>JAECWS010000110.1:0-376624 GCA_018150905.1 Drosophila ambigua
GAAAATGGAAAATTGAAAACAAATGAATTTGCTGCCAATGTCGATCAGGGAGTTACATAAAGTTTCAGTTCAGTTTTATTTGCGGAAATGATCGTGGAAAGAGAACATCTTTGAAAAGTTTGGCCTCTCTTATAATGCTGTTTTCCAATAAAAAAAGAAGAAACGATCGGGTTGAAGAGTACTAAACAAATTATTTATTTTGGCTATATTGTGCTGTATTTATACATTTCTACCGCTATTTTAGTATTTGTGTATTCGTGGGAAGAGATGTCACAATATCTGCGCAAATTGGCTACGAAAATGTAATGTACAGCTAATGTAAGTAGTTGGAGCTTATAATTATTCGCGTGGATGTTCGCGTGGATATTTGCGTTGATACTCGCGTGGATCATCGCGTTGATATTTGCGTTGATACTTGCGTGGATCATCGAGTGGATACTCGCGTGGATCATCGAGTGGATATTTGCGTTGATACTCGAGTGGTTCATCGAGTGGATACTCGCGAGGATCATCGCGTGGATAGTCGCGTGGATAGTCGCGTGGATAGTCACGTGGATAGTCGCGTGGATAGTCGCGTGGATAGTCGCGTGGATAGTCCCGTGGATAGTCGCGTGGATAGTCGCGTGGATAGTCCCGTGGATAGTCCCGTGGATAGTCGGGTGGATATTCGCGGGGATAGTCGTCTCCTCTACATCCTCCATAGCAGTTACATCCAAATAAATTGCAAGTGCCCCTCCCGCAATATAAACGATACGCTGCTTTTCCGTCGTTGCACTGGGTTACTAAGTTCAGCGCGAGAATTCCATGGCAGCATACTGCCGCTGAGCCTTTAAGAAACAATAAAGCCAAAAATACGTACGCCATGCACATAGTTCAATGTTTCTGTTAGCCGCTTGTATGACTGGTGAGACGATAATTCACGAAAAGTCAGAGAGCGAAAACTCGAGAAAGAGTTATTATATAAGTTAACATGCGGAACGGAACAAATTATGAGCACGTCGATACATTGGACACAAGCAGCTACGGTGTTGAACGAGGACCGATATCCGATGCTTAGCTATAGTCCCGTTAGTAGTCCAGTTAAGTTCCACTCTTTAAGTGCAGATGAAGATGTAGCGCACACATGACTCGAATTTATTTAATAACCCCATGTCTACATTTTTTGGAAACAGATATAATTTTACGTTGGTAAATTTCATGTCTAAAAAATGGATATTACCTTATCTACAGGTCATGACATTTTAAATAATTTTAATTTTATAATTTTATAAACATAATATAATTTTAACTTTCATAATCACAAATCAACATAAAAAAAACCACTTAAAACCAGTTGGCCGTTCTTCCGAGGCTCACAAGGCCGGCTAGCATTTATCCACCGTGTCTGGAAAATTGCAAACGATAAATAAAATAAATGAATTTGCTGCCAATGTCGACGAGAGAGTTACATAAAGTTTCAGTTCAGTTGTATTTGCGCAGATGATCGGGGAAATAAAGAGAACATCTTTGAAAAGTTTGGACTCTCGTATACTGCTGTTTTCCAATAAACAAAGAAGAAACGATCGGGTTGAAGACTACTAAGCAAGTTATTTATTTTGGCTATATTGTGCTGCATTTATACGTTTCTACCGCTATTTTAGTATTTGTGTATTCGTGGGAAGAGATGACACAATATCTGCGCAAATTGGCTACGAAAATGTAAGCTGATGCAAGTTGGAACTGATTCGATGTTTCGTGGTTAGTAGCGTGGATAGTCGCGTGGATAGTCGCGGGGATAGTCGTCTCCTCTACATCCTCCATAGCAGTTACATCCAAATATATTGCAAGTGCCCCTCCCGCAATATAAACGATACGCTGCTTTTCCGTCGTTGCACTGGGTTGCTAAGTTCAGCGCGAGAATTCCATGGCAGCACACTGCCGCTGAGCCTTTAAGAAACAATAAAGCCAAAAATACGTACGCCATGCACATAGTTCAATGTTTCTGTTAATGCGTTGTGTGTCTGGTTAGACGATAATTCACGAAAAGTCAGAGAGCCAAAACTCGAGAAATACTACCTTTATTATTGTATAAGTTAACATGCGGAACGAAAAACGGGAAGGACTTGTCAGTCGATTCTGGGGACGCGACTCTACTTATACCCGTACTCAGTCAGTATACACTTTTAAACTAATGATTTTTTATAATTTTAGAATTAAAAAAAAATATGTTACATTTACATTTTTTTGCTACAGCTATTATCTACATCTAAATCTACAAACCCAAAACCCGAGAAACACTACGTCTATTATATAAGTTAACACGCTGAAAGGAATAAATGCTGAGCTAGACATTGGACACCAGCCAGTCAGCAGCGAAAGTGCCAAATGCTGTCTAGAATTTATCTACCGTATCTTGAAAATGGCATAAAGCGAATGAAGCAAATGAATTTTAAGCCAATGTTGGTTAAAAACCCGTTGACGAGGGTTTTCAATAGAAAAAGCGTTTGCGTTGTATTTGCGCTGATGATCAGGAAAGCATTCACTTTTGCATCCAAAAATATTGCATACGCCCTTCCCGCAATATGCACCTAATGGTGGTTTAAAGTCCTGGCAGCGGCGTTGTAAGATAACTCCGACCATCTGGCGTTGCACCCTTAACGAACACTAAGGACAGAAACACGTACGCCATATACATAGTTCGATGGTTCTATGAACCGGTGAACTGATCTATTAACTATTAGCTATTAATGTTATTTTCCGTGAAATTCGATTTTTTATGAATGGTTCGATTCTGGTGACTTTTCGATGTACATTAAATACCAATTAGAGACAAAATAAATATGTATCAGAGATTAAACAAATCTTGTGTGCAGACTACACAAAAATCATTTTACGTGTACAATATCCAGTTCAACGCGCTCGCTCCAACTATGTGAGACCCCACTTATTTACTCAAGAGGGGATGCGGAATGGAAATCGAAAGATGCAGTATAGAAAAAGCTAGAACAGGGGTCTTCTATATTGGTAGGTGAAAAAAGAGAAGGAACGTGTGAGTCGCTTCTGTGGACCAGACTCTACTTTTATACTTGTACTCAGTCATTATATAAATTCGTGAGTTTCGATTTATGTAGAATTTTCAAATATTTTTTTGCTAGATCTGTTATCTGTACATCAATAATGTTGATTTCACATCTGAATTGTAGATTCTACATACACAATGTAGATACAAAATCTTCTCCGCAATGAGTAGCGTCAACAGCTCTGAAAAAAGTGGGTGGAGCGACTAAAAATTCATTTCTTTGTTCTGGCTTTTTGAAAAATCTTCCCTCGCTGCGATAATATGCTGCTAGTAATTATCTTTACACTTGAATTAATTATTTTAATGGTTTGTCTTTATTGGTATATTTATATATTAAAGACCCTTTTAACTTATGATTTTACAATTTCTCATTTTTGTTCTTCTTTCTCCGAGCCAAAACTTTACTCCATCGACTAATTGATTTTTCTACTCTCCCTGATCAACTCTGCGTTCATCTGCTCGATTATTTGTACATATTAGGCACACCACTTTCCTACATTAATTTGTTAACAAATTCCGATCCAAAAAAATGTAAAACTCGTGTTAAAAAAATTGTATCATTACACAGGGGAACAAAACTGAACTTTTTGTGTGTTGATTGAAAACTGATTGAAGTTTCTTACTAATTTGAGGTCGCAGATTTCAAATATGATCTCAATATTTCCATTTTCCATCAGATCGCGTTTTTAAATTACAGGTGTTAATAGTATTATTGACTTTTTTGAATCAACAAAAGTTCCAAGACTTTTTTTTAGCTGAATACGGTTAACCGTTTTCAAGATAGTCCACTATATGTAAATGGGAAAACTCGATTTGATTGCAAAAAACCAAGTACAGAGTTAGATTCAGCGTCCCCAAATACTTTAAAAACAACATTCAGTTCATAATCAACAAAACCGTTGTTCCCTTGTGTTATTGTTTGTCAAACTGCGTTTGAGAGCTGTATTCTGTATCTGTATTTTATCTGATGCATTTACGGTATATGTATGTTGCATTTAAAATTAAAAATAATAATCTAAAAGCAATATAAAAAGTTTAAAGAAAAGAGCAACACCCAAGGATGTTGCCGTTTAGCTGGTATCCCTGTAAATGTGGATGCAACAGCGTTTTCCAAACTTCCCTTGTCGCAAACCAGTCAATTGCACTATACATATGTCCATTGGATATTCCGTCTAATCTGACTTTAGCATATGTACAAATATTTCTGCAAGATTACAACTTACCCCAGTCGACAAGAATGTGTACAAACAAACAAAAAAATACATGACAAAGATCGGGTGTGCTTAAGTATTTGTGCCAACGCAGACGTAAAAAATCTGCTACTTATAAATTATGTTTATTTACGGGTATTTATTATATTTTGAAGCAGCTGCGCTCAACTACGATCCGTTTTGTGTGCAAAACGAAAGAAAAACTCTACGTTGTCCTCGCTGTCAACGATTGTCCTGGCATTACAATGCCTGATGCTTCATAAGTCCCAAAGAGAGGGCTGAAAAGATTGCGGGCAGGGACGGCGAGTCCGAAAAAGCGTTCAACAAATGCTGTTGACAGCGGACGCACTCCAAATCCCGGCAGCCCATTGAGTTCCAGTCCCTGTCCACTGTCTGGCTGGACAAAATACCTAAAAAGAAAAGCAGAAGGACAAAAACCAAAGACGAGGGTAGCCCCAAATTGGCAAAGCTGACAAAATTGGTCAGCAGTCACTAGCATGACCAGTGCCGCCCCTAGGGTCGTCTTTGGGGCATTTGTTGCTAATAATGTTATCGATGTGCCGAATACACACGGAATACAATTTACATAATGACGTCAACAACCACAAGCGCTTTCTTTCTGTTTGCTTTAAGAATCTCAAGTGCATTCGTATAATTCTGGCACGAACAAAGTAGCAATTCAAAGCCATTTAAATCCTTTTAAATCCATGTACCATAGTAAAACGGCTATATGTGCAAAATTTGTTTTACATTTTTTTTGTTTAATAAATAGTTGCTTGTTTGTTCATATCTCTTATTTTTGTGCTCGGTTACTATAAATTCTCGTCTTCATTGAACTTCATTTGTGGTAGCGTTAGCTTAAATAAGAAAACGGCTATATGTGCATTCATGTTTATTCATGTTTCGAGAGTGGCTGTGTTAGCATCGTTTTAGTAAAAGGGACCAGCGGATTGATTTAGTACGAAATCACTAAATTTTGCATCAAACAAGTGCAAATATTACATAAAATTGCATTTTAGTTGAAAAAGTCTCGTGGTACTGAATTGTCTGAGGAAGAACAAGGAAGGATTAAGGTAAGGAAGATAGCCGGCATGAAAACTGGTCGAATCGCTTTACTAATGAATCGACCTCGAAATACTATTTCGAAATTTTTAAAAGATCCAGATCCACATACTAAAACAAAGTTGCCAAATCCCGTTTAATTAAACGACATATAGATGCGTGCATGGTTTGTTATGAAAAACACAAGTTCTGGGGTGTCAAACTTGAAGAATTAAAATTTTTAGTGATGAAAAAATTTCAATTTAGACGGTGTACAGCCATAAATACTAGAGGGATCCGCGTCATCCACGAGCAACTTGTCACAAGCCGAACCATGGCGGTGGATCGCTTATGATATGGGCTGCCTTTAGTGCTAAAGGCAAGTCTCCAGTTTGTTTTGTATCCGTCGAATGAAAGCTCCCGCATATATAGAACTAATAGGAAGTGAACTTGTTCCATTTGCTGAGCATTTCCATGGTGACAAATGGACATTTCAGCAGGATAATGCATCGTTCATGTTTCTCGGGAAATTTGTTTTTTTAAGACCTAAAATGTGATGTTCTCAATTAATGGTAATGAAGCGGTCGGCAATGAGTCCGGACTTAAATCCCATTGAGGATCTGTGGGGCATCCTTGCAGCAAAAGTTTATGCCTGTAAAAGGCAGTCCGATGTCTAGAATGATTTAAAAAAAGCTATGGTTGCAGAATGGGCTAAGACTGACTCTACACAACTTGGCAAGATCAATGCCCCACAGGCTGCAGAAACTTCAGGGCCATAAGGGCGACTCCATTAATTATTAACAGAGTTTATTTTTCTTAATACTTTTTCCCTGGAAATGTTTTTCGATAAAAAATATATTTGCTGATAGAACCATTTTCTATGTGAAACATAAAAAACATTTTTTTTGTATTTTCAAAATGTATACGGAATTTGTTTATGCCTTTCCGTTTTGTAGTTCTAAGCAGCTAATCAAATAAAAATATAAAATAGAAAATAGGTGTTAAAAAAAGGCGTTCAACAAAGTTTTATAGCCATATAAGGGTTAAAAGAAAGTTAACAATATTATAATGCCCTCTTCATAAATGTACAAATTATTCATTGTTTAAACTTAACCTTATTGGAGTGAATAAATATTGAATAGATAAACCTATTTTCAAAATAAATTATAATTAAATCCCAACTGACATGACTGGCTTCTTCCACTGCATGTAGCCTCTTAGCTACATGTTTCTGCTTGGCAAAATAAAATGAAATCTATATATGTAAAAGAAAGTCGTGTCTGTTACAACACTTATAACTCGAGAACGGCTGGACCGATTGCCATGGTTTTTGATTTGTTGGATTTGTTTCCGTCCCAAATAGCATATACATCTTAAAAACAATGAAAACTCGATATGCGTAATGAATATATGCATTTCAATAGATGCTGATTTGTTTATTACACATATCGAGTTTTCATTGATTTTCTTTCTCCATGTCAAATAGTCAAATTCCCGAAAATAATACCTAAGATTTATTCTACAGTATTCTACATAAAATCATCGGAAAGGAACGGAATTTAGGGAATAAAAAATCAGTTTGGTGGTTTTATGCGAGTGCACATTTTAATAACAATACCGCGTCCTAGAAGATCTAATCTTTCCCAGCGAAGCCGTAATGCAATTAGGCAACGGAATATCGCGAGTCAATTATATGATGGAGAACGAAAAATTGCACGAGAACAGCGACGTGTTAGTATGGAGCAAAGAAGGGCCTTAATTCGTGCTTCTCAAACACAAGAGCAAAGAGAGGCAGCCCTTGAAACGGCTAGGTTAGAAAAGAGAAATCGTCGAGCTTATCGTACAGATGAACAGAGGAATAATCTTCGAAGTGCAAGAAGAAATGGTTCAAGTATTGATTTGAATCGAGCAGCGTTTCTGTATGATTGCACCATCGCCTACAGCTTGCATCGTTTAGTTTGCATTGGTCCAATGGACGTTGTTTGCCAGCATTGTGGAGCATTGAAGTTTGCTGGTGAAACGCCTGGTTTGTGCTGCCTTAGTGGTAAAGTTAAATTGCCATTATTGGTCCCGCCACCAGAGCCATTGTGCTCCCTGCTTTATGGCGAAACACTAGAATCACGACATTTTCTAGCGAACACTCAAAAATACAATGTCTGTTTCCAAATGACTTCATTTGGGGCGGAAATTATCGAAGAACACGGATATAATTTTGGCCACTAAAAATAAAGATGTAGATGACCTCAATATTATAATTCAAAATCAAATCGTAGGTACTCCTATGTAAATATATTATTTTGTATCATTGTTTTACGTTCATCAAAGCCTAAATTAGTTCAGCTAAAAAGTAACACGACATTCATTGACTGTTAGGCGGTACGAAGTTTGCCGGGTCAGCTAGTTTTAAATAAAAAACAAAACTCGTTGCCTTAGAATTATCTTGTCGATAATTATTTTTATTTAATTAAAATAATAAATAATTAATATTTATACATAAACAACAAACAACAACTTTAAATCAATTTAATTTTTCAATGCTGTTGGCTGTTCGCATCGGTCAGAAAACTAATTCGAAATTCATTGATAACACTACTCGACTGGTATATTTTATGTATGCTTTTTTCAGAGGTAGAGCTCTTTTAAATAAATTCATTATCTTACATCAGGTTGTAATGAACTTTGCCATGCTGAAAAGCTAATAGATGTATCTATAAAGTAAACCTGAATACCATACAGCTTCAGCTTACCGTCTGGGACATATTAAACTTTAAAATGCGAAATTTATGATTTTTGTAAACTGTGATTTACGGATTTGTGATTGGTCAACCAATTTTACCTCAGACGTTTTTCCATAGATGTATTGCCCGTCAGATCGGACTGCGGCTAGGTTGATTATAAACTAATCTGCCGCAGAAAATTGCATTGGATTCCTTTTAAACTTAAGATATACGGAAAGGCGACGCGTTGGGGCTCATAAATTGCCTGCACACACCCACTTGCCTCAATAAATGCACACCAACATATACAAAGAGGAATTGCTAGCGGTGCGCTTACAGTTATTTATAAAGCAATTATCGCAGAATTCATTTGTGATTGCCTTTCGTGCGAAGCGTTTCCGTCGATGCTCAACGCACTGCATGATGCAACGCTGCAACGCTCTTGCAGTTGCTGTACTTGTAATTACGGATTTAATTAGCTTTCACGGAGGTCTGGAGTACTGCTTTATGATGCTAATTATCATTTTGCGGTCCAATTCAATTTCACTTGCCAGATCAAACAATGCGTAATGGCTAATTTAATTTCGCCCGAATCTCGCCCCCGGTCCCAGACCAAGCTAATGACCTTCGTGTCCTGCGCCGCCATTCAAATGCAAAATGCTGTCCTGTATTGATACGGAATACAGATATGGGGCGTGTACGAAAATTGAAGAAGAAACAACAAATAAATTAATGAAGTCGGCACCTGAGCCTTTTGCAAATGGATTGTTCCTGCGCCAGCTCTTTGGAAATCTAGTCCAATGCATTGGTCCTGACACAGTAACTTACAAAACTTCTCCCACTTGCGCGTCCTTAACTCTTAAAGTCGTGTAATTTAACATATCAGGTTGTCAAAAAAGGTCTGAAAAATGCAATCGCAGTTTTGGATAGCAACTTAAAGCCCCATTTAAAATCAGATACACGAGTTGGGAGAAATTCCCAAAATATTTGTTTCATATTTGTCTCATCTTCTCATCTTTATTTTGTTTTCTGCATTTCTGGAGTGCAGATGGTACTGCGGCAACGTCTCGAAATGGGTTAGTGTCACCAGACTGTCGTGCCGCGAATGCAAACGGAATACGTTTGAGAGAAGAGAAAAGATAAAGATAAATATGCTGGATGGCACCAGGACTTGGTTGAAACAAGGGTACTCTTTTATGGATCAGGTGGATCCGATGTATGGTTCGAATCTTTGGTCAAAGTCGTTTGAATCGTAATTCTGAATTTGAAATGCAGGGTTCAAATTACATCTAAATGTCTAACAAACCGACTGTACTTTAAATTGTTGATGGGAAAAAATGTTTTGCTGCAGCAAATGTAGCCTGAAGGCGAGTATCAAGGGTTTGTTAAAGGACAATCGTAGACCACTGAAATCATAGAAACAGGAATTCAATTTGGCTGAAACGAGTGTAAGCCAACATTTCCCAGTCACTCTTGGCGCAGCTGCGGTCTGGTTTCGAATGTTCCACCTTATCAGAATCACAATTTATGCGGCCCTAAGGAAGTGAGTGGCTCGGAACTTGGGTTTCTATTGAAAAATGAATGAAATTAGAATGTCTGATGGCATTTTGAATTGGATTTTCCCACGCCTCTTTCTCCCTCCCGCTTCTACTTTATGTGATGGTTTCTGGCCAATTTCAGGCAAAACACCGCTAGACAGGCCACAAAATGCTGTCCTGTTTTGGTGGCACCCTCCTATCATGCCCATCCTTCGTTTTTGATTGCTGTTGCATGTCAAGATTTGTCAGGCGAATGAAAATGTTTTCGGTCCGTTCGCCTCTTTTTTGAGTTTTATTTGCCACGTCCCTCTTCCAGTCTGTTTCGTTCCAATGTCATAAAACATTATTGACATTTCAATTGTAAAAACATTCTGTGAGGAACATTTTCGGCTGGCCAGGCCTGCTGGCCTCCTTTTCCTACGGGCATATATATTTTCAACGTTTACCACTTTGCTCAAAGGTGCCGGTGGCCACTCCGCCTGCTCCCCTACGATTCATTAAAGCGCAGAGGCGAACCCCAGTATCTCCCTGGCCTTTGGGCACCTTTTGGCTCACGCATTCTCGTTAAACTTCCGGTAAACAAAAGCGGAAAAGCGAAACAACAAATAAACAAACTCAAGTTTTTCTTCCTCTTTGGTGGCTGTTAGCTTACGAAAAGTTTGACGAGCTTATCCCGGGAAGAAAAACCGAGCGGACGGCAAACAAGGAGCGACAAAACATGACGAAACAAATACAGGACATGCTCAATAATGCCAAACTGCAGTTTGGACTGGGGCAGAGTGGCGGATGGCTGGATTAAGACGAGCGGCAGTCATAATAGTTTTTTTGGGCACCGCCATCTCGGGCTCGACCTCGACCCGGGCATCTGTTTCGTTTCCAGCCCTTGTTGCCACTTGAAACATTCAGGCGGCCGTTCAGGTGAAGCTGGAAAGTTATAAGGTGCCAAAGGCCGTAAAAGATGCAATCAAAATCAAACCGATTTGTCTCCGGGGAGCGATGCCAACTTTTATATTTACGAGCGGGACCCTCACCAAGCTCCAGACACCAACCAGTCCGATACGAAGATGGAATACACTTAAAGTGGACTAATGCAGAGCGATGATAAATTAATATCTGAACAGATATCGCCTGATGGACATTCTGAACGTCGCGACGCGTCGGAGAGATCGTACCTTTGAGTGAAGGGAACCCAATACTTTCTTCCTTGTTTGAATTTCCATATTCTCAAGCCAATCGATGAGATGATATCCAATTGATAGAATACGGATACAAAATACGGATATTCTAGAATCTAGATCATTTATGTACCACGTATATATAGCAGATTTGAGCAGATTGCTCAATCGAACCTGCCTCCCGCTAAGCTTAAAAAAGTTGTTTTCTCTTTCGTACCCACCCACTGCTGCATTTATATAGCAGGCTGAGATGGGGACCAAGGCAGGGACTAGGACGAGGACGGGAACAGGAAAGATGCTCCGGCAGCTGGGTGCTTTAATTAGACAGTCGCAGTTGTGTGAACTTCGGACCAAAGTTCCTGGCAGGCGGAGGAAGAGGAAGCTGAAGATGGGTCTGGGAAAGGGAAAGGGGCTGAGTCTGGAGTTTCCTCCCTGCAATGGCTGCGCCTCGGGGGTAGTCGCGGGTCGCGAAATTTATGCGTTAAAATTGCATAATTTGCCCACGCGCAGAGCCACCGACACAGAGGCAGACACAGAAAAACTTTCAACATAAATTCTAGGAGTCAAGGTAACGAGCCAAACTTTTCACTGCCCAATGCTGAGCTGTTAGCCGTCCAACATCTCGTTCCCCAGGGCCATATCAAATTAAACACTTTCTGTATTTGCTGTCTACTTACACTAGTCAGCAAATTGGTTAATGAATTATTTTTTTTTTTTTAAGAACTACAAAATGTGATTTTTCTCTTGTTTTTTCCAATGTTCTTCAAAACCCACAGCAACATACCGTCACATACCGTTCGGCCCTTTGGAAATGCAACATGACTGAATTTGTTGTATAAAAGTTCCAGGGATAGTAAGAAATACATACACTAAATATAAACAGGCACATATGTATGAACATACACTAACACATAAAACTAACAATTCTGCACTTAAATACACAAAATTTCCCGAACGTTAGGCGAGTTTACGAGTGATTATAGCCGAATTTTGGCTGCTCTTCTAAGCATTTTTAAAAATGTTAATGCTCTTCAAATCACTCACTGTGTCATACTCAAGTTATATGAAACGGAGCATGCTTAATACTGGTAAAACCATTTAAATTGGTTTAAAATATCATACCCATAACATAATTAAATTAATTGATTAAACATTATTGGAGCTCTAGATCTATCAGAAAAATCCGGTTTGATTCCAGGAAAAATAATAGTCTTATTTTGTTGTTTAGTGTTATCGTAGGGTGTCCCAAGGGACTCTGGGTATCTCTGGCCAAACATACATACATATGTACATATACATACGATTCGATTTTAATTTCCTGTTTGGTTTGTTTCTCCTCACCCACTTCCATTCCATCCACTGTCGAACATGGCATTTCTTTGCCCCTTTTCTAATTTGCAAAAATGGGGAGAAAGCGCTAAACCCCCTCCACCTTCCTGTTTTTGGGCTGTTGTTATTTTTACTATGACATTTTAAGTGAATTTTTTTCGCCCCTTAATAGTTTTTAACTGCAATCTTTGTTTAGTGCGCCTTGATGGATTTTCCGTTCAGAGGGGCTCCGCAGTCCCTCCCAATTTTGGACTAAATTTTTCGGTCGCCAATTCCCGAACATTTTTGCAATGAATTTTGTTTCGGATTCTGTCTGGGTCTGTCCCTCTCTGTCTGCTTTGTCTGGCTGCGTTTTTATGAAGATAAAAAGCTCAGCCGTTCAGCATTCACCCATGGCTTATACTCGAATGCGACTGCCCGCCTGTGGCTAATGGTGCGCTGGCGTAGGCCAGATTTGAGCCGCGGCAGTGTCTAAAGCATTGATATTTCATTCTGAGTGTTGTTTTGCCGGCAACAGCAATAATTGTTTATTGGCAGCAATGGATTTAAATTGTAATCGATTGCAGGGGCGAAACAATTATAAATGGGCATGTGTAAACGAGTTGAATAATGGGGGAGGTTCCACATTATAAAGAGAAATGTGTTTTGAAGGCTCTAAAGGATTAGTCAGGGTTATCGACTAATACAAAATACATTTCCTTTCACACTAACGACTTTTCATTTATAAAGTTTATTTCTGCAACAATCGAAGGTGAATTAGATATAAAATTAGCCTTGAATCTGTTAATTTTTTTTTTTTCACTAGTTTTAGCAATTGAACATATCCATACATATGCATTTGTTCGTATATGAAGTTTTATTTCCTACATATTTCCTACAGATCCGAACACTTTTTAAAGAATATTGCTTTATTCTTTAAATAATACTCGAGGCTGCCTTAAATGGCTCTCGAATTGAGAAGGGGAAACGCGACTTTAAGCAGCTTAGCCGTATACCCTGATTATGTCGGGGGGAATTTTTCAGTTCCTGGGCTCCACAGATGGCTTCCGATTGGGCGAGTTGAGGGTTTAAGTTCAAACGGCAACTAACAAGATGCTGCCAAAATGCAAAATAAATACAACAAACTGAACAATTCAGCCGACCAGCTGGAAATCAGAGTGAGGGACTCTCTGCGACGGCAGTGGGAAAAACAAATCCTGTCGCATAATTTTTGGCAAGAACGTGAAATTAATTATGCGCAAAAGGAAAGGCGAATGGGAGAATGGAGCAGGGAACTGAAGAAGTAAAGGGCTAACAAAGGACCTCACATAGCATCCTGGCCAAGTCGCGTCAGCTGCCAACAATATTCCTGGCGCCCAGACAGACCGGGAATAGCAGGCACTGCTGCAGGGGGATTGCTGCCTCACTCCAGAGCTCTGGAGCATTCAAGGATTATGTTAAATTTAGCGGTGACGATGACACACAAGACACTTGGCAAAAGGCTCTACACAATGGCCGCAATAATTGCGCGGAATCGGGAATTCGGCAGTGTGGAGGCTGAAAGGTGGCCATTATTTGTACCAAGTCAGTGCGGCTGGCAAAGCCAAAGTCAGTGCCAAGTGAACAGAGGCCAACGAATGTCCCGTGCAGAGCCCGGGAAGGGCTCTATTGTCTCTTTACATTTCATTATGCCACACATTTTTCGTTATTTTTATTGTCATTTTCATGGCTCTGCACTGTTTGTTTAATTTAAATGCCAAACGAAAGAACCATCCAACCACCCCACCAATTAAATACAATTTCAAAAACCCTGAAAAGTGCGTCGCTGTCACAGCACGCGAATAAACAGCAGTCCAGCGCAGAACCGGAAGACGAAAAGATAAATCATTCACAATTCTCGAACGTTTCTCTCCTATTTATCAAGCTCAGCGGAATTCCTGGCGAAGGATAATTTGAGGGGAATATACTCATGAAAAATTCGAGTATATACACACTCTGTCTGCACATTTGTGTACACAAAAAAGTAAGCATCGTCCTGATAATATTATTGCTCAGGGTTTTTTCTTTGATTATATTTAGAAATTATACAACTGGCACTAAACTTAAAATATTACCCACTTTCACGTTCACCTGGACAACGTATCAGTGATCATCTATCACTGATTTGGTATAACGATTTGAGTTCTGGTCAACGCTTATGATACATTCCTAAATATAGCGCAGTCGTAAAAGTTTAGCTATATTTTGGCTTTTTTAACGTTCTTCTCCTTTTCGACTACTTTTCTTGTTCTTATCGATTTGTCAGGTATCGATAGCAATTTAATCCGTCTGTCTGTATAGAATAATTAACTGGAAACGATCGGTAGAAGGACCTGAATATATAGCTGCATGTTTTACTTCGTTTTACCATGGCTAATATGTTTTAGCCACTTCATTTTCCAATTCCACTTCATGTAGTCAGTCGTGGTTAACGAATGAGTGGAAACTGAGAGAAGGGAAAAACAACATTCCAGGCCTTCTTCTTTTGCGGTTGGCCAAATATTTGCATTAAATTTGGCCAAGTGGCAACGTTTATTCTACTATAATATATTTTTTCGCCGCTCCTCCCGTTGGACTGCCGCTTTACTGCTTTCAATCGCATTTTTTCCTTCAACCGGCTACTCCTTTTTCTACAGCACTGGATTTTCTCATTTTCCATTTCCTCTTCATTTTGCTTGGGTCTGTACGTATCTGTGTGTGTGTGAGGTGGGTTTTTTAGTTGTACAACAATTTCTTTGTTTGTTCTGTGCTTTCGTGGCGAGTTAATTTTGCATTTCCGCTCATTTAACTGCATTTTTTCCACTTTGCCCCTGCTGTAGCAGATGCTGCTGCTGCTGCTGCCGTTGGCCGACTCAAAGTGCCGTGAAGTTGTTTTGGCCACAGGCTGCAACAGGAAGTTCATTTGAAGCGGGAAACAGCAGAAAAAGTCATATGAACGTGCCTAGCAGTGCAGGTCCAGGCATGAAATCACACTCAAAAATATTTCAGTTCTTACGTCTTTGTTGAGGGAAGCAAACTACACTACAGGATTTCTTGTTATATTATTCCAGCTGCGGATGTGTGGGCAACACTTCAGATTTCGATTATGCACGGGGATCTACATAGACACTTCATAGGTAAGTGCAAGCTGATCCGAAATAAAGAATAAATCGACGACGAACCGCTTTTCCTGCACTTTAAGTGAACCAACACCGAGCAAACAATTTTATATTTATGCGGCTCTCCAGCGTGAATCCTTTAATGCATCTGCGTCTTAAATAATTTTATGCCTATTTGCCCGTTGCAGCTCGAAAATCTCACACCTCAGTCAGCAAAAGTTGAGGCGAACGTGCGTGCCAGAAGTTTCCGTCTTACGCAAGTAGAGGGTTAGGGAAACAGTATGTGGCTGGGCTGGGATGTGGTAGGGGGTCCTTTAAAGGTGCTATGGGGTGCCTTTCGGTACTGGGCTGTCGTTTCTTAGGTTTTGCATACATACGAGTACAAGAAAGTACATATATTATTTTGCAAGATACATTGAGAGTCCCCGTTTGGGCAACAGCCCTGCCCAGACACACGGACAGCGGCATAAAAATTATATGTCAAGCGCAAAATCTCGGGCCAAACGCGCTGCCGGGACAACTCTTGAACATGCAAGAGGCAGAAGCGTGGCTGCTGGCAGAAAGGGAAGCTCAATCTGAGAGGGTGCCATGGTGTTACCGCTAAATTGTGGAGCGAGCTTGGAGGGAATTTTGATAAAAGTGCGAGTGTGAATATAAAAGTGATGATGGCACGGCGGCAATCTGATTATTTGATATTTAAGCTGGATCTCAAACGGGTCGAGAGTGAAATTTAATTTACGACTTACCATCGCAAGTCCTTGCCAGCAGGTGCCGGAACGAGACCCGCTGAAATCTTTAGATCACCCAAATATCTGAGAGTGTGAGTATGTACACGAAAAGAAAAATGTCAATTTACTCTAACTTTCTGCCGAAGCCTAAATAAAAACTTCTGCGGTTAATAGGAATTGAATCAAAACAAATAAGCGAGCCACTAGTAATTAACTAAAGAAAAACATTTACCTACCCATGTATGTTTGCTCGTAAATATACATATTTGTAGGGATGAACGAGGGATATTACGGTATTTGCATTTCTGACTCCGACAGCTTGGATGCTCCGATATACTGCCGTATTAGAAATAGATCAAAAATAAGTTTTATGTGAGTGGGTCATTTAACACCTGTAGTTTTAAGATGAAGCTAGTTTCAGGTCGTCCTTATTTGTATCTCCATTGAGTAATGGGACTCATTGTAGACAAACAAACATTTTTTCCTGATATAAAAACTTATTTCTGAAGAGAGCAAATTAGGAATTCCGCACGTTATGCACGCTTGATTTTGCTAGGTGTACATTTCTATATACTATACACTCTGAATGTGTTTATGTAACTTGTGCGTGCGTCGGAATCTACTCCGAGAAATAGCAGCGCAGCTCCTTGCTGCCCCACCCACGTCTGGCCAGGCACAAGTCGCAGCATGACATTGCACTCAACTTTGGTTTCTGCAGCTTTCACCTCCATTTTTCCAGTGCTCACGCCGTCCCCTCTCTGGGCTGCCACTGCCCACAAGCGGCAACCAGCTGTTGACTTTTATTGTGGCTTGACATTAATTTGTTAAGTGCGGCACGGCTGTCTGCCTCCCCGAAAAACCTTGGCCAAGTCAACTGTGAGGCAGAGACTTTGAGGTGAGAAACTTGACTTGTTCCACCATCTTCGGCATCCTCCTCTGACGGGCCCAAACCATGTCCATGTCCCTAATTGCGTTTGAAACGCTTTCGCGGCTCTGTTTCCCACATGGGGTCTTCGGTCTTACGCCTCATAGCTGGCCTTGGAATCGGAGTGCCAGTCGTATTCGCATCCGGACCTGGAGTTGCGACCGGAGTCGACATCATCGTTGCTTTTAATTATGCCCGATGCACTGCGAAAATGCTTAAAAATGCAAATTATGCGCTGTGAAATGCAACGCATGCCAAATGCTGCCGCATAAATTATGAGCCACATGCTGGGGCTCCACTTTGTTCCCCCTGCACTCATTTTCTGCTTCACTTCTGTCCCCACACCTTGCCGGGCATCGTATTATGTTGTTACACATTTGGTTTGGTGTCATCGACGACCCACCCTCCGCCGACTGTTCACACAAGCTGCCTGATATGCCCACTCGTAGGCACAGAAATCCGCACCTAGATCTGTATATACGCGTAGGCATACACATGCACACACAACCCGATAAAGGTGGTAGTACATGCGTGATAAGTGCACGGTCGTGATACATGTAGATCACCATATTGCTTTTCAACCAAGACTTTGCAAGAAGAGAGGCTCTTGGGAAGAGTAATAGCAACATCTGTGTGAGGAGCGATCAAGTAACGTTGATTACTTTTGCCTCACATGTGTCACAGCGTGTCACGCGCTCATCCCCACACACACGTGCCTAATGAAGCACAGACACACAATCAGCCACTTTCGTCCTCAGACTCGCGTAATATTTGTTTAATTAGCGCGTATTAATGAGGCTGGAATAGCACACAGAGGTGGCAACTCATTATGACAGCCGCCAAAGAGCCAATCGGCCATTGTTATTGGCCATTGCATCCTGGTTGCCCGCTAAACAGACCCAAAGCTCTGCCACGACACTCCGGCCATTGCAATGCATTGATTGGCATGGCATGGCTGCTTCTGGGCAGCCGCCTGCTGCTGACCCAGTATTCGCATTTCATTTTCCTCGTCTATTGATTCAGAAACCATTTGCCTCCGCCCACAATAAATACGTTTGTGAATTCAATTGTGGCTCCCATAATATTGTTCATTGGCAGCTGCCAAATCTCTCTTTCTCTGCTTAATGACGTGATTTCTGTTTTCATTTGCATGGGTTATGGATTATGGGGAGCTTGACATGAGCAGCGTCGAGAGCTGAAACAGAGGAAATCAAGAACTGTGTTACAGGAATTACCATATTTCAGTCTAGTTATCAAATCAAGAACTCTGTTACAGGAATTACCATATTTCAGTCTAGTTATCAACCCCCCCCTCACAACACCTCTGAGAAACCTTTCAACCCATCACTTGCTCAGTTCACATTCAATACGTTCAACCATTTACCCATTTAGTATTGCTTCAATCACCACACAACATGGCGTGCAAGAAGAAGACTAGGCTGTGGGACCCGATGGCCAAGGATGCCGACTACATGAAGACCACCACTCAAGAAATGCTGGAAGAGGGGGCCAAAGTGCAGAGGGCGGTTCGCTCGCTGGAACGGAAGCTGGTCAACTTTCAGTCATTCAATATGGATGAGTAAGTGGGGACCCGATCTCTGGATAATGCTACATTTAATTTGGTGGTATCCGTATCCCCTGACTACTTAGTCCCCGCTACGGGTCTGCGGACATTGAAGACGATCTGGAACTTCCTCTGGTCACCAGCTACATGCGCAACTACTCCCAGCCATATCCCTCGCGCCTCAAGTCTCTGGCGCCGAAGACCGAAACCCCCGATCCCATGTTCAATCGCTTGCCCACAAACGACTTCGAAGCCAAGACGGGACTGGCCTTCAAGTTCCTCGATGATCATATGCACAATGTGAGCGAAGTGCGCAAGAAAGTCAACTTTTTCAGGCAACTGAGGTAAGTGGAAGCGGGTCAAGAGGGAACCATCTGAGCGGTTCCCATTTTATTCCACAGAAACCAATCATTCTTTCAATATTGAGAATGACCGTCAAAGGACTGCGGACTGTGGACCCTACACTCACATCGTTCTTCGTTCTTCTAATTGAACATTTGTATATGATATGGTCGATGGAACGATGTTTGGAAGGGGGAATAAAACCCATTTGTTGCATGCCCGTGGCACTGCCTGCCTGCTATTTTGTGATCAATTTGTGTTGCAATTTGGCCAATCATCAGTGCAGTCACGCCACATAGTTCCCATTTTTAAAGCTCTCCATTGTGCCACAATTATAAATTACCCGTCATTACTGGAGACCCCAAGTCCCCATTTGTCTGCTCACGTCTCAAGGAAAATGTGTCAATTGCGTTTTCTGTTTCTTCCATCATTTTCAATAGAATCAATTAATTTTGCATAAATAAACTCGATTGTCAGCGTGGTCGGCAGGGTGCTTGGGAAAGCGGCAACAACAATCATGTCCATATTGGGTTAGGACTGGGGAAAAGTTCTTGGAAAAACTAGCAAACAAATTGCAATTAATAATGCATAAGGAAAGGACCAGGCAGCGGCGAGGTGCACTGGAGCCAAGCCCGATACTCGTCCGTCGCTGCCTTCTGGTATTGCTTGCAATTTGCATAAATGCTAGAAGGGCTCGCCAGTGCCTCCGGAGCGCGGGGGTGGTGTCAACCTAATGGCAAACTATGACAGGGATCTGATTTATTATGCACGGTAATTAGTTTGGCCTCTTTAGCGGGCCAAATGGAAGCCAATAAACCAGGCTGTCATGCTGGGACGGGCCATGAATTGATTTTGCAGAGGAAACTCGACTCGCATCTCCTCTTTGTGGCGGATGCATCAACAAGCTTGATGGCGAACGCTGACGAGGGGAGTGGCGATAAAGTGGCAAGAAACAAAACACTCTGACTCGACCAGTTGACAGCAGCATGAAAGTCAGATGAATGCTTCAAAGTGACAGCCACCAGCGGAGGCACCCATTGTGGCTAGACAAAACACGACTTGGACATGTTCTTCTGCCCCTGCAGGCCTTCATCATGCTCCGCGCTGGAATGATCCCGACTGGTGATTGTTAGGGGTTCCATTGCTCCCAGTTATGAACAGACTAGCTCCGATTCAGTGAAAGGTGATTTTAAAATGACTAAAAAGAGGCAATCCTTTTCCTCCCAATCCAAGGGGGATATGAATTAGTGTTGCAGCAGGGGTTCGCAGTCTCGCAGTTTCGGTGTACAACTTGTTCAAATTCCATCAGACTTTTGCGGCCAAGTTGAACCCTGCGACAGCAGGCTGAGTATCAAGGAACATTGATTGCTCATTGATGCTCAGTGTAAGTCGGAGTAGAACGTAAGGAAAAGTGTTGAACTGAATGATAAACCACTTCACAAAGTAACAATATTTCTCAGATGGGGCACGAAGTCCAGACCTTAATGAATGATTTCTAGGCCAGAAAGATCTCAAGTCCATATCCGAAAGGGCAAAGGTCCCATTTGTATTATAAATGGGCTCGCTGGAAAGTGATTTTTGCCTAGCTCAGTCCAGCCCATCATCAGCTAGAGCTGGCGAACAGACGACTGCAAACAAACACAGGTGTGGCAACGTTGTTTGCTCGACATTTCGCACATTCCGCCCAGACGCCAGGCCACATTCGTCAGGCAAATATGGAAGACTAGACGTTCACACAGCGAGACAGCCACACGGCCAGTAAGGCAGAGTGAAAGATGCTAGAAGGCCGGAGATAGCAGTGGTCCACTTCACAGTGCTGTCCCTCACACACGAAGAGTCACAACTGATAAGAGCCGTTCTCCGGCTTCAACATACTGAGATTACACCAACGAGAACACCTGGCAGAGAGAGCCACCACATACACCAACGAAAGCCGGCTGCTCTCTCTCGTTTTGCGACTGCGTTGCACGAAGCGATTTCAACAACGAGGGACCGCTCGGCTCTGATAAGACCCAAGCCACTCGGTTCGGATGATGGCCGGAATCGGATAGCGCGGTTCGGGCCTTCTTACGGCTGGCCCGGAGGACCGTTGGCAGCGGCAAATCAGTCGAATCGGGAGCGTGGCGATGTTCGTTTTGCGGCAGTGCTCGTTGCGGCCGGAGTGGCAGTTGCTTGAAACAGGAGCTGCCAACTGAATGTGTGATTTCTGCGAAGGTTGGATACTAGTGCCAGTGAGGGAATGCGAAACGGCCATATCGAGTAATGCAACCGAGAAGGCGTGCAGGCGTGCAGGCGAGAAGTGAGCGAAAGCTGAAGCCAGTTCAAAAGTTCAAAACACCAAAAAAAGTGTCAAGTGAAACCAACAAATGAAGAAACACTTTGCGGCCGGGGTCGACAGCGTGTGTGGGCGTGCCTGCATGTGTAATTAATTTTTGGCATTTAAATTGGCCAGCATCAAGGCTTTAAATCAATTTGACAAATTTGCATTTTTCTGGTAGGCGAAAAGGCCAAAATAAGAATAAAACAAAATAAAGGGCAGCCACCAAAGGCAATTTCATTTACAAATTACAAATTGATGTGGTACATGGAAGGTCTCGGAATACAGCAGCAATCAGGGGACTCCCCGGGAGGCCAGTGGAGCAAGGGAACACGGCAGAAAGGACTTGGGGAAGCCTGCCAAATATCCTGGCAGTGCGTTACTAATTCGCCTTCGGTTGTGGGAATCTGAAAATCATTTGCCTGATATAAGGCGACGTGTTCGTATCGGCGGATTAAGTGGATTATTGGGGGTCATCTTAAGGATTATTTTCTCGAGATGGCAGCTTTAATTGGCACTTTCTCTTGGACTTTGTGAGCTATGATGTAATTGGAGGTTGGATCAGTTTTTCAACTAATATGAGGGAAAAAGGAAGAGCTCCCTTCCTTAAGCTATTTCTTTTATTCATAAAAAGTTTTCCTATAGTTGATCATTTGAACATTCTCTTTATTATCTTCCCGTTTTGAAATAATATCGACACTGACAATGCAAAGCATTAAAACATCCTCAAGCTCTGATGTAAATATGTGTATGTGCATATGTACACAATTCGAGAAGCAGAACAGATCCATCAAAAAATTGCATAAAAACAATTTTTCTCGTTATCTCAACGTTTTATTCTTCCATTAAAATTTCCAGAGAAATTTCATATTCTTTGCACCAAGCCCCAGAGAAATGTTCTACATAAAAAATGAAATAACTGATTTAAATACTTTTCTTTCTGCATATTTTTGCCCATTTTCTTGAGTTACAATACTTAATGTGGTGCAAAGAAATCTCGCGTTTACTTTTTAACGAAGGTCGGAGCAGGAAAATAAAGGTTGGGAGACTGAGGGCGGTTGGCAGTTGGCAAAAGACGGCTGGGTTACAGCAAAGAGCAAGAGTAATAATAATAATAACATGAACAAAATAAAAGGAATGAGCAGAAGAAAAATGACTGAAACGTGCCTCGTATGCAAATATTTGCAAAACGCAGACTAATAAGTGGAAGCCACCAGGACAATGCCCCATGCCAGAACAAGGCGGGAGTGGAAAGTCTCGAAAGCCGATGACAAAGACAGAATCCTTCAGGACCGAGGTGTCAACTTTCTCCAAAATCTCTTTCCTGGGGGAGAGCATCTTGGGTCGCTTTAATGTCAGAGATGGGCGGAAATACTTTGTTTTTCCATAAATTAAAGAATCATTTTCTCTCTCATTTATAACAATTACGAAAGTCTGTCGAAGAACTCAACAGTCCTACAAAAAATTGTTTATGTGATCCCACCCGCCATTCATCCGCCATTCGGATGGGAAAAAATGAAATACATTTCATTGCATAATTCATTGCGCAGGGGAGGGCAAGACAGCCGCTTGCCATTTGCTATGGTCATAAATCTTTTGGCATATGGGCTGCCATTCCCATCATCGTCATCAACAGGGGAGAAATGAGAAGTCCATATCTACAGCAAACAAAAACACACAGAAATATTTTAAAAATTAAATTTTTATTGTTTTTCCCAATCGTCAGTCGAATGGCCAGCACAAAAAAACAACAGATAGTGCTTACAATTGCCTAAAAGGCCAGAGGACAACCAAATAGAATAGTTTCCAAATATATTCCATGCGAAGTGGCTAAAACAATAAGCACCGGGCGCTTTAAAACTCTCTCTCTCTCCATCTCTCTCGGAAAACACAAACAATGAAGCACGACAGTGGCAGCAGTGGCAGAAACATCATCAACAACAGCAGGTCCACTCTTTGGGCCATCAACAAGAGCAACAGAACCCACAATGTTCTATGGCTAATACAAAAGTAACAAACAACAAATAGCCAGCAACAACTAAGCCAAAAGTTCGCCAAAGCATTTGATGCTAAAGCAGCAACCACAGCAGCAGCAACAGCAGCAATAGCAGCAAACAGCGGCCGCCACATCAGCATTGGCAACACTTTACGAGTCGCCAACTACATTTTACAACGAATTTTTGTTATTGCAAAAGGTAAGTCCTGCCTCTGGCTTTTCCATCGCTGGTCGCCCTGGTGGCGCCGAAGCCGGATCCAGCAACTAAATGTGAAGCTCCGTGGTCCCTCCTGTTTGGTTGCGATAGAGCTTGACCAATGACATGTTTGGTTCTATTGAGAGTCGCAAAACATGGCTTCTTTTATCGAACGGAAAATACTGGTTTAACTTTTCCCTTTTGATGCGGGAACCTACGAGGGTAAGCGGTAGTGGATTAGGGCAAGGCTAATGAACGATATTCTTTGGCCTGGTTGCTGTCCTACCTCTGCAAACTATTCGCATAATAAGCTCTGAAGTGCATCCGAAATAAATCAGCGAATTTCTTTAAAGAAACCTTTGACACTATAATCCACAGCTTGCATACAAAGAGACTCTGCTTTCCACGCAGATCACGCCGGCCAATTCACTTTCTCGCAGCTCAATTAGCTGCCCCCAGCTCAGCTGTCAGATGAAGGGAAATCCCTACAATTAAATGCAAGCCACATGGTTGGCCTGGCCTGGTCTGACTCTGGCCCCAGCAGCGTACTTATCGGATGCGTCTGACTAGCCCACATCCTCATCCTCGTCCACAGCCGCACGCCGCATGCTGCACGCTGCACCACCATCACCAGCACCCTCAGAGCCACCACCGCAGCCGCATTCCACTCGAACTCAAGCACTTGTCCAACATATATCATCTTTCATGATGTTGTTGCTTCTGTGGTGCTGATGCAAAAGTGAAAAAAAAAATTGAGAAGAAAATGCTGACAGGCGAGTGAGTGGAAAAAGTTGTTCGAGCTGCCATTGAATACGCTTTTCAGCTGCTGCCGCATGGAAATCCCTTTTTAATTTTTCATGGCTGCCTCGGAAAACTGTGCTCCTCTCGCAGCTTCACTCAAAGTCAAAGCAAACACAGCCAAACCGAACCGGAGCGAACCGAAAGTTGGGGCAAGTCCCTGGGTGGGCTATACAATGCACATGCATATAGGTCCAGAGTGCTGTAAGTCATACTTAACTCATAGGAAACACATTTGCCTGAACCCTGACTTCCCAGCCCAGCCACGCCCCGCCCAGCCCCGCCCAGCCCAACCCATCCCTGCCCAGCGTCGAGTCCTGACTACGCTCATCTTTCATCTCCTGTCGCTCACGTCCAGCTGCCAAAACTCAAAGTTCTCATATGCTAAGCGTGAAAAATTGCTCGAGATGGACTCCTGGTCCAGGTCCGCTGCTCCCAGTCCCGACTCCTCCCGATCAAATATTTGCATAGTAAATGCTTTCTATTATTAACTGTGTACACTTCCATCTCGCAGGCTCCTTCGGCTGCTGTTTTTCGGCGGCCAGCACTTTTCATAAAACGCCGAAACAAAGTTGTTAAAATATTTGCTAGGCTCTCTCTAAGTGGGGTCCTTAGCTGTCCTTAGCTTGCCTGCCCGTCTCTGTGTCTGTGTCTGTGGTCAGGGCTAGCACTTACTTATTTTAGGGCTGTGCCGTGTGCCGTGCGCCCTGCTGCATGCGCTATAAACGAAAATCAATTAAATCCTCTGCATGCTTTTAATTAAAATTCCCATGGAGTTGTATAATTAAGTTAACGCTTTTGAACGGGTCATGTATTGTTGGGTGTACTCGATCCGCGAAGAGTTAAGCAACAGGGAGCTTGTCTAGAGTTGGGAGGGCTGACAATGGGGGCTGCCAGGTAATACGATGTCGATCCTCATGGAGGCTGACATGGTTCGGCCCTTTTACGCCCTTTCCACCATTATTTGCGCAGTCCCAGCACAACGCTCACGTAAATAAGGCGCGAAATTTAAAGCTTGAATCTCATTAAAATGGTTTTATTGCCAAGGCAGATACGACTGGTGATACGGCGATGGTGATGGGGCTCTGGAGCAGACAACGCGTTGTGGCAGGAAGCTCCTTCCATTTCGCTACACATTTATTTTCCACCCATCCATAGTTTCATTCCACCGGAGTTGCGGGCGCTGCGGGTGTCAATTTCATTGAGCGCTGCTCGCTTTGAAGTTGGTCGAAAGGGTAGCAGAGCAGAAGGGGTGAGGGTAGTAGCATGGTGTGGTGTGATGGTAGGGGAGGGGAGGGGAGCCTTAGCACAATTGAAATCGATGGCGGAGAAGGGGAAAACTACGGGGCGTGTTTGGGCCATCTCCATCTCTCCCGCACAAGCACAGTCACAAAAACAGCTCAAACTCAATTTGGGTCCCTCCATTTATTTTCCCGCTTCCTCCTTCGGCACCGCATTATCATTGGAAAGAGTGCGCCGAAGAGGGAAGCTGGCGGGAGTAAGCCAATAATTTTCATTTCGACTTGGCATTTTTTTGGCGGCTGCCAGACGCAGCAGAGGCAGATGACTTCTTGCTGGGTTCGGTGGGTGGCAGACTGGGTAACCGACCGCCCCATCCGAGTTTTGCAGCATGCCCAGAACGAAGGAACCGTTTAAGTGGAAAATTACACTAAAATAGACACAAAATGCTATTTGTGGGTGCCAGGCTCAGCATCGAAATAGGCAGCGGGCAGTAGGGGCTTGTTATTCCAATTGAGTGTGCCAACAGCGGTCGGCCCCTTCCATTCGTTGGGGGAACGTGACGGATGGTAAATGCCAACAACCCAATCCTGACCTGTCCATGACGTCATGTGTGGGACTTTTCGTAGTGGAAAGTGGCTGAATTGAAACACCCTAACTGACATGAAATCAAGCTAAGAAGCACGCACAAGAACGGAAAGTTATTTTGCAATGAGAAAAGTAAGCTAATCGAAAGATTTCAAGGATGAGTTTCTGTTTTCTGTCACTACAATCCCACACAGAAATTTTAAAATAAAGTTTATTTTCGTTGCCCAGACCTTTTCCATTTGAAGCACATGTTTTCGAGTACATCTTTTCTCGGTCTGATATATACACATTGATATATTAATCAGGTAAAAATCAGATGCATGCCCTCAAGGAAGCGATTTTCTGATATACGTGCAAGGCAGTGCCCCGAAAAGGGTCCATTAAAACATCATTCATTCAGTGACAGACTCGTTTCGATCAAACAGGACTCCGCTTTCGAATTTCCAGCTTCCAGTTTTCCCGTTTGACAGTTCATTTTGGAACGAGTGACGTCAACGTGAAAGAAATAACGAGAAAAACCGGACCGACAGCCAAAAAAGAGGAGATGGAAATTTTAAAGGGCGAGGAAACTTGACAGTTGGCCAATAAAAAATGCAGGACCCCAGAAATAGTTCACAAACCCCGCGCCAAAAAGAGAAGGAGTGCAGCCAGAGAAAAGGGGAGACGAGGCATTTAATTGCTCGGAGAGGCGTATGAGAATAAAGTTTAAGTACAATTTTTGTGTTGACACTTGGCTGCAGAAGAGGCAGAAAGCAGGCAGGAGTGAAACGAACACAGAGTACAACTGCAACAA
This sequence comes from Drosophila ambigua, assembly GCA_018150905.1. Classification (NCBI taxonomy): domain Eukaryota; kingdom Metazoa; phylum Arthropoda; class Insecta; order Diptera; family Drosophilidae; genus Drosophila; species Drosophila ambigua. Next base: position 26,672 of record JAECWS010000110.1, read on the forward strand.
TCAAAAGTAAATACAAATAACAAGTTTTGTGCGACACGAGGCAAGAGGCGGCCACTTATGCATGTCCCAAGTCCTGTCGTCGAGACGAGACGACAAGACAAGGCAGAGCCGGAGAGTGCGACCGAGAGATGTGTTCAACAGAGTAGACAGACCGTGACTGCACATAAGTTGGACTCGTCGGAGAGCGCAGCATCATCATCACCATCATCATCATCATCATCATCGTTCTCGTCCCCGTCATCATCTGAAGAAAAGCTAAACAAATCCGTATGTCAGTGCAGGGACATCATATCCTTGTACGTTTGTCTTTGGCCCGGCATCCCCTCTCGAAGGGACAATGCGATTCTTCTGCACTTTTTGCTCTGCTCGCTCGCTTGTAAGCAAAATCCTTTTGGCACAGCATTTGTATGCCCATCATGAAAAGGACATCAGGAGAGCAGCCTCTATCTGTCTTATGTCTTATGCCGTCTCTTTCTGAGTAGTTATTTAGGTAAATTTGAATACGTGCCTGCTCTCGCAAATGCAAAATAAACCCAAAATGCACTTCCGCCTTAATGCGTTTTGTTCTGGGCAGGCCAGCAGGAACATGGGACAAACGGAAAAGGATATTAGTTTGCCTGATGTGGGAGCTTTCAGGGTGTTCCGGGTGTTTCGGGTGTTCAGGGCACTGCCAATCCTCCATAATTGCGTGTATCTCATGGAGGCTACGACCTCATAAAACAAGGGCGCAAAGGATGTCGGAATCAAGAGAAATGTGCGCGTCAGGAGCAGTGAAAAATTGCAGCAAGTTGGCAGCTCCTTTGGCACGTACCGAAAGACGGAACCATTTATACAGCTCCGCTCCCCATTTCCCCTAAAAATATTATACTAAAAGAAGTTTCCTGAGCGACGTTAGGTCCATGTTATGCAAAATGAATTGATGTACTTATGCACAATACGGGAGTGCTTTCGTTGTGAGTGGGAATAGGACTTTGAGTTCTCCATAGCTTACAGCCCAAGTATTAATTACCTCTTGAATCTCTACAGGCAGCGATGTTGCTCTTTTTCTCAATCGGAGCGCAGATAGAAATTTGTATCAGACAAGCCCAATAATTCCCTTTCCATAATAATAACTGAACAAAATCAGTCAGTATTAAATGTGTCTATTATTAGGTTAATGTTATGTAGCCGTATGATGAATTAATTGGTACACCTGCGTTTGGATTACCAGTATCAGTATTAGTATCTAACTAGCCAAAGTTCACTAACTGCTATCATACAAACACAGATGAAAGACTCTTAAATTCCCTTGTTGTACCAATTTTGGACTATGGTGTATAGGCAGACATTAAAAACCGACGCTTTTGCAGGCTAATACACAATAAATTATTATTAAATTATGCCTGAATTTTGGGCAAAACGATGCCTATCTGTAGTATCCGAAAGGTTCCTCCGTTTCTACCTTATATATACTTATGTACATATATGCAAACGAGGGACAAGGTTACTTAATGCCAGTTGATCCGTGTCTGCAGATGGTTATGCGGAGTGCTGGCTCTATTTAATCTTTCTCCCACCTCGTCAATTCTATTACGAGTAAATCACACGCAATTTGATCACCAAAAGGGCCCGCCTGCATAATCAAGTTAACTTCTGGCAGCAGGCTCAGGTTTTCCGAGTGGTTGGAAGATGGAAAAGCCCCAGCAGATAGTTGTAGTCGCACTCGTACTCGCACACCCCTGGTCGACTAATTCAGGTGAGTCGTGCGTGTGCTGCTCGCCTTAGTTTCTGTGTCAACTAGAACTGTGGCACGGGACATGGCGGCACGTCGCTACATGTCTGCTCCTTGAATGCGGCCTCCCCTAATATATCTCCTATCTAACTCCTTTTCTAACTAACAGAGTGTGTGTATGTGTGTGCTGTACGGGGATATGGGGCAGTCTACATCCTGGCGTGTGCTCATCATTCCCATATCTGTGCCCTGCTCTACTCTGCTTCCCTTCCGTTCCTTTGGCTGCTTGCCTCCCAATTAAGTAAAAAATATAAAACGCTGTCAAGGACAAACAAATGTGCATTTTAATTAAATTTTTAGCTCGGGCGCGTGTCTTTTCTCCCACTCCCCTCCTGGGCCATTTAAGAATGCATGCGCTTTCGTGCAATGGAGCGGCAAGGGTGGCCGGAATGCCGGGAGCGGCGGAGGCGGAGGCAGGGGTCGAGGCCCAGCCGAAGCCTGTCATAAATCACTTGCGAGAAATGCTACCAAAAATGTGCGTCTGTCGGGCAGGAGGAGCGGGTGCTGGGCGTGGCATAATGTGTAACTGTGCCAAATGCTCTGCCACTAAATAAAATGGCTACGTGCAAAGTTTCTGGCCACAGCAGAGCACCGACACAAAAAAAGGAAGTTGGAACTAACAAAACGAGAACGAAAATGAACAAATGCCAACAAAATATAAGAAACTTTCCATACTCGTAGGGAGAAGTTCTACGAGTTGTTCTCGGGTGGTGGTAGGGGAAGGGGAAGGGGTAGCCGCACAAACCAACGGAGAGCAAAGATGGAGTGGAGCGGAGTGATAGAGCGTGCAAAGTAAGAGATACATATTAATTGCTGTTGTGGCACAGCAACAACTGCAACAACTGCAACAACTTTGTCTGTTTTTGTGTTGAAATGCTAAGCAGCATGCTGGGAAAATCTGTAAGCAAGCAGAACAAGGAAGCCCAGACGGAGATGGAGAGGCAACCAAAAACCCAGCAGACAAGAGCCCGAGGTGCCAGGAGCGTAGCCAGAACGAAAATTGGAAGGGGCCAGCTAGTGAGATATGGTAAGGCCATCGCTAATTTGTGATCCCCAAAGATGAACCCAGATTTGACAAGTGTTCCCTCAGCACAGTGAGCTAGATCCCCCCTTCTATTGGCTCCATTCGAGCTCAGCTCAGCTCTGCGTCAAATCAAATTCAATTCGCCTCAATCAGAAGTTATCCCAGGCAATCATGCACTGCTCGCTTCTCCCCAGCGACTGCTGCCACAAAGCATTCCACCTCCTCCATTGGCCATGTCGCTTGCAGTTGCACCATGCTTCAACTATCAGCCCCAGGCTGCCTGCTCGGCACCGTCAGGCGGTTGCTTTCCGTTGGGGTTCCCCAATGTTGTCTCGTTGAATTATAGCGAGCTACGCACTTAATCATTTGCGTTTTCTTTGCCACATCCGAAAAGTTTTGCATGTCTTGGGCTGGGATAGTTGGCAGCCCTGGTTTCTGGATAGGGAGCAGTTAGAGTTGGTCTTGCCAAGTTTCCCGGCTACTGAAGTTAAGAGCCAAAGACCGCAAAGAGCATGGCAATGACAATGCTACGCGAATGTTGTCCTAGTCCTAGTCTTCGGCCCAGACCCAGACCCGAACCCAGACCTAAACCAAACTCGATCCAACTCCGACCCGATCCGGGTTCTAGTTATTTGTGTGCGTGCTGCGTGTCCTTGTCAAAAGTAAGCAAGTGTCGCGGTAGTTATCTCCATCTTCGAACCCCCTGCTTTTCCGTCGGTGGGTCAACATTTCATACCCAACCACAATGAGCCACTTGAGGAAAGTTTGCGAAAAACAAAAACGAATTTAACCAAGAACTTCTGGCGTCTGGCGACTCCAACCACAGAGGACAGTATATAGAGCTACGACAATCAAAAGGAAGTAAGACCCGAGGGATATTTTTCACTACGAGTATTAAGTAATTCGTTAACTTTAGCGGTTCGACGACCTAAAAAGTCCCGACAGCTTAATCGCTTATATTCGGCAAAAACTCTAATGTTGAAAATTATTTTGTCTCAAGCGATGCTCTAACTATCTTTCTGCAGTTGTCACTTACTCGAGAAGATATAGACGCTGTGTCTATAAAGCGCTTTTTGAATATTTATCCAGAAATTTATGAATGAATATTGTTGTATGTGTACTCCTTCCCTCGCCAGGAAAAGGACCCAGCGTTGTTTTGAGCTGGCCATGCGGGTCGTATGATTAATATTAAAGTTTCTGCAAGAAGTAAAATTAAGCTCGGCCAGGGGGAGCCAGGCACCATAAGTTTTTCCAGAGGGGAGGGCGAAAGGGGAGCAGCAAGCAAAGACACGCAAAAGGTTGCCCCAGGATGAGGCAGGCAAAGGCGACAAGGGGGAAATTTTCGCCGACTGTTGCCAACGTTTAAATCAGATAAACATTCCATGGGTTGCCTGCGTGTTGCTGTTGTTATTCCAATGCTGGTTTTTGTTATGCGGGTATGTGGGGGGTGGCGGGCCTTCTGGGATCCGAGGGTGTGGCAAGCTGTGCTGGTGTTATAAAGCTGCAGGCGGCAACTTAATTTCTTCTCATTTTTGCTGCTGGCGGAGGCAGAGCAGCAGTACAGCACAAAACCGAGGAAATCCAAAATAAATAAGACATTTGTTGTATTCATTGTTATTGCTGCTGTAGCCAGAGATGATGTTGGTGCCGCTGGTGTTGCAGATTTTTCCAGCCACACTTCCCTGGGAGTCCCTAACAAGTCACTTTGCCACAAGCTTGGGGAAAACATCTGATGGTCGTTCGCGGCGTATGAGTGATTTTCGTTCTATTTGCTTGTGGCCTCTGCTGAGGGAGCTTATTAATTCATAAGCTCAGTTCGTTGTTTAACCTTTTTCCTACATCACAAGCGCCCTGGTGATAGAAAGCTCAGACAATTGTGAGGAAATACGACAGAGATGGATGTGAAGTGATGAAAAAGTGTAGAACTTGTTCGATCTAAGACATAGATGTTGCCTTGTTGCGCTTACATTCGAAAACAAAGCAAACACTCAAATTCCTAGATTTAAATTCCTTTAAAGGGATAGTCTTCCTGTGGCACAAACTGCTAGCAGCATGTTGCTCCGTCTTGTAACGTTTTTTCACCATTCTACCATTGGCTACTAAGTACGGGTATTGACTGGAAAAAATACACGAGAGCATGCATCACAAGCCACTTTTGTGGGGGCGTCACAGAAAAAAGGATCCAGACCTTCCACTTCCACTCATTGGGTTCACTCAATTGCAAACAATATTTCAATTTTATTTTATTATCGCAGGACACGCGCTGGCTCAAAAAAAGATACGGAAGCAGGCTGGGATCCGAAGGGATACAGACTTTACTTTTATTGTATTATAATGCAGACTGATGCCAGCCAGAAAATCTCATTCTTAATCCCATTTTGCCCCATTGTTCCGCACACACACACACATACACACACACACACGTTGGCCAGGGCTCTGTGGACGTAGCTTGTGGCCGGGCTGGCTTCCCAGCCAAAAGCTATTGATAGTTATGGCACGCCCATACGCACAGATGGCCGCCCCTTTTTTGATTTGTCCAAAATTCACATTTTTCTGCATCCTTTCCGCTGTGGCACGGACTTGGGCTCGGGCTCGGAATCGGTATCTGGCCCGCTCTGTTCATTTTCCATCTCGGTCACTCTTTGCAATACAAGAATTTTGCATAATTTATTAGGAATATTTAATAAAAAATGCCACAAGGCAAACACTGACGGCCAGGGGAAGGCAGCCGTTTGGCAAACTTTACGCTTCGTTAGCTTCTGTTCGCTGTTTTCCCTCTCTTTCTCTTTGCCTCTGTCCGTCTCTCTCATTTTTCTCCTTTTGTGTGTGCAGGCACCAAATACGTTGAGCTACATTTATGCTTTGTTTCTCTCTCCAACACACAGATACACACCCACACTCTCGCCTGCATTTGCAATGTAGATTCAGTTTTGTGAATTTATGGCGGAAAAACTCACACGCCAAGGAGAAGCAGCTTGGAGCTACACACGCTCTCAGATACACTCTCAGAAATCGGAGAAAACTAATAAACCAATGCCATAAATCACAAAACGGAAAGCCCTAAGATCAAGGTACGGTGTTAATAGGACTTCTCCCAGTTTAAGCTGAGCTTCGTTCGACTTTTGATAGCACTATGGACCTAAATTAAATAAAACTCAACAGTTTGCCTCTGTACTGAGGAACTCCAAGTGATCATGTAATATTTAAAAGTCTGGAATATTTACATAGCAGTTTTCGATACACCCCACAGCCCACTTATTTAATAGCAACGCAATATATCCAGATTCTATCCGGATTGTATCTAAATTAAAAACCATATGATCTGTCTATTTTTAGATAAGATTCATCATAGATATTTCCTAGTATTGTTCTCACTATCCGATAGTTATGATATGTAACACTCGTATTCAAACTTCCATGCATTTGGGCATATCCGTTTGTTTCTGTTCACGTAACTTTTCCAACTGATTTTCCCCTTTCTTCTATCATGCTCGATACGCATTTGATTTCATTGATTTGGTAAAAGGTGTAGCTCCTCCGTAGCCCCTCTGCGTTGGCGTAAGCCTTTTAACATAAATCATTGCCAGTCCCCCTCAGCCTCTATGTAAGCAGTGAGGCGGGACTGTGTGGGAAAAATCCTTTCGCATTGATTTGATTTGAAATTGTTGAAGCATGAAGTGACAGTTGAAATATCGTTTTACATGCGCCGCCAACGATGACGATGACGATTGAGTGGAGGTATGGCGGCTGACATGTAACTCAACGAGCGCCGACAAGGCTGCGTCTCTCTGATTAGTCAGTCACTATAGCACCAACATACATATACGAATGTGTCCCTCTAGCCCCTCCTTTTCCCACAATCAACTTGCATTACATCATTCCGCCACACACGCAACTGTGAACTTGACATTCCCATTCGATTCGTCGCTGCATTTTGTTTTACTTGCATTCACAATGCCATGCCTCCACAGTCCAATTCAATTTCATTGACACAATGCCATGCCTCCATAGTCCAATTCAATTTCATTGACACCTGCCATAGACTCGTCGGCTCTGTGCTCCCACTGGAGACCCTCTGGGGATGACTCATGACAGGGTTAAATGCTGTTATGCGAAAATCATAGACTTATAGACAGTAAAAGTATGGGCAAGGAGTAGTTCGGCATAGGCTTGGTGGGAAAATAATTCTGAGGCTCAGGCATCCGACTTGCCTTATCTTTTCATATACTCCTGATACTGATACTCCTCAAAGAGTTTAGTGGTGGATGCGTTTTCAACCCCATAAAGTATATATTTACTCTTGATCAGCATGAATAGCAGAGTCAATGTACCAAATTTTAAAAAAAATTTAAGCAGAAGTATTAAAAAAAAATTTAGTTGCTAAATGAGTTGGATAATGCGGTGAAATCTATATATATATATTGATACCATTAATATTGTCATGTATTGGCATTTAACATAAAACCTTTTTAGGTTTGGTTAGGATAATGCCGATGGCTCTCACGGATCCTCGCATAGGCCAATATGGCCCTTAGTTGTCCGGATGGTGTATGAACCTTCTCGAGTATATTTATGAGGTTTCGAAGTCCTTGAGGATCGAAGTATTTTTGACAAAGGTTCCCATGGCTTCCTCTTGGAGGCATCTTCCAGTGATGCCAGTACCGGGGCGCCCAGGTATATTCTCCTAGTCCGTGAGGGAGCCGGTCAGTTGCAGATGAGATGTTCCAGGGTTTCTATAGCCCCGGATTCATCGCATGCAACTGCCACTGTTGGTGATGCCTAGTTTGACAGCATGTGCCGCAGCCAGACAGTGACCTGAAAGTAATTCCACTATATTGGCAGTAAAAAAAACCTGCACAAGTTTTTGCGAACAAGTTAAATAAATATGTATATCAACCTCAGCTGAACTTCCTGATTTTACCCAATAAGCCGAGTCGATATAGCCATGTCTGTCTGTCCGTCCTCCCGTCTTGTTGTGCGCCTGGCTCTCAGAGACTATACGAGCTGGGGCAATCAAATTTGGTTTTCAGACTCATGTGACATTACACTGCTACAAGTGTATTTCAAAATTTCGCCCCGCCCCCTTCCGCCCCCACAATGGACGAAAATCTGTGGCAGGCACAATTTTAAAGATACGATAAAACTAAGAACGCAGTATCGTAGAGAATGCCCATATCTACCAGATTGCCGAATCTGAATCAGATCGGATCATAATTATAGCCAGAATGAAGAAATTAATTTTCAGTTGCTTCCCCGCCCCCTTCCGACAAGTGATAAGCTACTCATTCTCTTTCTCGCTCGCACACTCTGCTGCGTTCAGTGCGTAGGCGCCCTCTAGCGAAGAAGATGTAAATCTAAATGGTACTTGTATAATCTACATGTTAGATGCAGAATATACATTGTAGATGTAGATAACAGATGTAGCAAAAAAATGTAAGCTTTAAAATTTTTTCTAAAAAATCATGAGCTCAAAAATGTATATACTGGCTGATTACGGGTATAAGTAGAGTCGCTTCACCAGAAGCGACTCACACGTTCCTTCTCGTTTCAATGTTCTTGCATATCAAGAAAGTAAGATTAAAATTTCGAATATTTTATTCGGGGTCTTATTATATGTGAATATTACCTATATTGTTAGTTGTCAGAGAATATGCAAAATATTATCCTTAATCTGCTCAAGGCAGGCAAAAGTATTCGTGAAATAGCTAATATAGCAGAAATTAGCAAGAACACTGCTCAAACTTTTTTTTTAAAACCCCATATAATAAAACAATAACGAGAAGGAACGTGTGAGCCGCTTCTGGGGACGCGACTCTACTTATACCCGTACTCAGTCAGTATATAAATTTTTGAGCATAACTTTTAAGAATTTTAGAATTAAAAAAAAAATTTTACATTTTACATTTTTTTGCTACATTTGCTATCTACATCTACAATGTATATTCTACATCTAACATGTAGATTATAGATGTACCATTTAGATTCTACATCTCCTCCGCTAGGGGTTGCTCGCGCCTTTCTTCATTCTGGCTATAATTATGATTCAGATCGGCAATCTGGAAGATATAAGCATTCTCTACGATACTGCGTTTTTCGTTTTATCGTATCTTTAAAATTGTGCCTGCCTTTTACCACAAATCTAATATACCCCTTAACTCTTTTTTGAGTACGGGTATAAAAAGGGGCCGACCTTGCAGTGTGTCTGAATAAACAAAACGACAGGTTAAGAGTTTAGCTGCATATACAGCGTCTAGTTCACGGTATGTAAACTGTCTCAGATCAGCACCCGTCGTATTCAGCAAATATTACGTTCTAATAATAACATTAAATATGTCAAAATAATACGAAAACATACACTTCCACCAAATTTTGGACAAGTGAATCGGAAAACGTTATCTTCAGTGACGAACAAAGTTCAACTTGGATGGTCCTGAAGGGAAAATGATGTAAGATACTGGAGAGATATACGCCGTGAACTCAATTCGCTTATGGTATGGGCTGCATTTGGACACTAATAATAATTTCTCTTATGTACATACATAAATAAGCATTATGAACGACATATCAATACCGTTTAGCGAAACATACTGGGAGAAAAGTTGATTTTTCAGCAGGATAACGCTGCAGTCCAGGTATCCAAAGCAACATAGCAGTTCTTTGAGGACCGAAAAATTTTTCTTTTGTCTTTCAAGACAATCTCAATTGTTTGTTTGGGAAATACTCCCGAGAAAAGTTAATAGCAATGGGTGACAATTTTAAAATTTGACGAGCTCAGAAAGCAATTATCAAAGAATGGGTCAAAATAGACGAGAAACCACTACAAAATTTGGTAGTTTCAATGACTAAACGCTTGTCTGAAGTCATTTCAAAGCATGGAGGCAATAGTCACTATTAGGTAATAGTATTTTAATAGTATTATTAGGTAGTAGTATGTTTGGGTATACAAATACCAATTTGTACTTCGACCTGGTACACAAAATGACCAATGACAAATCAATTTCCAATGACTGCGCTACCACTTGCACGCGCTTAGTCTTTCTCATTCTCTCTCTTCCACGCAGAAGGTAAAAAGAGATGTAACGACCTCTCATTAGATTTTTTCTTTTCATTTCTCATGGCAGGTGCGAGCAAAATTAAAAGAGATCGTGGATCTCCCTTCACCCCATTAACAAACAAATAAATTAGTTCCGTTCTAGGACAACCATCCAAAATAAAGAGAGAGTATGCGGCAGCCCTCGGCAGAGTTCGATACCGATTCCGGCGCATACGTCTTGTATAGGTCACATAAATCATAATTTTACAAATACAATATGTACATATACTGAGCATGTATTACGTGTAGAAGTAAAGCCGCGGCCCTTGCCGCTGCTCGCAATGATTCTGCTCGTTTCTTCTAAGCTTGTGAGTCGTGCCTTGTCGCAGCCAGTCTCAGGGGTCACCAGTCACCCATCACCCACCACATTCATTAACCCCTTCGTGGAGGGTGAGCTTATCCGTTTTATTAAATCAGCGCGTTTTGCACAGCAAATATGTTCCGCATTCCATCTAAGCATTTAAAGCACATTTTTGGTGGTGATAAATCAAGCTTCAATAATATATTTTATTTTGGATTCTCCAGCTTTAAAAGTGTTTGCATCAACATTAAAAATCTCGTTTTTCTAGCTCGACTCCGTTATGCTCTCCTCCAGTTTTGGCAGCTGCTCGGCTGGGCCTACAAATTGGCCAACAACAAAAGAGGAGTAGGGAATTCGCCCTAAAATTGGGTATCGGTTAAAGAGAATCGAGTGTACAAAAAATGTTTGAAATTCTAATCTTTTAGTTTACGCTTGAGTACATCACCCACAGCCTACCGTATGTGTGTCTTACTATACAAATATACACATATCAAGAGGAACCAAATCGGTCACAAATATTGGGCGAAAAGTTACAAACACAGTTGACATTGCCTAAATGAAACTGAACTCGCTGAAGCTGATTTAGATCAGAAATAATGCATATGTAACTTTAACTCAAATCTTACCTTAATACAATCAAAAATTGAAAAATTTAGCATTCCTCTTGTCAATATGCAAAAGAGAAGTTTCGACTCCAATGCATTTTGTTTTCATTCAGAATTGGCGGACATTCACACTGAGATAGTCTCTACTGTAAAATCATTCTATATGGGAATATTTTTTCTGGTCGTGGACTATGTTTGTAAAAGCCAAATATTTTGCAGTCAATATATCAAAAAATATTTTCTGCGCGTCTGCCGACTTCAGAGATGAATGAACACCAAAATAGAGTGAATAAAAGGACCATGTACTCGTTCATAGAATGGAAAAATAGACAAAAGCACAACAAAAAGAACCATACATGCCAGAATAACGGTGCCCATAAAAAGCACTGAAAGAATTAGAGGCGAAAGTCGTTGCCTAAAATCGAAACAGGAACGTCATGTTGGTGCGGAGAAACCGGAGAAATCCAGGGTAGTTCTAGCTGCCCACGCCACACGCCTCTCTTTCACACTTTCTGCACTGCAGTTTGTTTAAAACAAATACATTTTACGCCGAGACAAACTAACAAACATTAATCAAAAGTTTGCGGCTCGGTTTGAAGGTTGCCCGAGAAACTGGGCAACGCCGAGGGAGGAGATAGCACGGGCAGATATTCCCTGGATGGGAGTACGGAAAGGAAGTGGATGAAAGGAAGTGAAAGAGGAAAAGGAATGTCCGATGGTCAGATGGCCAGATGCTGGTCGGCCTCGGCCTTTTCTATATTAAAGTCCCACCGCATGACGGGGCAGCATTTGCAAGCTTTTAGATACAATGGCCAAAGGTCAAATGGTAATATGGAGCAGATGGGGTGGGTTGGAATGGACGCAGTTGGGAACTGAAAGTAGGCCGACTACAACACTGGCAGGTGTGGTAGGAGCAGGTGGAATCTGCTGCTCTCGCTTCGCGACAATCTGGGACTTGGCCTTTGACCTCGCAACTTTTCCCCTCGTCATTCCGTTCATAAATCCTAGATACTGATATCGTAGCTTATGCTCAAACCATTCAAATATTTAGTAGAATATGTACCAGTTAGACAACCTAGTAGATATTTCTAAAATATTTTGATATACTCGAACAGTTTAATATAAGAAAGAGGGAGCATATAACCACTCATACAGACAGAAATAAAATTAAGCAAAATTAGCTATAGGAAATATTCGATCTAATCCAATTTTATTTAATAATTAATCGTACTGGAATTTTTGTGACTAGTGCGCTAATCATAAGGTAAACCTTGTAGCACTAGGAAAATCAAAATAAACAAACAAACAAACCTTGTTGACTAAAAGAGTAACTATTTCCAACTCAATTTGAATTTGAATACTCGTACTTTAATGGTGTAAGATCGCTTCTTTTCGTTTATGTTATTTCTCGACACAGTCTTGAATAAAATTAATACACAGATTCCATCTAAAGTAAGGGTATTTCAGTCGCTTTATGTTTAAGCAGCATCCTGTTTTAAATGCATTTCGCTCTTTTGTGCAACGCCATGCATATTTAAAAGACGTCCCACACAAATGTACACGTGCATTTGTAAAACTGTTTGATTGTCCTGGTTGAAGGTGCTCCCGACCCTACCCTAATCCTGCACACTGCTAGTATGGGATATGGAGCGTGGCACGTGTAATGCGAAAAGTGTCCTTGACTTTGCCTGCTGCTGGGGGCGGGGCCCCTCCTTTCTCCGAGGGAGTTTTGTTTAATTGCAAACACACACACACACTCAAACGCAGTCGAATAAAATTCCTAATGAATGCAAATGAATGGCGGGCTCTAACAACAAACTACTGAAAATATTTATTATGCAAAAAAAAAATGGAATTTCATGACAACCTAAATGTGTTAAAGGGCACGCAGAGGGGGGGATATGCATTTATTCCAGTGTTTGCATATTTGCTTGTGCCGGTGTTTGTTTGTTTGTTTGCTCATTTAATTTAAATATTTAATTAAAATTTCGAGCGCGGATTGATTCAGACAATTAAAAATAGCACGCTCAGCAAAGGTGTGCGGAGAGAATGGAATGTGGCTAGGGCGGACCAGGACCCATCTAACCCCCATCAACACTCTCTCCACGCAGCCTTCCGTTTGATTAATCCATAAATATCACATCTCACAGAACAACAAAAATAATTCATTTTAGGAATTTATCCATGTATTTGCGTACATATAATCGTATGTACCCCGTTCTTGCAGAGTCAAATGGTGTATACGTACCGCATATTTTAGGTAAAAGGAAACTATGTAACCTTTGATTAACTACTAAAAAACAAATTTTTTTAGAAAAAAATTTTTTTAAAAAAAAGGGGGTAAAAAAAAATAAAAAAAATAATTTTTTTAAAAAAAAATAAAAAAAAAAAAAAAAAAATATTTAAATTTTATAAAAAGGAGTAAATTTTTAAAAAAAAAAAAAAAAATAAAAAAAAAAAAAAAAAAAAAAAAAAAAAAAAAAAAAAAAAAAAAAAAAAAAAAAAAAAAAAAAAAAATTAAAAAAAAAAAAAAAAAAAAAAAAAAAAAAAAAAAAAAAAAAAAAAAAAAAAAAAAAAATTAAAATAAAAAAAATTAAAAAAAAAAAAAAAAAAAAAAAAAAAAAAAAAAAAAAAAAAAAAAAAAAAAAAAAAAAAAAAAAAAAAAAAAAAAAAAAAAAAAAAAAAAAAAAACACAAAAAAAAAAAAAAAAAAAAAAAAAAAAAATATTTATAAATAAAAAAAAAAAAAAAAAAAAAAAAAAAAAAAAAAAAAAAAAAAAAAAAAAAAAAAAAAAAAAAAAAAAAAAAAAAAAAAAAAATTAAAAAAAAAAAAAAAAAATTATCACTTTGGTAATTTTTATTTATTAAACTCAATTTTTAACGAGACAAAAATAAATGCATAGATGCATTTGCAATGCATAATCCACAAAATATTTTCCATACCATCTACAATTTTACTTCGGTTTCAGAAAAAATACACCGCGTTTGCTTTAAGTTGTTTTTCTGTTTTCATTTTTCTGCCTGCGATATTGTGCGATTTAACTTCTAAAGCGATGATCGTAAATTGAAAATCAATAAATTACAGCCAAGAAGTAGATATATTTAGTTCATTTTAAAACTTGCATATACTATACTGCGAAAGATAGCATACAAAAATCAAGCAAAACGAGAAACAGAAAATCAGAAAGAAAAAAGTATTCACGACGAATTTTTGGAGGACATTGGATACTGACGACTTTTAATATAGTTTTGAATATTTTAAAATACCAGGAAAAAATTACCTCGATGATAGCAGAGCTGTTACTGAAAAGAAGCTTAGTCCCACGCTTCGTAAACTTTGGTACATGTGGAAATTTAAATTGAACTTCAGTGCTTACAAATGGGAAAGATATCGGAAAAAGCCTAGAAATCGATAAACAAGGATGACAAGAAGGATGTAAATACGTGCAAGATACTCAAACAACGCAAATCAAGGATATACATATTTAACATTTTAGAATTTTCGACATACATATATATAGGATACATATTTTGGATATATGTACCATATACATATTGTATTAACTTATTTAAAATGTCTCATATTGAAATCCAGATAATTAATTGTTTAATTCAATTATACAAATTTTTTGTTTTACTTTGTAGGTGTGCCTTATCCTTTTATTGGCTAAGATAGTCTCTAACGGGCTGTTAATGAAATAAATTGTTTTTTTTTTTTTCATACTTGTAACTGTTCTCCTGCAATGAAATCAGAACCGTGTGTGAGTGTGTGTGTGTGTGTACATCTGCTTGGCCATAAACATGATTAAAAATTGTTTGGCTCTTCTCTGAGGCACAAATTAAATAGCCGAACCCGCAACAGCCACAACAGCGGCAGCGGAACACAAAGCACCTTGCGGGATAGGCCTACACATCCTCATGCACATACACATGAATATACATATATCCGTAAATGTGTATGTGAGTGATGTGTATGCACTGGTGTGAGGGGGGGTGCATGCGGCTTTGACGCTGTTTGCATTAGTAGGCAACCAACCCTGGCTGCTTCATTCCCTTCCCTGCCCATCCTTTCTGTTCGTTTCGCTTTTGTTTTATTTGCTTTGTTCTGAGCTGGCGGCAGGATTTGGTAGGAGTTTATTTGCTCTTCGGCTTTTATGCGCGCAAATTGTTTACTCTTTTTAGTGGCTTTTATTATACTAGTACATGCGCGCACAGGCGGCGAGGGGAACGATTCCCAAATGATCTACAGGTCTGAAAAGGTCATCCCATGCGGTTGATTGGATTACCTCAACTTCGCTACGGAATACGTTTAGAAAACCTATTAATTATGGATTTGAAACATTTTCTGTGAAATCAGATGGTAGAGACCAAAACAAGAGCATGCCTGTTTCTAAACTTTCTGTTTGTCTTGCCAGTCTTGTAGTCCGCATCCCCAATCCTCTGTCCCATAGTCCTCCCCATTCCAGGGTACCTTTTCCCCCTCCTCGTAAGCAAAGAAAAAGCACTTAGCACCGTGTTCGCTCTCTCTCTACCCTGTATAATGGCGCAAAAGCGATGCAAGCATCCTGCCACGCCCACACACATGCTGATGGAGAATATGGGGGAACAAAACTTTCGCCTTAATGCTGCATTCGCAGTCTGATGTTTGGTTAGGAAAAGCAAAAGTGCATACAAATGCGTTTCGTTTGTAGTCCTGAGTCCCCAAACTGCATTCGCTTTTTATGGTAATGCAGCGAGGGCGTAAAGTGTGGAGATGGGAAATGGGAAAATGGGATTGGACTGGGATGGAACCGGATGGGATGGGACTGGCATTGGGACTTGGTTTGACTTTTATTGGCTTTTGATGAGACAAAATCTCAGATATAAACCAAAATTAAATTCGCACTCTCCATAAGCTTATTGAATTTTCTTGAATTATTACCAGAAGAACAGCTTTTGTAACAAGTTTTGTATTTTTCCAAAAAGTCCCAGGGAAAATGTGGAGCAACTTATAAATAGTATATTGCACGTCCCTACCATCCCACCACTCTTGCACCCTGTTTGTGGGGAGCAGATTTTTCTTTCCATCTCTTGACCTTCGTCCCTTAGAGGCATATGGCCAGCTGCTCAAATTGGCCAAAACTTGGACCGAAACGAACGAGTGCACAAACACAAAAAGCGAAAGTGGAGCACAGGTGGCCCAGACTCCATCTCATCTCATCCCACTTATCCTAGCACACATTCCAGATGGACACACAGGTACATCAGCATACAGACTGCATACCCGTATCGATGATGGCCAGGCTGTTTTTAACTTTTGTAAGTTGTCTTTGGCATTTTTGATCCACTGACCTAAATGCAAGCAGCACACATCTATGTACATACATATGCACATATGGATAGGCAGTACATACATATGTATGTATGCCTTTGTACGAGTATACCTATACATATTTGATGACCAAATGCTTTTCAATATCCACACAACAACATCAGCGACACGGGTCGCACATCGCACAAAAGCCAACAACAAAGGAGAGTAGACTATACTCGTAGATGCAAACTACGGGGATAGACTGGGGGAAATGACTCCAGTTTTTAGGTGCGTAGTCACGTGTGCATCCCTTTTGTGGCTGTGCAGCGGGAAAAAGGTATTAAAAATATTGTACTGCTATACCACAGAAAATACAGTAAAAATGGCCTATAACAAGTACATAAAGTGCTGTTAGAAACGGCGAGATATCTGGGAAAAATACAGTGAAAATAAGAAATTAATTTGTAAAATGAATAGCTGCTTGTTTAAGTAGGTTTCTTTCTATTTTTATTTGAATGGACGGCAAACTTAGCTATCAATACGAGTAGGATATATACGATATATCTATATTTCTAATCGAAGATAGTTTTTATCACCAATTATAATTATAATTTAAGATATGGCAAACAAATTAGTCGCGTAATTAGGGGCCTCAAAAATCTAGGTAGTGTAAATTATTTAACAATTGCAAACTTACTGTCGTTCAAAATTAAGTTTATTTAGGTAAAGTAATGTAAGATATGTGAAACTGAGAAACAATTTCTTTGCAGGTCTAATACACTGTATTAATCCACGAAGTTTCAACCGCGAGAGAGTCGAACTCGGCTCCTCCTATTTATAAGCATATTAAAATACGCGAACGCTTTGTTATTCTGCATAAATAACTAGAGTAGGGATGTAAATGAGATTGAATAGGAACAGGCCTCAAAATGTATGCCAAACTAATACGAGTCCGTGTATATGGAAATGGGAAATGGGCTTGGATCCATGCTGCCCTACCATCAGAGCACTTTTATGGACCCTATTCAGAAATGATTTTAGCGTCGACGCAAAAGCCATTAAAATTCAAGCTATTGTAATCTGTCTCATAGCCTGGCAATCCCTAATAAAAAAAATGGAGCATAACATACATACGATGGAAAATGAATCGATTTAATGGGAGCTGTATGATTAATTATTACATTTACTGATAAGTTATGAGTTAATGGTTACAGTAGATATGAGTAGGTGAATCGGAAACGCCAAGAGACCAATGTAAAGATTGGATTGGGATTGAACAATATGTAGATAAGGAACTATTTTATATATACAGGTACATAAGCCAACTTTACCACTTTCCTACTACTTTGCCATGGATCGATCTATCCAGGCAAACTTTTCCTTTGCCGATCTGCCATTTTGCCTCGCTTCCGCTCTTGATCCTTGACATTTTCAATATTTAAACACTGCAGTGAAAAGTCGCATCGAAGCAACCAAAGAAACAATCTTATCGATTGTATCTGTCCGTGAAGTACATTAGATAATGGTTTCAGGAAATATCGTGAAACACATTCTTGATAGTATCGTATTTGTTATCTTTCTCAAAGCAACGTAATTTTACGCTTCCCCACCAGTGAAACTATAGAGATTAAATCTTGGCGATATGCCAAATACCAGCGGTTTTTATGTCACCACATTCACCATGTCACCATATCGTTGACCTCGACGTGGACCTGCTAGGCGTTTGGTATTGATGCACGCATCATGTCAACAACATAATACCCTTGATAAGGAAATAAAAATAGACAGATTTTTGTATGCGAGCGCCCTTCCCTTGGCAATGCTTTTGATGGCCTTGTTCTATGCAAATGTTTGCATATTTATTAAAAATAGCAAAGATTTTGATATAATCCGCTGCATTTAATTGACTGAAACTAACAACGGAAAAATGCATGTGGGTCATCCGAGAGTCCTTAACAAAAACAAAAAATGATGAATAAAAAACTAGAGGTTATAGAGCTGGTTCGTGGTATTATGGGTGCTTCTGTGGATAATAACTCATGACCGGGTACAATAGAGAGGGAGGCCCATTGAAAGGCTTTTAATGGGGCGGGGATCGGGAATCGTATTTATTTGCATTCTCTGATCCGTTACAATTTCAATTATGAGAAATGGGCCGAGATGTGTTTGCATTTCATTTCGATGAGCTCAGCGCCGGATGACAATAATAAATCGTTGCTTTTTTCATGTGTGCCCCCAGGGCAGGATGAGCAGAGCAACAATGCATACGAATGCATAGGTATTGCGCTTAAATATTTTGTACAGAATAGGAAATATCTTTAAGTAGGGCGAGCCTGGAATGAAAGCAATTTTAGCCACTGCCCAAGGGCGGGAAAGCGCTAATAAACAAAGATTTTCACTTTGATTATTGTCGTTGAGCTGAACCAGTCCATCAGGGACCCACCAGTAGGACCCTGATTGATATCTATCCGTTATCTGCTATCTGTTAGTTTAGCTGCCACTACATGTTGTTGCAAAGTTTTCCCGAAGCAATCAGCTGCGGAGCTCCTCGAACTGCTGCTGCTGATGCTTCAATTGGAAAAGTCACCGGCTGGCTCCGGATCCACAGACAGAACCAGAGCCAGTGGCAATATTGTCGTCATTGGATGAGATGCCAAGATGGGCTAAGACAAGAGAAAATTGAGAACAGAAATGCACTCAACAGACGGCAGGCAGGTGGAAAGGAAATGCAATCAAGTTGGTAACTGTCTGAGAAAGCATCTTTTCATAAGAGGATTTTTCGTAAGATTTTCGCAATCTTCCCAGAAGCAACTTTGGTTGGAAATGCTCGCAGATGGATTTGCTTGACTAAATAATTTAGGAAACGAATTTCAGATTCCTCTCCAGCCAGTTGCAATATTTGCACACAAATTATTTCCCAGCCTAATTGTTTATTTAAGGAAGTATTTACTGTGCTCTGGCCCAGCCTGCCACATTCGTCAACACGTAGGAAAATAATTTTGTGCTTGTGAAAAGTATTAAGGGCTGGAATTCAAAACGTCGGAATTTCTTTGCATTTTTGAATTTTGTTACGGCAAATATTTTCAGGGCGAAACGAAAGTAAATGGCCATGGAATTTGGCTCAATCGCCTGCAGTGCTATTCAAGCGAAAATACTGCAACCTCTGTCACTTTCCGACCGCCGCCCGATTCAAGTGCAAATCGAATCAGACCGGCGTGTAAATGCGTCAGGAAAAACGGAATGGAATTCACCAAATATCCACCAAATATTATTATTGAGTTTTTGTGCGTTGCATTGAAAAAGTTAAAAAATCTTCGGTATGCTCCAGAATGCATTTAAAAGGGGGGCAAACTTCCTTCTGGGCGTGGAAAAGCGTTGACGTTGAATGGCTTTTTATAGTTGGGGAAAGCTGCCATGCTCAGCTGGGCCAGTACCTTGAAAGAGAAAATCAAATTTCCGGTTTCAGCACCGAAATTTCTCGCCGGAGCTGGAATCCGTTCTCCATCATTAAAGTTGAATCTCCGTCCTCGTCGAGGCTGCCATGGCAGGGATAGTCAGACCTGAACAATTAGTTGGACTGCTCCCATTTTGTTGATTTCCCAGCAGCTTCAGCTTCCATTTTCGAACAATCAGCGAATGCTCCAACTAAATAATCAATAACTGTCACACAAAACCAATTGTGATGTCTCTCAGGCGCCTGGCCTGAGAGTTTTCGGCTGACAAAAGTTCTATATGTCTAGAACTGAGTCAATGGAGATGCTCCGTTTCCATTTTTCCTCATTGGGGTTTGCATCTTTTCCATACAAATGATGGTGAAGCAGAGCTGGCAGTACTTCTTCAATGAAAATGGCATGAATGGAATATTGAATTATAATCACAGCAGGTGAAAGTGCCTGAAGAGCGAATACATACGATGTCTGCAAAACTTTCAGTTGGGAAACTAATCGGATTTTCCTCCTAAAGAAGGTCTCCACTGAGTTGTGCTAAACATTACGAGTTGCTATCTAATCTAATAATGGTTATGGCGGGTACACTCAGACAAACTTCGAAATAATACGTACAGATACCTACGTATACCTACGCATATCATCAATGAAATTGATGATGAAACCGGCCCACAGAGCCACACATTTAAATGGTTAGTGTACCATGCTTACCTTGCGGCAATTCGATTCTGGCACGCCCCTGTCTACGCCTTACGTTTCTCTTACGGTCCGACTCCGAGAATATGCTGATCAGCTTTTTTCTGCCTTTTCGGGCTGACATCTGCACATTTGATGGTTCGTCGTCGTGGTCCGTGGTTATAGCCACAATTTAATGCTCGACAACTGCCAGTCGGTTGTTGCCATTGTAGTCGTCAATGCCATTCACATTTTCGTTGTGGGCTAATTTAATATTGTGCTTTGTATGATTTTCACATATTATCAAGAAGTTTTATTGCGGCAATTGAACACGCTTACCGAGGCCGGGGAAGGGACTTTGACTCTGTTCGTCGTAAAATTGAAGCACCCTCCACACCAGTATTTTTGGATATTTATGTTCTGGATATTGTAAACGTGTGGGAATGGTTCGCCCTCGCCCCCGGGCTTTGTTTCGTCGTGCTGTTTACTTTTATTGGCTTTCGGTATTATTGGTTATTGTGGATAGCGCCGAAGGAGTCGGGAAAGGTGCGCCTGCCTGTCTAGCTGGCCGATACGAGTATACTCGCAATTTAACTTTTATTTCTCTATTTATGGCTTAATAAGACACACGTTTTCGGGGCCTACCAGTCGGCCGAGTACGCTTATCGAGCACTCAAGCCAACAGCCTTTTTACTGCCTGTGGACCAGTGGGGAAAGATAAACGTTTATTTAATTGCCACACACAAAACTTTCACGGCGATGACAAAAGGCCTCTCCCTCCCTTCTATTTCGGACAAGGCCATAAATCTATATTTGCTTATGACGATAATTAGCTTGGCCGATAATGCCCACTGAGGGGCACATCAGACAAGTGATTTATCATACCCAATGAGTGAGAGCACTTGTGCTTGAGCCCTGCTATTTGCTAACCATAAATGAAAGTTTACTCAGCTCTTATGGTTCCCATGTCTTGGACATCGAAACGAGCTTGAAGTGATGGCGAGTTGCACAGCTGTTGTGCCACGTTGTGGTTGAAGGTAAGAAGGAAAAACACTCATAAGAATAGTTTATTCAATATTCTCGTCAAGTCATTGGCCATTGGCATTCAACCAATAAATGAAGCCTACCTGCAGGATTTTTTCTGGTCGTTGCGGGGTCGTTAGCTTTGCCGCAGGCATGCAGTTAATTAAACGCTGCGGCGCTGATTTAGCATAATTTGAGGCCCCTCTTGGCGACCCTTCGCCGCAATTCTTCGGCTAAAATCATGAACAAATGGCAATGCAAATGTTGACAAAGGACCAGCAAACAACAAAAATACGTAGCAAACAACAACTAGTGAAGTGGGCACTCGACAAAAATGGGAGCGCGAGCGGGTCGGAAACTCTAAAAGGATGCAGCCGAGCAAACAATGTGGGGGCCAGGAGGGTTAGGCCTAGTCCTGGCCCAAGGCTCCCGCGCAGCTGCAGCTGACCACAGCTCGTGGCTGGAGGAATCCCCTCCGATGCGAATTCCCCAGGTTTCCCAGAGCCCAGATCCCGTGCCTCCGCCTCTTGAGAAATACCGCTTAGCTTCTGTTTTCCCTCGCTCCTCCGCTTTCCCTTTATTTTTCAGGCATTTTGCTTGGAGTTTTTCGTTTTTTTCTCTTCGCTTTTCCCCTTTTTTTTGTTTTTCACTGGTAAAGTCTATTATGCTTGTGAAAATTGCTTTACAGCTGCAAAACAATGCGGCAAAAAAGGTTACACAGCACAAAAAGAAAAGCACACAAAAAATGAATAATGACAGCGAGCTGGAGGGAATGGACTAGAGATTACTTTTAACTTCGCTTATCCTCGAATGGGGAAATACAGAAGCCGTTAATGCCCTTCACACTCCATGGATATGATAGATTCGTTCGGCTATACGATAGCAATCCCGTAACGTGGTACAAATATTCAGATCCTTCGGTATTTTGGTCGCTTTTATATTTTATTGATATCTGTAAATATTTGAGCATAGTTCTGCACAAACACATCGGCTACATGGCGGATAATCTTGTGCTGCCCGCTAAAGATAATAATTTGCATATAGCCTGTTAGGGTATTAAAAGGGAATTTACTATCAAAGTCTACGAGAAGCAGCAGTGAAATAATATTTGCCTCAACCTCGAGGGGCCTTGGGCCTGGGCCAGGGCCTGAGGCGGGGCTGGGGGCTTGAGAACGAAAGTGCAGCTAAAATAATTTGCACATAATGAAGCCGGAAGTGTGAATGCAAAGAATACAAGAAAAGTGGAAGAAAAGAACTTCATTATCAGCGCCGAGCAGGGGGAGAGAGAGAGCGATAGCGAGTCTCCGGCTTAGTGGAAGCATTCAAGCAGAGAACATTACACAAAAATCTTTGCAAGGATTTTCTAATTAAAGTTTCAGCAAACGAACGAAACGCGGCGCCAAAGTGAAATTAATGGCGCTGCCTTTTCGGACCTGCCCGGACCCCCCCTAAATTTTGTTGTGTGTGTGCGTCTTTATGAAGTCAACGATGGCAACACTTTTAGGCACTTAATCTGTTCTCTCACTCTCACTACCCGAGCCCATCGTGGCTTTTCTTTTCTCAGCTGTCCGGACGCCTTGGCAAGCGAAATGTGTGTGTAATTTATTTGCAATCAATGCAGCCCGAAAGGACATTATTTTTACATTAAAGCAAGGGCTAGAACAGTGGAGAACAAGTCTGTGTGTGAGACTACCAAAGTTGGCCAAAAATCTCTGCCAAAAACCAACATTTGGCAGCTGTCACCTAATACTTTTCATGCCGAGCAGACATAAATAATGCCTGAGTCTGATGGAATGGCTGAGCAGCGCATAGCGAGAACATCGAAGATCCGCTGAATGCCTTGCACGATACGAGACACTGCCCAACTTTTTTGGCGAATCATCTGTGACATGTGGGATCTCCTATCTCCTATTTGTGTACAGAACAGCTGACATATCATGAGTCGGAGCTGGATTAATGGGAGTTTCATTAGGGCGAGCAGGGGCCTTGCCTCTGTCTCCGCCACAGTACCTCGGGTGTACGCATATGTGAGTCAGTTTCTCAACAAAAAGTTTCTCGAACCCCGGGCACGTAAGAGTATCGTATGTCATAAGCAGGCAAGCGGCTTACGGCAGACGACTGCAGCGGACGGAGACACAAATGACGTTGCAGTTGTGCAGTTGGAAATAAAATTATTAACCTCGCTGCAATGCAACATAAATAGGATTAGTGTCTGCAGTAACTGCACAAGAAGAACAAACAGTACTTGGAGTCGAAGGAGAAGGAGAAGCAGAAGCAGAAGCACAAGGAGGCCACAACAAAGCGGAGCCAGGCACATTTGCATTTGCATGTTGCATACTTCACGGTAGCGTGCTCACATACGAGTATGATAAACGGCAGCGACAATGCCACAACCACAAGTACACACACTCACACTCACACACATGTGTCTGGCTGGCTGGCATTTCCCTTTTCCAGTGTCTGGTCCGTGCACGTTTTGTCTGCCACCATTCGCCTTTGTTTGGCAGCGCAAAAATGCAGCTGAGTATTTTCAGTAACATGCAAAAACTTCATTTCATTTCTGCGGCTGTCGTCCAGTGTATTGACCCCTGGACGCCCTCCACATGCATTAGTGGCCAAGCCATCCCCTGCACACCCACCCCCACCCCCACCCCCACCAGCACATCCGACACCATCGCGGTTTTTGCAAGCATTTTGTTTGCTTTGCGGCTTCCGGTTTCTGTTCTGAATCCGTTGAACGGGTGGATGCACCAGCCGTTTAAAAATCCTATCTACCCAAACAGAATTGGTCGCATTCCCGAATATTCTTCACTTCTTAGGATCCCCGATCCTGCTTTGTTGGATTACCCTTTAAACTAGGCTTATCTTTGGCAGTTTACTTCCTTGTGTTAAATCTGTTTCGCCGACTGACTGCGTGCTGGCGTAGGCGGGCACCAAGATATCACTTTGAAAAAATACAAAGAGGTTGCTAGTTAATGATGTCAATATTGTAATTACGGACCGTAAATAATAATTATACCCGTACTCAAAAAGACTTAAGGGTTATATTAGATTTGAGGTAAAAGTGGAAACGTTTCCGATCCCATAAAGTATATATATTCTTGATCAGCATCAATAGCCTAGTCTCTGTCTGTCTGTGTTGTCGCCTAGTTCTCAGAGGCTATAAGAGCTACAGAAACCGAATTTTGTTTTCAGACTCATGCCAGACTCGCCCCCTTCCACCACACAAAGTTCGAAAATCTGTGGCAGGAACAATTTGAAAGATACGATAAAAACAAAAACGCAGTATCGTAGAAAATCACCATATCTACCAGATTGCCGAATATGATTCAGATAGCCAGAACAATATTATAGTAATTATTTTTATAAATTATTATTAATAATTATCCATATATCCATAAAATGCAGCTCTGGCTTATAATGATAAAGGTTCCTGATTTAAATTTTTAACAATTCTATAAAAATATTCTTAAAAGTGAAAATTTCTGATATTCATTCAGTCATAATTATGTAGTCACTCATTCGATTATCACATATCACATTATGATAAGGTGATTTTTTTTCGTTACTAAATTCATCGAAATTTAACACTCATAATTAAGAGCAACAAATATACATACTTACACAAATTAAAATTTTTTAGAAAAAAATTTTCACACAAAAATGTATAAAAACAAAATCCGTCATAAAATGTTCCGTTCTACAGAATGAAACAAAATGAAATTAAATAATCGTTTATGTCCAAAATTTTAGATTTTTTGGACTTATTTATAGCAACCAATTTATAGAAAAGTAAACGCCATGCCACATACTCTGGCTATCATTTGAATAAACCCACAGGCAATTTGGTGCACGCGTTGCGGAAATAGCGCCTTACACACAAATTATTTTCTAGAAATTTTAGCTTTACGTACGGCTTTTGTGGATCTGTTCAGAGTACTTTTTGTCTTAGATAAGTAGGGGATAGATGGAGATAGAGACATACTGAAAGTCTCGCGCCAAGCGGATTTGGCTTTAAAAATTATCGCGGAAATGCTTAAATGTTGTGCACACGCCCCATTTGGCGCATGCAAATTTCATATATTGAGCAGAGCAGCAGGAGAGGCCGTACCACGGTCCGGGCTCTGTTTGGCTAGCATGGGCTATGGCCATAATTGCAACATGCCACACAGAAACACACACACACACACACACACATACAGAAACTAAACCAACTATGAGGCTAGGTTGGGGAACGTAGCCAAGTCAAACAAACCGCGGGGCATAACCGACAAAAAAAGTCACGAAAAGCGAAGGAAAGTCAAATTTCTAGTTGGAATGTGGCTGAGCCGTGGAGTGTGGGCATGAGTGGGGGGAGGGGAGAGGTGGGCTAGGCCGTTTTGGGACTCCTTTGTGGCGTTGTTATGACTTAATGTCGCTACAGCGAGTGACGGCTATGATGGAAGTACACACCCATTGCGTCGCCCGTGGAGCTTATTAAAATGTCAGCAGTCCATGGAGTTTATGACAGCCGCATTGATGTGCCCTTTTCCCTCTGGTTTCTTTGCAGGCTTGCGAAAGTGGTCTGATAGGAATCAGCTCATCTTCTAGTATGCCATGGCAGCGGCAGCAGCCACATCGACGCTGGAGGATCGAGCACACGACATAGCCAGCGACAACAGCGCCCAGCACCGCACGCTGGCGACGAAGGTGCGCCGAAAAGAGTCGCGGCCCCTGCGGCGCCTGCATCCGCCCATACCGCTGGGGCAGCTCCTGTGGCTGCTGTGCTGTCTGAGCCAGCTGCGCGCCGAGTGCCCCTCGGTATGCGAGTGCAAGTGGAAGAGCGGCAAGGAGTCCGTCTTGTGCCTTAATGCCAACCTCACACATATCCCCGAGCCGCTCGACGCCGGAACACAGCTGCTCGACCTCAGTGGCAACGACATCCAGTCCATCCCAGATGACAGCTTCGCCGCTGCGCAGCTGCTCAACCTTCAGAAGGTCTACCTGGCCCGCTGCCGCCTGAGGCTCATTGAGCGGCACGCGTTCCGTAAGCTCATCAACCTTGTGGAGC
This sequence comes from Drosophila ambigua, assembly GCA_018150905.1. NCBI lineage: Eukaryota > Metazoa > Arthropoda > Insecta > Diptera > Drosophilidae > Drosophila > Drosophila ambigua. Next base: position 52,952 of record JAECWS010000110.1, read on the forward strand.
TGGACTTGAGTAATAACCAGCTGGGGGCGATCCCTTCGCTGGCCCTCTACCACGTTTCGGAGCTGAGGGAGCTGCGGCTGAATGGAAACCCCATCCTGCGTGTCCCGGACGACGCTTTTGCACACGTACCGCAGCTGGTGCGCCTGGAGATGAGCGACTGCCGCCTGGTCTTCATTGCGGTGCGAGCCTTTGCGGGCCTGGAGAGCAGTCTGGAGTGGCTGAAGCTGGATGGCAACCGGTTGAGCGAGGTCAGGAGCGGCACCATCACCTCGCTGTCCTCGCTGCATGGCCTGGAGTTGGCCAGGAACGAATGGAACTGCAGCTGCTCCCTTCGTCCGCTTAGGGCCTGGATGCTGCAGCAGAACATACCGAGCGGGATACCACCCACCTGCGAGTCTCCCACCCGACTGACTGGCCGCGCCTGGGACAAACTGGACGTGGACGATTTTGCCTGCGTTCCGCAGATCGTGGCCACCGATACCACGGCACACGGCGTGGAGGGACGCAATGTTACCATGAGCTGCTATGTGGAAGGGGTGCCCCAGCCGGCTGTGAGATGGCTGCTCAAGAACCGGCTGATAGCCAACCTCAGCGCCGGTGGCGAGGACTCCGACGAGCCACGCATGGCGGCGGCCACACAGGGTCGCAAGACCTATGTCGTCAATATGCTGAGGAACGCCTCGAACCTGACGATACTAACGGCCGACATGCAGGATGCTGGGATCTACACGTGCGCGGCGGAGAACAAGGCCGGAAAGGTCGAGGCCAGCGTGACTCTGGCCGTATCGAGACGGCCTCCGGAAGCTCCCTGGGGTGTTCGGATTGTTCTGTTGGGTGTCGTGGCCGCCCTACTGTTTGTGGTTGGCTCCTCGTTTGCAGCCATCTGTCTCTGCTCTCTGAGGAGGCGGCGGAAACTGCGGCTCTGGAACTCCGTGCCCCCCGTAAGACGCAGCGAGAGTTATGAGAAGATCGAAATGACGGCCCGGGTGCGACCGGACCTGGGCGGAGGAGCCAGCTGTGGCGGTGGCAGCGCCAATGGGGCCGGTCTGTTCCAGGATGCCGAGGAGCACGGCTATCTCCGGGCCGGCCACACACCCCTCAACGACAACGATGCGGGCCAGGCGGCCATTGTGAACCCCAGTGCGGGCAGCGCCCAGCGCCGCAATGGCGATTATCTACATGTGTCCACGCACTGCGACGACGAGGAGGAGGACCAGCAGCAGCAGCTGCAGCTGCAGCAGCCGTCGCGAAAGACTTCTATGGGAGGCGACTCGACAAAGCGACAGGCAGGCAACGTTGTCTCCGCATCCGCATCCTCTGCGAATAATTCAGTGGCAGTGGCGCTGGAGGAAACGGATCTGCACATCCCGCGCCTGATTGACATCGGCGGGTAAGTTGACCTCGCACCCTCATGGCCTGCCTCAGCACCAACATCAGCACCACCCCCACCCCCAAGCCCATCACAGCCCGAGTGCTGGTGCAGCTTTTGTTTCTGCGGTTCGTTACTTCGAGTGGCAATTGTCCTATCCCTGTCCGTGTCCCTGTCAAAGAGCTGTCAAGCTCGAGTGGGCCGCACGCCCGGATCTCCGCATTCCGTCCGTATTATGGGCAACACTTGACACTTCCACTTTGTGCTCGAGCAGCACTCGCTCCTCCTCTGCTACCCGAACCCAAGCCCCAACCCCATCCCCATCCGGATCTCCCTTCTCCATCTTACAACGCGCGTGCTAATGACGCGCGAAATATGCGAGGGCTGGCCCCACAGCCAACATCCAGCAACCTTCAGCATCCAGCATCCAACATCCATGAGAAGTGCTTTATTTTGTGCTCACGCCGAGACCTGACTCTGCCTGATTGGCGCTGGTCGTGTGAAAGGAATACGAGTGCGGGTTAATGGATGTGGGGCTGGTTATCGTCATGGACATGGACACAGCCGTGCGAAGAAAGTACCCACCGCATATGGATGTGGAATTGCAGAAGAGCAGCGAGCAATTATATATGAGCTGCTGAGCAGGGAAACTACACTGAACGATGTAACGAACCATGGGTCTACCCATGGCTCGCCACAAACGACGGAGAGTCAGCGCATCCACTCTGGCGGAAGACAAGTAAGAAACTGATCTACACAGAGCTGGCGCCCCATGGCTCTAACCACGGTATGCCCCAAATAGCGGTGCGTCAGCACTCGAAGCGACATTTCGTAATTAATAAACCACTCTACACATTTATGTCCACACAACAATTTTAAAACCACCCCACCTCTTGGGACATTTCACAATCGACACCATAGTCATAAGTTATCATATTATATTACTGACCCACTGGCCAAAACTCGGCTATCACCTTCCGTGATGCCAAATTAGCAAAAACCTTCTTTGTCTCAAACTGTCAACGAAGCACTACGCTTCGACCAGCCCCATTATCAATAAACAATTATTGAATTACTGACCCACTGGCCAAAACTCAGCTATCACCTTCCGTGATGCTAACTTAACAAAAACCTCTTTTCGCCGAACACTACTAACCCACTAGCAAACTGTCAACGAAGCACCAAGCTTCGACCCATTTGCTAGCCCCACAGCTATTGTCAGAAAAATAATCATAAGTTAGCAATAATTAATTATTTCCGGGTAAGGTGCGATCACCAGATGCATAAAAGGGCCAAGATCGGCCGAAGAAGCAGGCAGTCCACCAGCCCGAACACAAGACACTGCACAAGGCAGTCCACCAGCCCCAATACACGACACTGCACCAGGCGGTCCATCAGCCCAAACACAAGACACTGCACCGGGCAGTCCATCAGCCCAAATACACGGCACCCAGTACACCGGCTCCAAGGCCAAACAACCAGATACACGAGCAAAAGTCATCGTAACAAAATAAGTCAATAAAGAAAATATAACAACGTCAACAGAACACCAACCACGCTTCTGAAATATTTTTCGTCGGCTACAACACTCCCCCAGTCGCCTACCTCTCTTACGATCAGGCCACTCCAAACCCGAAAGTCACCTGCAATCTACAAATTTTCTTGTAGCGGACCCTGGACAGACTGATGCATATCCCAGCCTGAAATAGGATCCTCACAAGTGGCGCCCGAGCAGGGAGATCGGGCAGGGAGATCGGGCGCCACTGTGAGGATCCTATTTTAGGCTGGGATATGCGTCAGTCTGTCCAGGGTCCGCTACAAGAAAATTTGTAGATTGTAGGTGACTTCTCGGGTTGGAGTGGCCTGATCGTGAAAGAGGTAGGCGACAGGGGGAGTGTTCTAGCCGTCGAAAATTTCTTCAAAAGCGTGGTTGGTATTCTGTTGACGTTTCTTTATTGACTTATTTTGTTACGATGACTTTTGCTCGTGTATCTGGTTGGTTGGCCTTGGAGCCGGTGTACTGGGTGCCGTGTATTTGGGCTGATGGACTGCCTGGTGCAGTGTCTTGTGTTGGGGCTGGTGGACTGCCTGCTTCTTCGGCCGATCTTGGCCCTTTTATGCATCTGGTGATCGCACCTGACCCGGAAATAATTAATTATTGCTAACTTATGATTATTTTTCTGACAATAGCTGTGGGGCTAGCAAATGGGTCGAAGCTTGGTGCTTCGTTGACAGTTTGCTAGTGGGTTAGTAGTGTTCGGCAAAAGAGGTTTTGTTAAGTTAGCATCACGGAAGGTGATAGCTGAGTTTTGGAGTGGGTCAGTAATTCAATAATTGTTTATTGATAATGGGGCTGGTCAGCGTAGTGCTTCGTTGACAGTTTGAGACAAGAAGGTTTTTGCTAATTTGGCATCACGGAAGGTGATAGCCGAGTTTTGGCCAGTGGGTCAGTAATATAATATGATAACTTATGACTATGGTGTCGATTGTGAAATGTCCCAAGAGGTGGGGTGGTTTTAAAATTGTTGTGTGGACATAAATGTGTAGAGTGGTTTATTAATTACGAAATGTCGCTTCGAGTGCTGACGCACCGCTATTTGGGGCATACCGTGGTTAGAGCCATGGGGCGCCAGCTCTGTGTAGATCAGTTTCTTACTTGTCTTCCGCCAGAGTGGATGCGCTGACTCTCCGTCGTTTGTGACGAGCCATGGGTAGACCCATGGTTCGTTACAACGAAAACAGGTTCTAATATCAGAGCAGCGGGGAAAAATCAAACAAGTCTCACCCTTTCTAATCTTCCACTTTCGCACGGCTAAAACCGCTGCCAGGAGTTTTGCTAGGCCATTGGTAGAGATGTTCCTTAGTAAATACAAGATCTTAGGGTGCCTTTCATTGACTAAAGCCTCAACCACAACTAACCCAGCACTGTTTTTCTCTCCCTACCTCTCACAGCACTGATTCGGCATCCAGTTCCATCTCCAGTCAAGTGGATGCTGCTGCTCGCCTGGCGGGCTATGGAGGACATGCAGTTACGTGGAAGACAACGCCCATAGCCACCACCAAGATCACTTCGCCGCACAGTAAGCCCCCGACGACGACCTTACCAGCCCAACCTACTCAGGGTGCGACCTGCTCAGCCACGCCCTTCTCCCGCTACGGCAACCACCCGGCGGATGAGATGGCCACGTCCGTGTTTTGCAGCAGCAACGGCGACGGGCCGGATAACGATCTCTTCGACAGCAACTATCCGGATCTCCTGGACATAGCCAAGTATGCGGTGGCTCAGGCACATCAGCAGCAGCAACAGCAGCAGCAAGGACACGTATATTCGCAGGGGATGCCGGCGCCCAACGGGGGGCTGTGCACGCTACCCCGGAAGCTGAAGACGAGTGGAAAGTACTTCCGAAACTCTTCAGACAGTCAGTCGCCCCTGTTGGCCGACAACTCCAGCAAGTATGGCAGCAGTACCCTGGGAGACGGAAGCTTTCTGAACGAAGCCATGGGCCTGGGAAGGCGGTACTCCGCCGAGTCCAGTTATGCCAACTATTCCAGCACCACAACCTACACTGGCGGTGGCCAGAGAGCCAACAGTTTTCTCAACCTGGTCCAGAGCGGAGCGCACAAGGGTGGGCCCCACAACATCGGACACAAGCCCAGTCTGCCATGCAGTCCAGTGCAGCATCAGCGCTCGCTGAGCAGTGCGGCCACGCCACTGCTGGACTTCTCTGCACTGGCCAACAGAGCTGCGGGGGCAGCCAACTCCTCGGTGGCCGCCTACGACTATCACGCAGCCCAGCTCGAGCGGTTCCTGGAGGAGTACCGCAACCTGCAGGATCAGCTCTGCAAGATGAAGGAGACCTGCGACACCATCCGGAAGAAGGAGACGCCCCTGAGGGTGGCCGTTGGCCAGTCGGCCGCCCAGCTGGCCGATCCGGTGATGTACAGCGCAGCTACTGCCTCGCACAGCCCCAAGACCCCGGCAGCCACCAACCTGAAGTCGAAGACTCTGCTACCGGGACAGCCCCCCGACCCGCCGCCCTACTGGCTTCACCGCAATGCCATGCTCAAGCGACTGAACGGCGACGGCAGTGGGACTACGAATGCGGCTGGCGTCGGGCCCTCATCCCCCCAGCCCGGACAGGATATTTTCAAGAGCTAATCGAACCCGTGTACAGATGGATGGATGAATGAAGATCATGGCAGATATTGAGAGTCTTTGGCTAGCCAGAAGGGGCACGTCCTGCAGGCGAATATTTCGTTTGGGAATAGCGACAAGCAAATCAGCCAGCATCAGGGTAGCCTGCAAGGTAGTGCCACCACTCTGATTGCATTTGTCTGCATAGGTAGTTAGGATTAGGTAGCTGGAGGACATCCAACTGGTTCGATGGCCAGCCCCCTCTGTTGTATTATAGACACACTTTTCCACTCTTTATACTCGCTAATACGCAATATTAAACGGAATCCCATAACGAGGGCAAGCAGACAATGTAAGTGTATAGTATAGTAATCCCTTAGAAAGAAACACTATATCTTGAAACCTTTATCGGAACCTAATCCTCGAACCCCTCCCTAAACGCTCTCGTGTTAGTCTAACTAAAAGTGTTTTTGTACTTTAAGCGATCTCAATATAGAAGAAGGATAATGTAGTTGACCTTGGATACTGTAAGTTCATTTGAGTTTGCACAGACTGCAGGAATTAATCTATTAATTCAATGATTGATTGACGTACGCGTATTGTTTAATTGTTAGATGGTTTTATTTTTAGGTACGAAACTCAAATTAAAGTTAGAATTAAACTGAACTTTTAAGCCAATTAAATCGACAAACGAAAAATCTACACACTAAATTCAGTCGGATGACAAATTGTAATTTACAACCATAACAAAAAAATATTTTAGGGTGTCACCAAACTAAAAAACTCAAAACCATTTCACCCAAAACAAAGCAAAACGAAAACGAGAAAAGCAAAAATAAATTAGTTGAGAATTGAAAGAAAAACAGAAACAAATCGAATTTTAATGGTTCGTGGCATGGGGGAGCGCATGGGAGTGGACATTCGATGTTCCTGGGGTCAATTGAGAGGCGTGCAAATGTCCATTTCCGCTGGGGAAAGGCTGGAACGACTTCCGCGGCCCCAAACCTGGAAGAAGTAATGGTCGCTTGTCGTGCAACATTTCGTTTTGGCGGGGGCGTCTACTGCTACGCCCCGGTCAGCAGCTAAGATTAAACAATAATTTCACAGCACACTCGCAAACTCCTAGTGGGGGTCCGGGAGAACCTCCCCTCACCACTCCATTCGAAATGGCGGCAATTGGTTCGGCGTAAATTTCTTTTATTCCCGCTCCGCATTCCGGCTGCCAAATGAAGTTGTAAAATGCAAATGAAGCCGTCTACGTAGTCACATGAGCGTTAAAGTTCATGTTCGATGTGATGTCGCCATAAAGCAGGATTAAAAGGAATTTATGAACCTTTGACACGGTACGAGGACGAGTACGAGGAGTACAGCAGAACAGAACAGTGCAGAGAGAAGAATGTGAGAAGGGCGACAAACCCACAAACGACAACGACGACATGATAGCTGTTTTATACAAACCAATCCCCTCCGCCGTTCAGCTGCTCTGCCGCTCAGCAGCTCTCCCTATTCCCCAGCAATTTTTCCGCACGCCCACAGCTGCACAAATACATACATACAAGGTCGCACAGGAGAGCCTGTCATTGCCTTCGCTCGCAGGCACTTCGATAAAAAACGTTGCCTACTTTTAAAGGAAAGACCATTTGGGAGATTTTGTATAAAATGAAAGTCACAAGGGGCAACTGAATCTGAACCGATACTGATGTGGTCTGAGCCATTAATAGCTCATTTGTGCTTAAATCGCATAAATATTTAAATCCTCTAACACGTATATTTCTGCGAGAAGCAAATAATAATAATTTTAAAAAAGCTGTAAGCTCCAATAGATCTCCCCTTTTAAAAGTTGATTAATATCAAAAAGGTTAGTTTTAGTTGATTGGAATAATAGATATAACGTTCTATAAAAATGCTTTATCTTTTTGATTTATTTTAATATTGTGATTTGTTGTACAGTACAGTAATAAATAATAATAATAAAATTCCAATTATTGCTTTTTTTGCGTATTTCATGGACCAAACCAATAACATATATATGTATACTAACATTTTCATTAAATTCTTTGTTCATGGCTTATCCAAGCTTTCCTCCTATCTATGATAATTACAGAGTCTACCCATTTGCACATGAGGCCATATTTTATTAACTAACTGCCGGCAATGATCTCAACTTCCTTCCATGCCCTTTGATTTATACCTGAATTACATGTAATTATGCTACGCTGGCTGATAACGCTCCCTTCTGGCTTATGAATTTTGAACACGCAGACATGTCAAAGCAAAGGACTTGGAGAAGTGACCAAAATTCTGGTATTTTAAACGAGCTACATCTCCAAAGGACAGTGGGCTACATCGGCAAAAAGCAGAGCGGGATCCCCGCCCAGCTCTTTGCGGTTTTTCGGCTTTAAAGAGCAAAACCATTTACATTCCCCCAAGTCCGACCCACATCCATTTTACACCGCTCCACGCCTGCCAGACTGCCTGACTGCACGCCTGCCTTCTGTCCAGCTAAAGCGAAAATAATGAGCCCGATGTTGGATCCCGGTGTGAAGCACAGTAAAGAGCAACAACGCAGAGAGCAGCCGAGTTCATGTCAAGCTGTCAGTCAAGGTCGATTTCGTTTTCCGTCCACTGCTCTGCCCAGTTCTGGCCCCTTTCTGCTCTGCCGTGCCGTGCACTTGTCAGGACCTGGTGCAGGTGCTTGTACTGGGCTAGGAGGAAGGTCGGCAAGTGCCTTTTTGTCACTGTCTTGCGGCTGCCAGTGCAATTTTATGTGTGTCGAGTGCGGGGTATTAAGGATTTACGGGTATACGCTATCTGGTGGCTATGTGGCTTGATTCTGTAGGATCTATGCAGCAGAGTAAGCGTTCCCCATGGCGTTGAAGGCACATATCATTTAGCTAAGTATCAACTAGTTGACTCCTCCAGCGGCTCCAGGGGGTTGAGCAATGAGCGATGAGCGAAGCCAACGGAGCAATGTATGCTATGTGTATGTGCCTAGGGAATTTTTCCATCATTATCAGCGTCCTTGTAGCCGCTTCCACATGCCACTTAATGCCAACGCAGCAGCCCTCGTTCCACTTTTGCATGTCGCCTCATCGTCGTCGTCGTCATCTTGGCGGCCTTTGTAGCGGCATCGCACAAATGCATGCCGGTGTCCGCCCACCATCCATCCATCCGCCCACCCACCAGCCATTCTTCATGCTCCCCACAACGACCATTATATTCAAGCATTTTTGCGGCATAAGTTGGCACTTTAGCGCCAGGCACCTGCTACCTGTTTCATTTTTCCAGTTTCCCAGCTCTCCCTCTTTGTTCTGTTTGTTTTTAGCATCCAGCAATTGCTGCCTTCACATTGTTTCCACTTTTTAGTGCTGCGAAAAATTGTGCTCGCCGATCATGGGGGAAGTACGAGTATTGATTGCTTTCGGATCTATCAGTCCCCATCCGACACGTGCGGATCCACAGCATGCCGCAAAATGCCACCGCTGCCTGATGGCCTTGAGCAGGAGGAAGGACTCGTGCTGCCCCCACTGATGAACTCGAGTATTCCTACAATTGGCGATATTTTTCAATCGTTATGGTAAAGAGAGCGTGGAAGGGGAAGCTGGGGTGGCACGCTGTACCCGGCTAAACGTGCTGCAGCCCCTGATTTCTCTACTGCCTCTGCCTGGCCTTGCCTTGCTTCGGCTGCTGCTGTCGTCCATTTTAATGGATGTTGCATTACTTTCCGTGGCAGCTGGAGGAACAAAAACTTTTCCACCAGCGAAAATTGAAAAATAGTTTTGTCCCCCTCTCAATCCCAAAACATACCGAGTTGGCGTTTCACCCAGAAAGTTAATGGCAATTGCATTTATTGATTAGCTGAGCAGAGTGCACGGTGTGCACACATACATACTCGTTTAATTTAATTTAAAAATGCAGGAATTGGGTTCGGCTACGTATTATGTATGTGTTGAGCTCAAGCAGCAGCTGGTCTCCTACCAGCCGCAAGTTCAACAAGTCAACGCATCAATGTCAAATAATCCTCCACAGTGTATAGAGGGCGGGTGCCATTCCGTGCGCCTGCGGTGAAGAGCGCATGGACAAGCGTCGAAATAAAACAAACTCAAGGAGCAGTGTCACTGCCACGCCTCTTTCCCCAGAGCCGCCCATTAAGTGCTGGTAATGAGCGCGCTGATAATTCATTAAACAAAGCGGCCAAAGAGGAAGAAACAGAAAAAGCAAAACCGAAACCGAAACGAGGCGAAATGGCAGTGCAAATGGCGGCTGCAAAAATGTCAAGGATAGCTCGGCTTCGTACGGCAGCGTACGAAAATTTAAACTTTTTTATATATTTTTGCGTTGCATAGTGAAACGGTGGTGAAGCAGAGTTGAGAGTACTAAAGTCACGAATTTTCGATGTGCCTTTAAGTGTTAATTTAATTTGGACTTTATTAGTATTAACTAAAATGGAATACTTAGACACATTTATGGATTACACTATGCAAAAAAATAAGGTACGTGTTTCCTTCCTCATGCTACAATAACTTGAACGGTATTGAAACCAATTACATATGTATGTTATTAGGGATCCTCAATGAGCTCTCTAGTAGTACGAATCCGCTACTGATGACCTAAAGCATAACACCGCTCTTTATGGGGCTCCTTCACGAAAGTTTATTTCATTTGTTGAGCTAATGGCCGTGTGACATTAGACTTTGCCAACTGGCTAAAGGCAAAAACAGAGAAAGTTTTATGGGAAAAAAATGCCGTGAGGGCGAGAGAAATATTTATTTCGCGTTCGCTTGGCCATTCGGTTGAGCTGGGAGCAGCTGCAGATATTATCGATTATTAGACTTTTCAGATACCATTTTGCTTGTCTAACTGCCTCTGCGTGTTAGAAAACAGCATTTTGACACCACTAGAGGTTGAGCTGTCTGACTGATTGCCGGACTACGTGCCTGCAGCCGGGAGGAACGGGTACGAACACTAGTTTATCCCTTTGCAGAAAATCTTTGTGATATTTTATGCGTCCTTCGGAAACTACAACTGGAAGCGGAACACGAGCGTTCTTAAAGATCTGTGCCTACATAAAAAACCAGTTGCCCGTGTGTTCCGTCCTTACCTAAATCGAACTTCATGTATAGGGAACACATTCTAAGTGGCAGGGGGTGCGTGCCAGAAGTACTTCTTGGAAGTAGCCAAGTCGGACTGGGTTAGCATGGCCCTTTCGTTCGGATAGTAAGAGCAAGTAATACACTCGGGGGCGCTGCGAACCGGGGTAGAGCGACAGTAAAGTTCTGAAGTTCTGGATGAGAAGCTCGAGAGTCGTGTGGATCGAAGAAGAGCGGTTTGGATCAGTTTTCGTGTATACATGGGCGCCGGAATCGGTATCGGAGCTGGTAACTGGCCGCATGACCGGGATCGGTTTGTTGGTTGTTTTTTTTTTTGATAATTCGTCTGAGTTTGAGTCTGAGTTTTTTGTTGTAGTTCTTCAGAAAGTTTCAGCAGGTCGTGTCAGTGTGTCTCAAGCTAATTCCTGCGTCACAACTAGCCCACAGCTTGCTTCCAGCAGAGTCGGTACAGATCCATTTCCAGTCCAAGTCACAGCTCACATCTGCGACCCGAACAAGCTTAAGCCCGCAGCGCTGCCGAATTCTCAGTGCTGAGCAATTACAAAGGCCAAAAATCGAGAAGAGGCGGAGCAGGCAACGCGCGAAAGCCACTTTAATGAAAACTTTGACTGGGCGCTTAGCGGTTTTGAAGCGGCAACTGGAACGGGGTAATAATCCATGTTATGGCACACTGCCACTCCTCTGCCGTAACCCATTGCCAGTGGCAACCTCTTCGCTGGCGTATACGGATGCCGAAAGTTCAAGGGGATTACGGACCAACGCTGCAGCGTTGCACTTGAAAATTGTTGTTTGACGGAAACTGGATAATCTAGTACAGTGTGCATCGTTTTCACCTCAGTCCCTACCTTTTATCACCCGAAAAGGTAAAAGGATGCATTTCCAAATCAGAGGGATGTACATCAAAGACTATAAGAGCTCAATGAACTAAATTTTGTGTGCAATTTCTTTTATTTTCAAGCCCATTCTCTACCGATTCAGGAAGAAAGGAACAGGAAGAAATTGTCCATGTTCTCGCCTGATGATTTATATTCAGTAAATTAACTTTATTTTCATTTCTCGAGTTTGTTGGACGATTTCAGAGAGCGAATTCGCAGAGACTTCATGGAGTACAGCCCTTGACTTTTTGGCGACTGTAATTAGACGCGTCGAAATAAATATAATCCCCAGTGGAAAAGTGTCAGCCCAAGATTGCACACCCAACTTTTCTCCACTCAAACCAACCAGAACGAAACTGGCCGGAGGGGAAATGCAATTTTTATGCTTGAAATTCATTTGAATATTGAAAACGAGAGAGTGTGCATTTAAATTGAATTTTATGGAATTGCTCCGAGAACAAACAACCAAAAAAAATGTTGGCCCCTCACCCTGGAATATACTGTGACCCCGAATGCTCGAGAGAGGCCACCTTTAACCCATATACCAACAGTCCTTCCGGGCCCTATCCAACATTTGATGTGAGCAAACGTGTTGCGGACAGTTAGCAAATGTTGTTCGATGAACAAACCAGAATTGCCGGAAGCGCCACACTCGGCGCCAAAAGTAAGGCACACATCCACATGCAATACACGGGCACATGTATGGGTACGAGTAATATATATGCAAAAATTCACCCACTCCTATGCAGACATTCTATGCACGGACACAATGCAAAGTAACCAATTCCCAAGTTGAATCGTTTAGTGAAATCACTTGAGGCGATTAAAATCAATCACAGACTATCAGCGCCAACCAACAACAGCCACTAGAGAGAGACCCAAGCCTAGGCAGAGGGATTGAGCAGATGAACGGACGTCCATGGACTACATTTTTCCTGCCACTTGGAGATTTTATTTAATTTGCACTTGAAGAAATGTTGAGAGTTTTCCTGCCCAACCAACTCTCTGACTGGCCGCTGAGGAAAATTTGATTTTAAATTGGATTTGCCATCGACGAACGCAAAGTTTGTTTGGGCCGAGAAAAATAGCACAGTGGCAAAAACTAACAAACTCCATTTTCATATAGCCACTTGCCGGTGCGAGGGGTAGAAGAGAGTGGTCGAGTGCTTGGCCATAAAGAGCCACAGGTTATGTTTTCTTCAACGGGATAGCATCAATAAACCACGAGCAGTGCATAAAAAACAAATATTTCCGGTAGAGGGTGTCGGTAAATACTTGCTCATGGTAAATGAAATTCGGAATAAATTAGGAAAAACAGTGTAGAAAAATTAAATTTTAGTTATAATTCCAGTTTGAAACAAAATTCCAAAAGCAAAAGCCAAACAATGTGTCTTTAAATGTTTGATACGTGGAGACAATTGAATTTCCAAAAAATGTCGTATACGATCCGAAGCACTTCGTTCAAAGCCCTTTGCTGACTAAATCAAAACTGCATTTGCCCAGACGCAATCGACACCAATAGAAAGAAATATAGCTACCAAACCCTATCTCAAATGTAAGCTATCTGTGGGAGCTGGTCGTGAGGACGCAGGTATCAAAGGCAGTGTATTTGCAGACAGTAAAACCCCTAGTAACTGCAATCTCTGGAACACAAATGTCAAAATATCCATTGAACACAGTCTAAACAAGTGTCTATCCCAAAAAACCCATTAAAAACTTAGCCACCCCAACTTCTGAAAACATAAACACCATTCTTTCATTTTTCACAAATTATATGTTTACCACGCAATATAAACTAAGATATAAAGATTTATTTAAATGAAGATCAATATAGCTAAGCTATAAACACTCTGATAAAATGAATTTGGAATTTATGCTTTATCTCAATTGGGACTGAAGAACTGAATGCCGCATATGTTCCGTTAAGCCATGCTTGCTTGTAATTCTATTGTTACCTGTTAGATACACACATATGTATATATAAATAGATAAATTAAATATTCTCGATAAATCTTTAATTATTGCAATAGTAATGCAGAGCAGAGACAAGAAAACCGTTTATTTTAGCGGTTCCATGGAAATATTTATATAATTTCCAATTAATCTTTTCTAATTTATTGACACAGACACAAATGCAGACCGGCTTTGAACGCGCTTGTATGTTTTGCTGGCTTACCGTCGAGCCGTGCATAATTTATGCAAATTTCGCTAAATCAATTTTTAATTAAAACCTCACACAGATACTAACTCAAACAAGTGCACACATTGCAGCCGAGAATCCACAGCTGCTTTGCGAAAACAAAATAATTGAAATGGCACTCTGAAGAGGCATATAGACAGAGGAAATGGAGAGAAGGCCGGCTGCTGGCAAACAAATCAATATGTAGAGCCATCAATCTATCCAGCTGTCTATTCAAGCATTTTATCCATTTCATTCAACGGGCCAAAAGTGTCAGGCTGAAAGATAATTTTATTTGCATACCACTAAACATAAAACTAATTTGTTAGTTCGCTTTAAATTCCTCAAATCGTGTGTCTGTCTGAATATAAAATTTGTATAAATGTGCGGAGCGCTGCCTGCTCGGGTCATGGCAAAAAGGCTGACCCAAAGGTCAACTGACAATTAATCCCAATTAAAATGGTTTATCCATCTTAATGCAAGCTACACTTCTAATCATACTCGTGCATACAGAAGTATGTATGTATGTATTTATGTATTCAAATGCATGAATGCAACCACTTATGCGTTTCAGGATCCAGGCGAGAATCCAGTCAGATGTGCAGTTTAATTTGAAAATTACTAAGAGTAGAGAACTAAGAGTAATTGATAGTTAAATAAACAATAATTATACATTCGGTCAATTTCCAGATTTATTCACAATCTTAGGCTTGTAGAAATTTCGAAACTCTACATTCTAAACGCACACGAATGAATGGATACTCCGTGCACAGGAACACACATTTTCTGTGGATAATTCCAAAAAGTACTTTGGTACAAATTTAATCTACCATTTACTTCTCATGGCAGTGGGCTATATAATATCATAATTATAAACAGTAATTAGCAGTAAAAAATGTGTTCTATACCATATAAATAATGTCAAACATATGTCTTCCTGGCAACAATCATATTGTAGCTCATTCATCTTACAAAAATGACAGAAAAATGTGTCTGCTCAATTGACGTGTCACGCAAGAGCTTTTCCTCTTCGCATCTCCACCGCGTAGAGAACCAAATTTCCGCTGGCACTCTGGCATATCCGTTTCCGTCTGAAGCTTTGTTGTCGCCATTATGAAATTTTTTATTTAGTTGCTGCTAAAATATTGCACACGGATAATTTAATGCGTCATTTAATAGCAAAGAAGAAAGATAGCTCTTCATTTTCGCTTCCATTTCGCCAGTCTGCACTTATGGTTGAATAAATCTCAATAAAATTAAATTACATAATCCCAGCACTCGCCTTATCAATGTGGTTCCAGCGCTCAGCAGCTCCGAACTCTAGACTCCGAGTTGGCGGCTCTGGAGACCAAGCCTTCGATGGGCCATCGCTAATCGAGGTCTGGGCCATGTCAATGGCAGTTATAATTAATTTGTGCGGAAATCAGATGGCTGTCGACAATGCAATCTCAGCGGCAAATCTGTTTTCAATTAATGCCAAATTGTCGAGAACGTAAAGCTGTTCAACCAAGTCCAAGCCTGACAACGGATCTAGGGCATACCAATCAGCATAAAAAATATATTCTGTTTGGCACGCACACACAGACAGAGAAGCTTTGACCAAATGTAGATGATCTGAAAAGAAGATGTTTCCAATTACGATTCTTTCCTGGTTTCGCTTTACAAACTCTTCAACGAAGTTGTCCAAGTTGGGCGGAAATGGATTGCTTTAAGCACTCGAAAAGTAAACAAAAAATTACTTTTATGGGTAGTTTTTCCATAAATCAAACCGAACAAGCTCTCTCCGAAATTACATGGGAAACTTGAGCCATATTGGGGAGAAAGAGTTTACAGAAACAGCCTCGCTCCCGGCCTGACGACTCCCAGCTAAAATGGCCTGGAGAATGGAAAATGTCCAAATGCAAACATTGAAACTTTGGGATGGAAAGCTCGCCAGAGAATGCCATCGAGATGGGACAGCAGGACATCTCGCCAGGACATAAGTAAAATACTTAAGATAAGCAAAAGTGATGGCCAAGTGGTGGAACGAGCCTGTTTGTCTGGTGGTGTCTGTGCGGCCATAACCATAAGCAAGGGACCAAGGACCAGGGCCAACACACAATGCTCGAGTACTCAAGGGTCCTATTATCGAAAGGGTTACGCAATTACATGTTTCCCAGTCACCCTTCGTCTGTGTGTCGCCGCCTGATTGTACCAGGGAGTGAGTGGAAGGACAGTGCCGGCAAAACAAAGCCAGAGGACACTTCTGACCAGATTTTCAATGTGTTCGGCTCAGTTTGGTTGCTTACATAAACTGTTTACCAATCTGGTCGAAAATCGGAATTTCAAATTCTGACTACGAAAATTTATGCGCACATTTATACAATTTACATGCGCACACATAAGGATACGACTTCCAGCTGAAAAAAGGATATGCATCTACATTTCATTTCATTTGATTTCGTTTCCTAACAATACCAGACCCCCATATGAAAGCTAACTAGCCATCGCCATCCCATCGAGGGGAAGGCAGGCCCAGAATATTATGAGGGTCTAACGCTTTTGGCGGCTGCTGATACCTGAATCCCTGGTCCAGACTGGTCCGTCTGGTCTCCTTGGGAACCTTGTGGGCGATAAGTACGCCACTTGGGGAATTTAGGAGGCTTCCAATTTAAGGTGCTAGGACATTGCATGCGCTAGGCCAGAGCATTGCACCTGAAACTCTGATTTAAATTGCAAAACTAAACAGCAATCAGTGAGAGGCCTAGGCACACAGGAGCACTCCCATGGATGCGTGTCCTACAAGCTCATGCGTAAGCATGCGATTTGCTCCTTCTCCTGCTTCTGCCCCAGCTGCTTGTCAGCAACGGCGCTGACGGCAGAGATTAAGATGCAAATTTGGGTACCAGGACAACATCAACATCATCCTCGACGCCGTCGCCGTCGCCGTGGTCATCGCCATCGTCCTTCTCGGCCGGCACCCGGGGCAGACTAGCAAAACACCTGTATCCCAAATCCGTAGTACAGGCAATGCGGTCGCAAAGTGCAAAGTGAATATTCATGTTGCATGTCAGGACGTAATACAACAGTTGTGTGACATGCAGGATGAACACGGAGCTGGCGGAGGGACCGGCAGCTGGTCACCGAGAAGATGTTGGATAAAAGGATAGCTCAGAAGTCGTTGATGGGAATTTGGCTCGCGTATAAAGGGAAAACAGCTGAGAATTTGATACGGAAGGTCAATTTAATCAATATCAGACAGAATAATATATCTTCAGATCTCTACAAAATATTTATATTCGACATGACGCGTGGGGCCCATGCTTAATAGACGCAGCTCTGAATAACTACAACACCAAGCAAATATTACATTTACAGCAATGATACACATATTTTAATGGAGAATAATGGGTTAAAAAAGCATCTCTCTCACCATCCGCCGTCTGGAGCATAATGAAGTCATCAGACAATCTAATCAAGCTAATTTCCGGTGCTTCGCACATCAGGGTTTCACTGCAAGCACTCCTCGAAATATTCGTTTCTGGCTCGTGTCATGATGAGGCGAAAATTCGGTTTCTTGTACAAAATATCTGCCCTGGGGGATCCTTTTTCCTAACCACACACATGTGCACATTTTGCAATTTCCTTTCGGCTGGCTGAGATGTATTTTTTAATTTTTGCAAAAATCAATAAATAGTCAGGCAATTATACTAAGGGGGAGTCTAAGGCCGAGGAAAAAATGTTGCAGAAAATTGCCTGCCGAATGGCCACTCATAATTGGCCAGATGAGGGTTGTCTGAGCAGCCTGTCTGCTTTCCCTTTTAGGCATCTAAAAGTGATTTAATTGGCATGCAAGGTTGGACCAGCTCAATTCCTGACCATCAGGAATCCAGGAACTGAAGCTGGTAATTGAAAAATAATATTGTGTGGGATGGTAGAGGCGGACGGAATCAATTTCAAGCCGAATAAATAACGATCCATACATATGAACATTTGTATGTATGTACATATGTGATAGTCCCCATAAAGCAGACGTCAGAGGCATGAAATCATTTTCCTTATTAAATAAGCTTTTGATTGCAATTAATTTAAATGGCATCTAAAAGACATTTTTGTCATTCCCCCATCCCACACCAACACCACTTAATGCCAATGATTGTTGCCGGTCTCTGGGCCTGGGCTATCTGCATAAATATTTTATTATCTCACACCATAAGAAACAACTGCGCGCCAGGATCCCGGGCTAAGGCGAGGATGCGCCCGAGGAGTCCAAGGAGGATGAGTGGAAAGTAGTCAGCGAGAAATGGCGAACTCGTGTCAACTGACTTTTAAGCCATGTTTAATCCGGCTTGTAGGGGAACTGCGCACCAGTTACCCTTCTAGCCGATTTTCCAAAGCCAACAAAGCAGCAACAATATAAATAACATCGAGTAAGATTTTTGGACTAAGGGATCGACTACAAGATGTCCTACAATCCGGAGTAACAACAGTTTAGTTTATTAAAGCTTGAACTGATATATTTAAGTAGAACTGGAGAGTTATATTTAAATTTGTTCTCGTCCCAATACTGTTTCCTCTGTAGAGATTTCTACAAATCGAGGATTGTGTGAAATCATATCCCTGATGAGCATACTCAATATACCTCGCCAACGACTTGTCAGAAAAATTATAACAAACTGAGGCACCCGACATCGGATCTGAATAGTTCCTTCAACGCCCTCTTAGTATACGCTCCATATGCATGGGTGTACATATGTTCGTCCGTATGTGTGTATGTAGATTTATATGTATACATATAAACTGTTGCGACAATGTCAACATGCGAAGTTCTTCCTACCGCAAAGATGACAGATGACCACTTCATGAACCCATGCATTTTAATCCGCAGGCGGGATTGGGCGGTACCCTCCGAGCCGGACCGGTCGAAAAACAATACAAGTACCAGCAGGGCAGGCGGATGATGCAGAGATGGACTCTTGTGTCTGCATCCGGCCAGGCTTCAGCTGGGATCCTGAGTGGGTGCCTGGTCCGCCCTGCCCCTGGTGGATAATGATGGAAGTGCACTCGGTAAATGCAGAATATATATTTTGCAATGCGCAAGTTATATGTGCGACACATAAATAATTTCAGTGCCATGGGCCGGGCCATGCACGGTCAATGCATCAACAATGCACTCACATACAGTCACTCCCAGTCACACTCGCCTCGCCCGGGCACTCAACCGTCTCTATGCAAACTCTCGTGTCGGAAAGTTTTGCCTTGGACCAGGACTCCGAACAGGACTGGTATGGGTGTTGGTAGGCAGGGCGTGCTTGGCTGCGAGGCGATATAAGTAGCTTTACATGGTTGCCGCTACTCAAATTAATGGATTTTTAATTGTCTCTTTCTCACTTACAGGCTTCAGGACGGTCTACGGTCCCGGTAGATGTCCTTTTCGCCTTCCCCTTTTTGAAGGGAAAATTACCTCGATGGGCAGTGGAGACGTACAAGAGTAATGGTTAGCAGTTGGGAAAAATCCGTTTTCTTCAGGATCTGCTTTAAATTTATAAAAAGGAAAACTTTTAATGCGTATTTTTCGACAAATGGGCTCGAAGTGTGTCTGCATAAGCCAAGAAATTATTCTCGATCTCGGTTTGTTAAGTTGGTTTCAGCTGGCGTATATATTAATGGTGTATATAGAATGTCTAGTTTGTATTGTATTTGTTTCTCCAAAAATGGAAACATAATTTAAAAGGGACTCAAAAGTATTACGCATACAAAAGGTCTAGCAGGCATTTTTACTTTATCATCCATATACCTCATCCCACTCTGCTCCTGTTGACGCCAAGGAAGTTCATGGACTTAACAAAGCTGTCCTGGGCAAAATTCGGTGGGTACTGAGTCGAGTTGGAGAGAGGCAAATTGCTAAACCTAAGCCGCCACAGCAATAAAAATATCAACGGCAGCCAAATAGAGCAGATACTCCCGAAGTGGAAACGCCTCCCCATTATTGGCTGCCGCTTTAGCCTTTTCCTATTTTTTAATATTTTTATATACTGAAGCAGCCGCTGTAACAACAACAGCACAAAAAAGATACATTTTATGGCACAGACTTTTTTCTCTGCTAAAATAAATTTCCACTTAATAGATTCGCACAATAAATGGCTGGGATTGGGCATGGGGCACAGCATGCTGTTTTGGGTTTGTCTACTTTATCGACTCGTCCTGCCACTGCCAGAATCAGCAGCCGAGGCAGAGCTGTGAAGCTCCCTTCAGCCAGCCATTGGATTTTATGGCATATTAAAAAAGAGAGCTTGCAAAAAGCTTACGGAAAACACCCCTTTCTGTGTGGGGAGAATGCTTTACGGAATCCGGCTTAGCCCCTTCCTCGCTACAACAATTTGATTAGCGGCAATTGTGCGAAATTATAAATGACAACATTTCAGCAGGCTTTAATTTAATCTGAAAGAGTTTCGGCTCTCCTCCCAACCTTTCAGCAGGAATCGCTTAAGTCTGAACGCACAAAAATTAATTTCATCATATTTTTCACTTTTCTTAAAAACAACAGCAGGAAAACTCAATCGTCAGCCCTGTAGAAACCTACACAGCCCCATCCTGGCTGGGTCTACGCTTCGTTGGCTTTTGTTTTGTATGAGGATCCATAGAAGTATAATATGCTGTTAATGTTATCCCCCTTCTCTCCACCTCCGGGCCAGGATGTTGTGGTCTGCTGGCTGCCTGTGCCTGGGTGTGTGTGTTTTCTGAAAAAAGGATTCGAGCAGCCACAGTTAGCTGGAATCGTTGTCATTTATTATGCCCGTTGTTGCTGCTTCTGCAGCTGCAGGAGAAGACACTGGCTTAGACTTTGCTTTGGCAATAATTAGTAAAAGATATCAAAGCAAATGACTTTATCTGCTTACAAGCTCTATACACACTCACACAGCATCCACTGATATCCCCGTACTCATATTCCCAAGAAGAACAGCCAAGGACAATGAGGATGCTTTAATGCGTTGCTGACGACATCGTTTGCGCAGAGGAAGCCAGTGCTGTGTGGATGCGTTTCTCTGTTTCTCTGTTTCGTTTATTTCCTAGTCCCGTTCTATAGGTTATAAGAACTTTAATGAGGCGCTTTTCATGACTAAAAAGATTAAAACAACTTTAAGGTAATTAATATTGAAAATAAAGATACTTCTATAAAAGATACATAGTACTTCAACATAGATACCAACTACCAGGTAACGACATTCTCTAGATATCAATTGGATGAGTAAACCTTTCCATTTGCATTGAAGCTTCGTTGCTCCTCGTCCTTTTCGGCATGGCCTAAGAGAGGCGCTGGCCTGCACCCGCTCCTCGTGTGACTCTGTGGCTGGAGTTTTGTTTAAATTTTCAACCGCACAGCCAGCCCAGACTTATAAAATATACCAGACAAGAGCTATGTGTGTTCGTGTGTGTCAGTGCTTATCCATTACATCTTGAGCTTGTCTTTGCTGCAAACTGTTGGACAGGATGTGCAGCCACTGTTGCTGCCTCTGTGATTGCCATTGTCATTTGGAGCTTTGGGTCCGGCAGCCCGACATTGCGGGCCAGTGCCTGGCTAATAATTTATAACTAGTTTATATTTTGGCAATTATTTCCTGCGTGAGCACATGAACGACAGAATATAAGATCGCACAAGATTTGTGGGTGACTTCAACTGAGAGAAAGTAAGAGAGAGAGAGAGAGAGAAAGAAAGAGAAACCGAGACAGCTATAATTAAAGCCATTTTGCGTGCGACCCTAATGGGCTTAATATTCGAGAATAAACCGCAAGTCAGACACGACAATCAAAGCAGGGAACAGGCGTCGCGATAAGAGAAGTTAATTCACGGATAACAATAAGCATGCTCTGGGGAAAGCGGCACCAGCCTCTCCCGGAACTCCAGCCACTTGTACATGCATCACAACAACTCATGAATATAAATTGCCGCCTCACTTTTGCCCAAAAAGAAGTAGTCAACTGCTCCAAGAGATTGTTCGGCAAAGTTGAAGTCGCCGCGGGTGGCAATTAAAATACAAAAAAAATGTGTAGTACGAGTATATACCAGACGGCGCAGGTGATTCGGGATTTAAGGACCCAAGTATTGCCAGCATTTATTAATGTTGCTTGAGGCTGCGTGGTTTCTCAGGGGCCGTCATATATCAAATATGCCGAAAAAGCTTCGAGAAAGCTTCGAAACAACCCCCCAGCAATATTGCTGGTCAAGTGTCCTCGCCATGGGTAACTGGCAATCTAGCAGCGGGTGGTCATCAGAACACCAGATCCGCTGCGCCGTCACCCATATCCTGCCACCATCCTGAAATGTACAAGCCTTGACTTTTTGTAGAATATTGCGTATACGCCCCGCCCAGTTCAACTCAACGTGTAATTTAAATGCAATTAAAATAATAATTTATCTTGCTCCGCCGGCTTGTCAACCGAACAGGAGTTGAAGGGAAAAGGATCACATACGTTTTGCACGGACCTGCTCTGCCCGGCCCTGCTCTACTAAGCTGTCCCCAAGTAGAGGCATAAATAAATACAGAAACGAGACATTTAGCGGTGATAAATGAGTGGCTGACTGACAAGCCAAATGAAGGAATACAAACCCGTAAAAACGTTCTCCAGGAATTTCAAGTAAGTTGTCAGGTTCGTCTTTGGTCGGTACGGAGGATCCCAGTGAGTTGGGGAAGCACCACATCATTTGTTTTTGGATGTTTACAAATGCAGTTAGCAATTAGCTGGATACAAATGTAAGAGGTGCTACTTGAAAGGATTCCAAATAAAATAGAATAATCAAATAGCTGTATATAACAAAATACGTTTTAATTAAATTATAAATGTACGTACTGCAAATTTTGCAATAAATCAAATTGCGAGCTGAACCCGAAAATACTCTCTGCTATCATTTCGCTGGGCCTGCAATCAGAATACAATCAACAAATAAAATAACAATTAATTGAATTTTTAACAACCCCTTTTTATTGTCACTCCAGCTCACCAGTTGCAGTGCTTCCTTCCCTCCCGTCCACGGGGGAAGCATTTAAATTTTCATAATAAAATGTAATTTATTGCATTTGCATAAACCTTTTGCAGAGGAGACCGTGTCGTGTGTGTGGATGCAATTGAATCAACGCCGAACAGCAAAGTAGCCGAAGAACAAAAAGAGGAGCGCATAAAGAACGGCAACAAAGTCGAAAGCCGTGCATTAATATGGCCGCCAAACTGTTGGCAATAGCCGGCGGCTGCCACAATAAAAATCCCTTTTTGATTTATACTCAATGTGTCATATGAAAAGGAGAGGGATTGTGTGGCATGAATGCGAATTAATCGCTTAATTGCTTTGCCAGAGCGGCCAAGGGAATGTGTAACACAGAAGTTGATCAAACAAATTAAGTGCATTCTCAGATCAAGATAAAAGGGTGGCCAAGGGGCAAGAGGTTAATCGGATGCAGTAAGTATCCGAGTCTTTGAGGTTTTAAGTACTTTGAAAGAGAAAACCAGATATGAGGAGGAAAGAAAAGTCATAAAGCATTTGGAAAATAATATTTTTAATTAGGCATTTGACCCACTCGCTGTGTTTGCCAGGGTCCTCCTCGTCGCTAATGGCTAAACAAGCACCATCTGCCACTGAGCAGGCTCCAGCATGTGACATGGTTGTGCGTGGTTGCGTGGTCCACACGCCTTGGTGGTTGAGCCCACCTGCCCTATCCACATCAAAAGCATCCGCATTACCGAGGGCGCTGCATATAAAAACACTTGTGGCTGGGAGCGACTGGTGGATAGTGGATAGTGAATCATGTCAGCGCATGGCCAACGCAAATGCAATTTAAAGCAAGCAATTTTTTTGAAATGACCCACATCCGGTGCAGGACAGGGCACGCACTGTGTACGCCGTACGCCGTACACAGATAGCAACCGGCAATGGCAGTGGTAGCGGCGGCGGCAGCGGCAGCGGCAACCAAATGGGAGTTGTTTTCACCGTGCCGCACACAACATCATTAAAAATTAATTCACGCTCGATGTCCTGGCCCCGGCCAAAAAGATATGGAAAGGGACACGAGTGTAGTGGAGTAACTAGCAGCCGGGACTGGAAGTGGGCTAAACAACAGAGGCAAATGAATGCACACGTTTTGCGGTCGCCTGGCTGTGCACTTTATAATGTTCGCCCGGCTCCAAGCGACGAGGTCCTGGCCCGATTTCGGTTCGGCCTCCGCCTGATGACTTAATGAGCATAATAAGCTCAGTGCCGAAATTACCTTTTTAAATGAACATGATGCTAACCGTCGCCGTCGCCCACACGGACTACAAGTAGTGTCGGGTGTCACAATGCCCCACCTGACGCAATCCAGCTCCAGCGCAGGTGGGGAGTGTGCCAAATGAGGATTAAAAGTGGCATAGACAAGCGGTTACATATTCAAATTAAGATTTTAATGTTCACACAAAAGGCGGCCATTCCAAAATAACAGTTATGTGCGCGTGTGCAGGTCCGTGTGCGTGTATGTGGCAGTATGCCACGAGTGGAGTACGGGGCGGGGCGGCCGGGCAGGTTGGTGGGGGCTGGCTTAAAACGATGCCAAAGAAATGCAAATGCAAATTAATTAGTCGCCGTTTGATTCAGTCACTGCTAAGTAGCTTAGCGTAATCGTTTGTCCCGGCAACGTTTTCGGAACGGACAATATACAATATACGCAACGGGAAAGATAGGTCAACATGGCCGACCCGCCTAGGCTCTGTTGTACGCAATGCATGGAAATTTGATTAAAAGCTCCCCAACTTACCTCATCAGCAAAGCCAAATAAGTCACATATTAAAGTATAATTTTGATTCAGTATTCTGTTCTGCGTTTGATATAATCTGCTGTCCCCTTATTAGTAGGGAAAGATTTATTGTTTCTAAAATTGAATTTATGCTAAAAAGCATTACATATTTGTTTTTTTCTTCACGAAGTGATTCAGATTCAGGAGAAGAAATCCTTGCTAGCCCGTGCTCAGCATGGAGGAGGTTTATCATGGCTAAACGGAAAAAAGGAAGCTTCGTGGGCGGGGGCCATGCTGGAGCTGGCACATAGGGCGCTGATACCGTCTATTCTAAAGGCGCAGCTGCTATTCTTAATTCCTTACTCCTACAAAGGCAGAACCCGGTGGAAAGCTATCTGGACCTATATCCGCATAGCTAGGGGCCATCTGACCTATGAGAGGCCCCCATGGAGCTTTAAACTTGAGCCGTGGGTTTGTATTTTAAAATTAATTTCATGGCTGGGGAAAGTTTATGTTTGAAATTGCTAAAAAAAAGAGCTCAATTTAGAAAAAGATATGTTGACAGTATTCCACGAACGTAATACGTACTCGTATATAGAGCGACATCCACAGCCCCGCTGAATTGGGCCCAGAGACCTCGACTGCAGTCAGCTTGGATAAGCTTAGCGACAAAGTGCCCCAGAAAGTCAATCACGACTGCGACACACTCACCCGTTCGCCCAATAACTTTTAACGCATTTTCAAGAAGGAAGATTGCGTATACGCAGAGTGAGCCGGCGACAAGCCAACACAAACATACTTTTCAACGCCATAATCAAATTAAAGCATAATTTTTTACGACGTCATAGTCATAAATATGAACGATGAGAAATTGTGGCCCCAAACATGAATCGTAAAAAATGAGTGGAATGGGAACGGGAACGGGCGACTGTAAGGGGCGAGGATGAGATGCAAGTCCGGAACCGGCAATGGGGTCCTTGCAAGTGATTTCCCATTTCCGCTAAGCGGCTGCAAAAGCCGTAGCCTTAGCACGAAAAATAAAATTAAATGTATAAATCATCTCTGTGATGCCTTAAAATTGAATACGCATTCGTCAGCAATAAATCGCATCATGCCAAGGCAGCTCCTGCATCCCGGCTCCTCCCTAGCTATAAAGTTTCTCAAAGTTTCGGTCTCGGACTCGGTCACATATGCGTTTTTGCGTTTGTCTGGCTGCCGCCATTGGGGAAATTGCTACAATTCGTTTCATATTTCATGTGGCTTCGGGTTTGGTTTCGGGGCTTCCACTTCTGTTTCTGTTTGCGGGCACGGGCTTTCATTCGCTCGCGTTTTTCTTTTTCGCATGAGTTATTATTGGCCAGCGCCAATACGCCGAATCCTTCAAAGATCAACGACACCGGAATTGTTTTGCGAGCTGATTTGCATATAGAATGCAATAGAAAAATGCTTCCTTATTTATGGTTTGTGGTAACTTGCCCTCGGCTTCTTGCGGCTTCGGCTCCCTCATCACCCGGCACACCCCATTTTTCCACTGCTTACTTCTAGGTGGAGTGCGTTTAAATGGGACCAGGTTTTCCTAAAAAGTGTGTATACTTTTCAGCTTTTTTCCGCAAAACCTATCATAAACAATGGGGAAATTTGTATGAGTCAACATATTTTAGTGTTCCTCCCCTTTGGTGAATATCTATAAAGCAAGACATAAATTTTAATATTAAGCTGTAAATATTTCACTTGATTGACCGAAAATATGGCACTTGATTGGACACTTACATGACTCAGCCCTTGGTATTTCCTGATTAAATGCCATTCATGTCATTGGGCTTTTGTGCACGATCATAGAACGTTCCCTGACAACTAAACTTATATAATATATGGCTGGGCAAGGACGGTCTATCGGAGATTGGCCGACAAATAAACAGCCAGAAAGTTCAATGAAATGTCGCATTAGACTCAGATACAAATTTTCGTCCGAATGACCGATTAAACGAAAGTCTGCTGACATCCAGTTAGCTGAATACAGTTAATGCAAGGCTAGATATGAAATGTGCAATCTTTTTTCACTTGAAAAAAAACCACTAACAGATTTCTATAATTAGTGAAGTTGCTCTCGAAACTTTATCAAAAATAAATACCAAAAAGTTATATGCCTGACGGCGGAATCTTCTTCGAATCTTCTTTCCCAATCGGAATCTAAACTCTTCAACTGTTCTTTCGAGTCTCACGTCACTCCGGCTTCAAAGTTGTAGCCCCGATTTGCATTCATGTGGATTATGGTATACAAGTACTTTGCCCTTTCTTATGTATTTTAATTGGATCAATTCGAAAAATTATGGTTAACTTTTCAAATGGTACATTTCCTCTCCCCATGCTTAAACGGCTTTGTAAGTAGCACTTATTCGCGGTATAAAGCAACATTAATAACTTCTAATCACAAAATGATATTAGAACCTTCAACGATTATGGACAAAAATTGATTGTGGGCATTACCTCACTTTCTTTTTTGGGACGATCAGTTAAACTTTAATTGAAAAATACGTTTCATTGGTGTACCATTTGCCAGAGCTCATTGGGAATTTCGTTCCTGCAGTCCTCAAGGCAATGTACGAACTTCATTTTTCCGACTTAATACTTGAATTTTTGGTTTTGTGGAAACATCTGCCTGGCATCACATCGATCAACCACTTGCTTAGGGCCCTCTTCTGGCCAATTTTCGAATAAACGAGTAAAACTGTGCTGTGCCTACCAAAATTGTCGCCTCTCTCCGGTCTATGCAAATTTTCGCAAACATGGGCGCACACCGCTACAACCGGGCCTTGTGTCTATGTGATGGCAGCCCTTTCTTAATTTCGAATGAAACAATGCTCACAGGAAGACATTGCCAAATGTTCCAGCAGCTTGGAAGGGGCGAGCGGTAGTGAGAAACCATGTCGTCGAAACGAAAATCGAATTTATGGTCTAACAAGCGCTGTCAAAATGTGAGAATTGAGTGCCTGCTCCTAGCTCCTAGCTCCGGCTCCTATGTCCTGTCTGCTGGGTGGCTGGGTCCCAGGTTCTAGGCCTCTGTCGAACCGCTTCCCAAACATTGCGGGAGCGGAGCCCCAGATGCCTCGCAGACATTTGCATCTCGCATATAAATCGCATTAGTAGCACGCAATTACGAGTTCTCGACACATGGGCCTGTGGTTGGGCCCGAACCCGAGTTCCAAATTGAAAGTTGAGGGCATATTGAGGGTGCATCGCTGGCCCTGTCCGCCACAGAGCCGCCAATGAACAATTACGCTGATAGATTTTGTTCGCGGCGGGATTTTGCACACCTGCGATAAGAAATTATCAGAGGCGAGCCGGCGGAGCTAACACAACGGACACGACGTAAGTATGTCATAAAGAGTTATAGCTTTAATGTAGACTTCTATAAATATAATGTCACTGACAATGACAGCGTAGATCATAAAACCGATCTAATCGCCTCAGCCGGTGGAATACATATCACAATTGACCATACAATATCCCTTGGTACTAGACCTTGTACCTCCAATCCGGATCACAGCAGAATGGGGCACTTGTACATGATGTTGATCTTATCAATATCCTTAGCGCTGAGACCTAAGCGCTGACCTATCACCGCGTTGGAGTCTAGGGGTATAATGGTGTCCTCGCCGTTGACGGAGAAGGCGCCAGGTCGATAGTGCAAGCAGCTTTCGTAGTCGTAGCCCACGTCGAAGTCGGTCACCACAGACGCGGAATACTTCTGGAAGTTAAACTCCTTGCCGGGCACTATGTTACCGAACACCACGTTCACGTAATCGTCGCGTATCGTAGAGCTCTGCTCGTGGTAGAAGCCCAAGGCGTGCAGGAACTCGTGCAGGATGGTTCCGGGCCTGAAGCAGCCCTCCCCAATCGGATAGATCTCCAGGTTCATTTCCTGCGGGGCTGCGCGGTATCCGACATCGGTGTAGCACCCTCCAGCCTTTGCTGTTATGGTCAGGTAGGCCGTATCTTGGTCGGTGGCCTCCCTGAATTTGACACAGGAATTTTGCTCCAAGGTGTCTATGCCCTTCAGAATCGCCTCCCTGTGGGTGCCAACAAAGTCCTCCGAAATTTTGTATACCACCACATTGTTGGGCCACCTTCTGTCCGTATTGGTGAGCCCGTTGCGTTCCTTGGGTCCATGCTCCAAGTTCGCTTTTTGCTCCTCAGTCAACACCATGTCTCCACCGGCGAAGGCGCCCGCTTCCTCCGGATCGTACACTCCCGCCGGAAGAGGCAGAGGCTTGCCCTGGCTAAGCTTTACGGACACAAGTAGAATAAATATTAGGCCAAGCTTCGACATCTTTCCCGCTTTGTTTCCCAGCGTTAACTAACGGCCAGGCCGTAAAACAGTTGTTCATAAGTACGATCGAAACGAAACCGCACAACAAAGATTAGATACAAGCGGGCAAAAAGTATTTCGCAAATTGATAATGACAACTGAAACGACCAATTAGATCAAGGTTTATAACAGTTGTCATACCCATCAGGCGCCCATCCACTGTACAATAAATACTACGCATTAGTCATGTAAATTTGTGATACAAATCTCATACGTAATAGGTTGCCCCATCGACTGCGGAAATCCATTCACGGTCCCAAGCGTATGGTGCAAGAACCACCAACTAATTGAAATTTCAAGTGGCTGACGGAATTAGAAAAAGTAATTAAAACCGCTGCTTCCATGATGAGTAATTGGCTGAAATCGTCAGCTAAGACTGATAGCTCCCCAACAGCCAATACACGAGTAATCGTTCTGCTTAACACAAGTGTTCAGTTGTCTTTGGGGTGTTCGGGTCTTATCTGTCCGGTGAATAGTCTTCCACGCTCCGTTCCATGGACTACAGTGATTGCAATTGATTTCGAGCCTCTCAATGTTATCAGTAGATATGGGTCAGCTCTCTCTCTCTCGACATTACTCGAGCTACTTAATGCGAATGGAATGAGCGGGCTGGAAACTTTTCGGAACTTCTATTCTTTCAAAATTCGTTGTACTCTCTCGAAATTAAAGTTTAAAAACCATGTGGTTGGTGGATCAACCTGATCCAAAATATCACATTGCCAAGAGTAATAAGAAAGTTGACCCGAACCTTGGGGGTAATGTATACTTTTGGGCGTTGAAGTATTTAAGATGATCCAAATTGTTAAATGTGTGCCTCACATGTTTACACTCGAAACTCTAAGAAAAATTGACTGGTGAAGGATACATAATTCGGGGGAACGTTGTGAGCCGCGGCCAAGGCTGCGCCTCTACTTTTATGCCCGGCAGTCAGTTGGTCGGATTTGAAAATATTTTATCTGTTTCGAATTTTGCGCAATTGTTTTTAATTCTGCTACAGCTCGTTTTCCACCGACAGAGCGGGAGAGAAAATGAGTAAACGCTTTAAGGGGCAAGTGCAAGTTAATTTCTTAATTCGGGCTATAATAATGATCCGATCTGATCCAGATTCGACAACATGCAAGACGGACGAAAAGACATGGTTTTATCGACTCGGCTATTATGGCTATTATGGAATATATATACTGTATGGGGTCGGAAACGTTTCCGTCTATTCGTTACACACATCCGTAACCAATTCCGATTTCAAGCATTTTGTGCAGTTGGAGTAGAACACGTTATATAATTATACTCATAATTACACTAATTACACTACTAATTTAGTGGTCAGACGAAAGAAGATTCGATCTAATACCCAATCGATCCAATGAACTCTACATCAGGCATCCGGCCATATAGGAGCTGGAACTCCTAAAAATAATCACTACCTACTAACCACTGTATTTTCAACCGACTTCCCAGAGTATCCGCTGAAGAGAGCTTTTCGTAGAATGTAAGGTTACGTTTTATTGGCGCTGACAATAGTTTGTATGAAGAACTTGCACCACTAAGAAATGCCCATTCGTCCACTTCCTTTTACGGTTTTTTTCTGCATCCACCACTGCAGTTGCATCCGAATAGGTTGCACCCGCCGGTACCGCAATAAGCACCTTTCACCATTTGACCGTCACCGCAGATAGGCGAGGCCGGACAGCACACTGCCGCAGCTCCCCTAAGGAGAGATAAGGCTAATAGCACGTACGTCAAATTCATAGTTTGATGTATGCAATGACTGGTCGTATGGCTGGTTAGACGATAATTGACTCTCCAAACTGACCGATGCTACTACTCCGTCTGGAAGAGATCTCATTCGGCTTGCTTCTAATATAGTGAGTGCCGTGAAATTTTAATTTGCTGGACATCCAAATTACATATATTGCTCTTGAAAAACAAGAAAACTTTGTGTATTGCAAAACTTTTGGCTTGTCCGTCTCATTAGGCCGCCAACCGCTGGTGAAGATAGATTTTAAAATAGGCTGGACATTTCAATCAGATAAGTTCCATCTGGAAATAGTTCCTGAACATGATAAGTTTTATTTTTAATACAGTTTTTGCAGGATTATACGTGTTATACATAGCCAGGACACTTGTACATTATATTCAGCTTGCGAACGTCTTTCTTGCTCAATCCCCGACGTTGTCCCATTTTTGAGCCTCCTTCTTTCAGGGCTACTATGGTAGGTTGCGATTGGTTTTTGGCAAACGCATTTTGAATGTAGTGCATAACACTGCCGTAGTCGTATTCCACGCCGTAGTTGCTCCACCCTATTTCTGTTTCGTTGTTCACGAAATTGATTCTATATTCCGGACTAATATTATCCCATACAATCCGCACATACTCGTCTCGGTTGTGGGCCACGTGCTGGTGTTCAAAGCCCAACACGTGCAGCAGCTCATGGATTATAGAACCCATGCGAAAGCAACCCTTGTCTAAATCGCTTATCTCAAGATTCACTTTTAGTCGTTGATTTCTCCAACCAATTTCTTCGCAATGGCAGCCGTCGTCATCCGATGTCAAATTGACAAAATACTTGTGATCACTGGGCTTCTCTGCTTCTACAAACCTGACGCACGATATTTTTTCTATTCTCTGCATTGAACGAAGGATATACTCTAGATGGGGTTCGTCTATGTAAAACGGATCACATTCTGCTCCTTAAAAAACTATTTTTTTACCCTATATGCTTACCAAAGGTGCCTTCTTCGATAACGTACAAGACAGTGCGGTTTGGCCAATGATAAATCGCATTTGTTATCACATTTCTAGGCGAGTACGTTCTACCGGGTCTGTTTACGAGGTCTCCCTGAAATAAGTTTGGCAAGAGCTCGGGGTCCCTTTGCGAAAGCTTTATGGAAGCACTCAAAGAGTCTTTAGCCAGCAGCAAGGTCAGAGTCAGGGCAAACGTATTCATCTCCAAGCTAAAATTCAAACTGAAGCGAAAAGAACTTCAGCACTGGACATAATCCCATTTTTATCTCATTCGTCATGCTTATCGATACATTTCTGCTCATACATACAGAGGTTTTTCGCTGTATTTATAATTTAAATGACATTGCAACTGCAGGCTGTAAAAGCGACTGGAAACAACTGTATACGACTGCACTATGCTTTGCAGGGCTCTGGCCATGTTTTCCATGTTCAGATGTCTCTGGGACTTCTTTTAAAGCACGATATATCCTTTAATTCATGTTGTCTGTTATCAAAAAAGACGAATCGCTTTTGACATCATAACGACAAACAATAACTACGTCTAATAACAGTCGGCCTAACTAAGAAAACACTACTTTTTTTAATTATTCTTTTCTTTTGTCTAGATAATATTGTTTGAGCTCAATAAACATTTTCCGGAATTACTTCAATTTTGGTATCATTTTTTTTGTGAGATAACTTCATCGTTGGTCTCTAATCTTTTTCTAACGAAACATTTCTTGGACCATTTCTAAATCCAGAGAATTGGGTGGGTAAAGGACCAATTCGGAGCCTAATTGATGGGTTTTTTAAATTAAAACTGCACATGTCTGCACCTATACAATGTCCTGTCGGAAAATAACGTTTGTTCTTGGCCAAATATATTCGTTTCTTTTTCAAATCCTCAATAAATAGATCCAATATGTGGTTGCCTATGGCTTCCAGAATATCATGCAAGTTCAATATCCGATCGGCCAACACCATATCAGGAATGCTGTTCAATTTCTTCGGGTTATGACCATAACTAGGCGTCATCATTTTTGCTTGTACGGACACAACGAAATACAGTAAACTAATTGGTTAACCATTGAAATCGATAGAAAAGAGATCTAATAATATTTATCAAGTTATTCCTTGGGTTCGTGGTGCCTCTTTTCCTCCCAAAATAATGCTTAATCAGCACACTAAATTCTCTTTTTTAGTTTTTTCTTCAAATAAAAAAGTGACCATGTTTAAACACTGTCAAAATTATCACGGTTGACAAAACCACCTGAAACTTTTTCAGCAATTAGCTGATAAAAAATACTAATCGAACAACATTTTAATGGGTGGTTAGAAATGTTTTTTGTAAGGCCGATCACTTATCAGACCGCCCTCATAGAAGAAGGATCTTTTCCTTGGATTCAATAATTATGAATAATAATAAGAATTCACTCTTCCCAATGATATATCATTTATAATAAAAGCAGATCTCTAATTTCTCCTAGTTGTGAACTTTCTTTAGGTACTATTAGACCTGTCTGGGGCACTTGTACATGACATTTAATTTGTTAATATCCGACTGGGTCATTTGGAGACGTTGTCCCATAATCTCTTCAGCTCCCTCCTGCAGAGGTATGATGGTCATCTCTCCGTTCTTGGAGAAAGCATATGCCGTGTAGTGCAAGACACTGGCATAGTCATAGGGCTCGCCATAGTCCTCAACCGTGTCACTATCGTACTTATTGAAGTTATTCTCCGTGCCCTCTGTGATGTTCTCCTCGGCAATGCGAACGTAATCGTCGCGATCCCAAGTGCTTTGCTGGTGGTAGAAGCCCAAGGCATGTAGAAACTCGTGAACAATGGTGCCGATGCGGAAGCAGCCTGTGTCCAGGGGATAGTTTTGCAGATTTAGCTGCTGGACCCTATTGCGATAGCCCACATACGAATAACAGCCACCCGCCTCAGAAGTGACGTTTACGTAGTATTCCTGGTCACTCGTAGCCTCCTTAAACACCAGGCAGGAATTCTGCTCAAGTAAACGGATGCCGCGCAGAATGTGGTTGCGATGCTCAGTATCTATTTGAATTCTGGTATCAGACAAACTCGTAAATTATTATTCCCCTTGGGAGGCTTTACCGATATCGAGACTGATGTAGTAGTAGACGACACGATTGGGCCAACGTAACGTTTCATTGCGTAGTCCGTTCCTGTCCCCAGGACTGGGCACCATGTCCCCTTCAATGTAGCCTGCGGTTAGCTCTGGATCGGTTTCTACTCTCTTCTCCGGCGCCGGGGCAGCCAAGCAGCTGCTGGCCAGGA
The DNA here is from genome assembly GCA_018150905.1 of Drosophila ambigua. Taxonomy (NCBI): domain Eukaryota; kingdom Metazoa; phylum Arthropoda; class Insecta; order Diptera; family Drosophilidae; genus Drosophila; species Drosophila ambigua. The sequence continues at coordinate 86,755 of JAECWS010000110.1, forward strand.
GAAGAAACGTTAGAGCCAAACTCTTCATATTGTTGGGTGGACGTATGCGACGAAACTGCTTTGGTGCCCGACGATATGCTCTCGAAGTAGTCTTTATTGTAAATGGGTTATTTATGGTATTTGCTAATATAAACTTTTTACAGCCAACTATATTGTCCAACAGTGACCGCTAATAGTTATCTAATCGTTAGATGTGGCCCGCGAAATGTTGGCTTGTATACGTAATCTCAAAGGTATTTGGGCAAGTCGATAGGAATCGATTTTTACGTCTACATGCATTTGCTAGTTTGTTATACTCGATACCCAAAGAGTCTATGATGTCTATGTGTATAGCATCCAGAAGAACCGTTTCCGACTCCTTAAAGTATCTATTTTATTGATCAGCGGTCCGTCCATATACATGCATACATATACTGACTGAGTATGGGTATAAACGTAGAGTCGCGGTTACAGAAACAACTCACAGCGTTCCTTCTCGTTTTATTTAGGGTTAATGCTAAAATGGTAGGTATAATTGCAAGTACTATGGACTTCAACACTATTTAAAGAACAGGAATGAATTAATATTGGGATAATTAGCCCTGTCAGATCATAATACAACAAACCCGACACCCCACCAGTTTTTTTTCACATCGGTATACCCGTAAAATAATAAGCGGCTTGTAGCGCACAGAAAGAATCATTCGTATTGGTATTCCTATTCTCCCTTTCCCCTTACCAATATATTCCATTGAGAAAATTTCATTTCGATTAATTTTGGAATGTAAAGTCACTTAAGCGTCTCAGCTCTTGATTATTCAGTTTTCTTCGCAGACTGGTTCATGTACATCCAAATTGTGCGGGATGGATTACGTCTTTTCAGATGTGCTACTTTATTGTCATTTTTATTCAGCGTAAAATTACAATAGAGAACAAACCATGACAGTGCCCGACCCATTACAGCCCCCTAATCACAATCGTTTAGTGACAGCAACGTTCATACACTTAATTGAATTTTTCAACACAATAAACGGATTATAATTTTGTGTGGCAGGAGGCAACTAGAGGTAGCAATAAGAAAACGACATTTATCATCATTACAGTAAAATGCAAAGAAATTTGCGAAATGGGAGGCATAATGCGAATGATGGTTCCCAGTTGAGCAGTTGTACACATACCGTTCAATTTTTGTATGTCCGTTTGACTCAGCTCCAGTCACTGGCCCTGACATCATTCATTCCCTCCTGCAGTGTCAGTATAGTGTTATCCTTATTTTTTAAAAGGCACAAGGAGCATAGTGCACAAATCATAGTACATTGAAGTTGTTGACTTTCTGCACGCTGTACTTGTCGGAGCAAAACTAAATTACCTCGGGTTTATTTTCCTCCACGATACGTACATACTTACCCCGATTGGCACCGCTCAGCTGGTGAAAAAAGCCCATGCTGAAACTTGGGCACAATTGTCTAGAGATGGAAACATCCAGTTCCCAATTCGTAGTACAGGTTCAAATGCCAGACGCGATTGAGGAACCAAGCAGCCACCTGCTTCTGATGCCATGTTCGCATGTTACTTCTGATCGGTATGTTACCCCCTAAAGAGAGAATGACACTGATAATCTAATTTCGATTGAAAGTACTAGCTTCCGCTGGAATCTGGCTTGAGAGCCATTCGCAAAAGTCTTCAACAAGTTATATTTAATTTAATCAAATCGCAGCGTTTATCTAATACATGGGGCCTGTCCCCTTTAATTGTTGCAAGCCAACAAACGTATTCTTATCTGAATACTTACTATTGCTACTTGTTCAGAAGCTTAGCTGATAAGGTATTAGGGAGTAGTATATACTCTTCCCTTGAGGAGGGTATTCGAAATTGATACCATAGGAATGCAACCTAAATGTAAGCCCATCGAGAGGGATAATCTGTTTGAAGGAGAAAGATTTACTATTGTGGAACTTCAAATTGTTTGAAAGCCTCCTTGCAGCATGCGACTTGTTCAATCAATAAAAGGAAGCTTATCGGTCTTTCACGTCTGACTCCAAGTTCAATACCTCATAAGGGGTCCCATGAAATCTTCGAGTTCATGGGTCAGTGCCCTTTCCTTAATTTCTTGAGTCTTTTATCGCCTTAACGAAATTAAATAAATTGCGAGTGCAGTTGTCATGTTTTGGTTATCTGTTTTTATTACCTCCTCACGTTCCCAATCCGTATAAAATCCCACACCTTTGAAACTCAGACGCCAGTTCCAAAATGGACCGTCTTACTTTTGGATTGCTTCTCACGATTGGATTCATTGTCCATGCTCGTCCTCCAAGCACAGCTGAGGACGACGACATGAGACTCACACCAGAGCAGAAAGAGTATTTGGAAATGGATGAAGGTGCTCGCATAGCTCGTTCCAGGTCCGTATATTATTGGAAGGGGAGCACTCTTGTATATAGATTCGGTGAGGGCTTGTGTATGTATCATATAGTATTCCATGTCAAGACCTGTAAGACTGCTTCCTTTTATAGCGTCCTGGGACACCGCTCTTATCGAAAAAGCCATGGCAGCGATATCATCCCAAACTTGTGTACGATTTCGCAAAACGAAGAATTCGAAGGAGCCGCAGGTGGTGTTCCAGAGAAAGGAATCCCGGGTACGAGCACAATTTTAGAGCGATCGCGGCCAGTCAAGTTACAGATTTTAAGCTTGGCTACGACTATAAAAGCATTATGCACTATGGCGAGTATGCATTCTCCAAGAACGGCCTACCGACGATAGTTCCTCTTCAGAAAGATGTGAAGATTGGGCAGGCAAAGGGTCTGAGCGTGAATGATGTGGGGAAGCTTAACCGCATGTACTGCTAGGAAAGCAAAAGGCAAAAATAGACATACTCGTATATGTATGTATGTATGTATATATGTGGTATGCACTCTGCCAGACCGCATCCTTTCTCCAAGTAATCGCAACATTTGCAATTCCAACGAGTTGTTGCACTTGACAGGATACAAGAATATCCTCCTCACTAGCAGCGCCGTTAATCCACAAAACAAAAAGCTCTAGCCATGGTAAAGGAAGTGTTTGCCTTTACCGGCAACTAAAAATTGAATATTTAGTGGTCGTAATTAAAAATTAGCGCGCTGGGCAACTAACCAACCAGCCAGCTACTGCTACCCGGCCGCTTGCCAACAGCAAGCCGGAGTGTTTCCTAGCCATGCCTCGTAACCCCAGGACCAACTATCTGCGAACTCTGTCCTGTATGCCGGTGGACCCTCATCCCTTTCTCACGCGCTGCTCATCCCAGGTCCGGCTACACACAAGGACTCGCATATACATATATTTGGTTTTTTAATGGCACAAATTGTACTAAAGCCAAAGCTCCTCCAGAGCTACCTGCACACCAAACGGAAGTCGTAAACATTTAATTTATGCAAGCAATGCATTCGCTTTTTTAGTTGCAACTAAAGATGGGCTAATATCGTCTGGCAGGGAGCGGGCTGGGGGCGCTTCGGTACGGTTGTTAGTTGGGTTCCTGGGGCCTTTCGAAAGTTACCTTATCAGTACGGCAAGTGGACTGCATTAGCGCCAATGCTTTGGGACATTAAGCGGGCCTTGATCGAATATCTTTTGCTGGTTACAGAAAGTTAAATAGCTGTGAAATAAAGCAACGTTTCTATGGAAGAGCTAAGCTGTTGAATACTCTGTGATTGAGATTCAAAAGCACCTTTAAGCAGCTTTAAGCTGGTGAAATTTTTGTACGTCTCCGAGATGCTTTAGGAGTGTCGCAACATCTTTCCCTTCTTCAACGCTCATTCAAATCGTTTCATATATCAAATTTGCACTTTTGCCCAGCACCCCAGCGCGATTATCACTCTTTCCAGCAATAATGTCTTGGGAATTTCTTTCCTTTTTATTTTAAGAAAATATTGCAGGAATAATGAAGGGGATTTAATGGGTTAAGGCGGGCCCTAGGACGCCTGGCCATCAACTTTTCGCCAAGAGCAGTAAAAAAGTCAGCTGGCTCGGCTAGCTTTTCTTTTCCTTGGTCTTTTCCTTTTCCTTTTGCTTTGCCTGTCTCTCTCCCCTCCGTCCTGCTTATGATCGTTCTAATTTTATGACATTCTGTTTTCATGCATAGAAGAGCAGACGCATGTGTGCGTGGTGGTGGGGTGGCCTGGGCCGGGGGTCTGGAATGGAGGGATATACTCGGTGGAGGTCTGGGCGAGTGCAGCCATAGCCATTTCATAGTCAGACATGAATGCTGCGCTTTGTTGCCCTGCTACGCCTTTGTTTGTATTGCCCTCAGGGGTAAAGTTTTTAGGATAATAACTTCCTGCGACTTTACGAGGCATGGCAAAAGCCGAAAACCCACCAGCAGCAACAAGAGCAACAACAGCAACTATAGGGATATGAGAATTCTTAAGCAGGAATACACTGCAAGCCACATTTCGATGGGTTCTTTCATATAAGTATTCCCAAATACAGCCAATAAATATTACATATAAAACAGAAATGGAATATCTTTTCATTTTATACACTCCTCTCAATATTCTATTCATCGAATTTCACTAAAATATTTATTATTTAATTTGGAATTTTTGAAGAAACAATCCAAAAAAGAACGAAGAATGTCAATTGTTAATTTGTAATCTATTTTTATAATATACCGATTTTATTTATTTATTTTCCGAAAACAAGACATATCGAAATAAATTATCTTACAACTTCCTTTAAGCGATTTTACTTTAGGCAGTATTTTTTAGAGGTCTTAGGCAATATGAACCATAGTTTATGCTGGAATTTCGGCTGCTTTCTGTCAGTGTGGCAGAAGAACTGCATACGAACAGCATGGCGAAGGCAAGCCCTGAAAAATATCTCAAGACCTCCATTTAAAGCAGCCAGCGAGTAAAAGCAAAAGCAAATGCCAACACATCAGCGATTCGGAGAGAGGCAGGGACAGCCACAGAAACTTTTGACGTTAGCGACAGGCGGGAGTGGTAAGGGATGGCAAGGGACATACCACAGGATGAGGGCTGCGGTGCCACATTAAAGACAGCTGTAGTAGAAGCACCGCCATGACTGTGGGCATAATCTTAGACATAATTACACACACAACTTACATCACAGCCCGGCTCAGACCGCGCTAAGAGGCAGAGACAGACACAGACACAGAAACAGGACCTGAGCTTGAGTCGGAGTCAACGTCAGATGTAGAGTCAGACAAATGCAGTCATATGTACATGAATGAGCTTTATTCCAGGTTTTTCTTTGCCACCTTTTTGGTGTAGTCCATTTCTACTCTTTGCGGACAAGGCGAAAGTTGACTTTAAGCCGTGGCAGCGTCCTACCCGACCACGGTAGATTTTCCCGTGGGAGGAAACTTTTAAAGTGCATTTAAAATTAATTAAGCATACCACGCGTTGCCAGTCGCGCTGAAAGTATATTGCATGACACGAAACGAATGAAATGCAACGAAATAAAGGAAGTGTTGCTCCTTTATCTGTCAATTAACAAGTTTCTTCTTTTTCGGTGTAATTGATTTAGCGCCAACACCCCTTCTGTCGGGGCATTCAAATCAAAGTTGAACCAAGTTAAAGTTGTCGGGGTGTGAAAAGCTCTTTTCCGCCCCATTCCCTGCGCTTCATACGCGGCTTGAAAAGTTTAGACACAATATCGCTAATGATAATTACAAGCTAAAAACTTTTCCCTCATTCGCTACCCCTAGCCACCTCTCTTATACTCTCCCGCACTTCTCTCTGTTCCCCTATCCTATCCGTTTGTGTATTTGCTTTTAGCTTCAGTTGGTAACACGAGCATAAATATAAAATTTTCAGCGGTTAGCACAAAAGTTCAGCAAAGCCCAATGGAGCGATAAGGGACTGTGAGAGCTGGGTAGACAGTCTGTATGTCGGTTAAGTACTATTATAAAGAGTTGCAGTCAATACATTTTAACATATCAGCCATATCAGAGTAATACTTTCGCCTATCATACCGGAGGAACAGTCTCCAAAACTGTTTCAAAAGCATTCAAAATTGGAAGACGAGAATATACGAGTGTCAGATTTAATGTTAAAATATACTACGTATCATACATACACATGTATGTAATTATTAAAAAATAATCTATTAACTTTGGTATAGTTACCCATATGTACAGAACCCTCCAAGAAGGTATTGTAGAGTTAAAAAAACTTCCCGAGAGTAAATCCCACATAATTTCACTACAAACTCCGAATTACTTACTACTTTAATCATTTAAATAAGTTCTTACACACTGGGCGATGAGTAGATGGCCCTTTCGGCCATTTCCAGTCCAGGAAAATAGGAACTCATTTGCCATCTTCGATCCATGCAACCCATTCCATGGCGAGCACACATTTCGTAGGTCTCGACCGAACAAACACGACGCTAATGAAGTACAAATTGGCTAATGGGGCGGGTCGAAACCCGTCGAGAGGAGACTGAGTCGGAGGCGTCGACGGAGTCTAATTATCAATGAGCGCGACGCCTGTCGAACTTCGACTTCCTCTTCAGATGGAGTTATGGCAAAGAGATAGAGAGATAAATACGGCCTAAAGTCAACAGGGGAAGAGCGACTGGGATGCATAGTGTTTTTATGTGAAAACTTTTGTGCATTTTCATGGCGGAACTTTAATGGATTAATTTACCAAAATGTTCGTGCCAGAGGAAATTGAAACATACTGGGGTGGAGATAGAAAGAGCTCTGCAGACGCCAAAGATTTATAGCTTACGCCGAGACTGCGACGCTGACTCCGACTCTGATGCTGGCTCTAACCCGTGCTTAATGGCCGCTGATCATTTAAGAGATGCAAAAACATGGAAGCTGAATATTCGGATTTTTCTTTCTATTTTGTGGCGCCATGCTATCGCTAGAGGATATTCTAATTTCATTACCCACAGGCAGAGGCAAAAGTTTTATTAAGTTTTTGCAAGTTTTTGCTGCACAGAAGTCATGAATATTTTATTGCATACTCCCAGGCGCCCCACATACACAGAACGCAACTCAAACACAGTCACAAAACGATCAAAAGAAGCAAAAGTCAACGATGCGAGCGAGCCAGCGCCTTTTATCAATTTTATTTAATTAAAATTAATTCACCAATAATTGACTTTTAATATGCAATCATTTGTATGAACGGACTAGAGGGGCCAGCAAAGCCAAAGCACGAGACGACAGCAGTTCGAATTGTGAATTGAGCTCCATTAAAAATTGTGAATTATTTAATTGCTCATTTGTCGACGCTGCATCGAGGTGAGAAATGTGAAGTAGGAGAAGGACGCCTGCAATATCTGCAATTCGGAAATGAGGCAGTCGAGAATAATGAAACTCGGTGAAGTGTTATGGTACGCACCTTCAAGCCAGCTTGGAGGCTAACCCGAAAGTATTTCAGACCCGTCACGTAGAAGGGCTTGTTGTTCATCTCAATGGCTAGATTGATGAGCTTCAGCAGGCGCAGATTCTCCTGGGGATTGGTGGAATGCACCAGGATCTGCTCCCAGTGGGTAAGATAGTACATTGAGCTGAGGGAGTCCGTCTGTTTGGTGGAGAATAGTACGGGTCATCTAAAAGAAATCTTTAATTACTCACCGTGTACGCCAAGTTAGAGCCGAGCTGGCCCAACGATAGTAGCTCCACAGTCTTGGCCCCAAACCAAATGGCATAGATGTAGTTGGCCATGGGGTTCTGTAGGGAGAGCCGTGTAAATTTCGAGTTCATCGTGTCTAGGGCAACCCACCGTATAAGCCTTGAAGGATAGGGCACAGAGTAGGCCCGCTGCGAAGGCAAACATGATGAATACTCTGACCGTATACTGGGTCTCCAGCTGTTTTCCAAATTGATTCAGAGCCACGTTCTTGCGCAGAGTTTTGATAATCAGCTCCTTCAGTTGTCTGGCCATATGAGGCCGCTGTCGATCCGCCAAAATCGTCTTAATGGACTCCTCCAAGTCCCTCTTGAGCAGGAGGTAGCGCCCATTCAGATGAACTATCAATTCGCAGATCAAACTCGTCTCGCCAAACATCATGGAATCGATGATGATGCCCACCCAGACATTGCTGAGAAGCAGGGGCACGAATATGGGCAACGGCTCCGTATCAAAGGGAAATATCATCGAGTACAGAAAATCCTTTCGCTTGTTAATGACGGATAGAACTGGCGAGATGAGGTAGCCAGAGATAACAGCTCCGTACATGGCGGAGACCAGGCGATTAACAAGCATTTTTTTGTCTACTCGACGGAACATGTCCGGCTCCTTCCGAGGATCAATATAAATGGTAAAGTAGAAGCGCTGCAGGAACTGCTGCAGCTCTTTGAAGTGAAGGAGGATGTGGAGACTGCGGAACTGAGCCTCCACCAATATCAGGTAGGTGGGCATTCCCGTGAGAAATGCATCCATGTTAAGGTTGAACGCCTCCACGCGAAGATACCTCAGCTCGGCATCGTTATGCTGCAAAAAGATCAGGCAGCCCACCACAGCCAGTGCACGGTCCAGATACCTCCCACACTTCCCTGTGCTAGGATCCAGTGGCCAAAATATATGATTCAGTCGGAACAAGGCCAGTGGCCAGGCCAGCCTCACCCTCTGACCATCAGCCAATCGAGGCACGTAACGAACCATAATGGACTCAAGACTGCGAAGAAATGCTTTCACCTCTTCGGCTTAAATAGCCCCGAACATCAAGGATTACTTTGAGAGGCACCTGATGACAGTTTCCCAACTTTTTAATGAACTCTCCCATGCGTGCAATGGCTCAATTAAGTTATTATCTCTGAGTACTTTAACTAACCGTGGGAACCATTTATATTGATCCTAGGAAGGAGCCGAATATGTTGCGTCGAGTGGATTGAAAAATGCTTTTCAATCGCCTGGTCTCTGCCTTGTCGGGAGCTGAATATAACATTTATATATCTATAAACTCTGTAATATAAGCCACCATATTTTAGCCACCAAAATGCACTACACCCAACCACTCATACTGCGACAGATTCCTTTCCCACAGTACGTGCAAACACTACTTGCCTTGCATTGGATATTAGCCGATGAATCATGGTTATGTAACCCTTTGTTACCAATCCATCAACCCCACACGCGCGAGCACCTCAGGAAAAAACGCAGTCTCCGATTCTCATACCCAGACATGGGACATACGACACCGCCTTGGAGCGGCACTGATCATGCGCTTGCATATAAATCCCGACTGAATTGGTGGAAACCTATTCGTATTTCGGTGGCCAGGCCAGTCCATTCCCCTATAGTCCCATCAAACTACGACTAACTTGTAGGCGAACCCTGGGCATACTGAGCTTACCTCAACCTGAAATGGGACGTCAAAAGTGGAGCCCAGGCAGGGACTTTAGAGGATTTAAGGAATTCGAATTCAGCAGCGAATGAACTGTCGAACAGTTTTGGAAGAACTTTGCCGCACTAACCGTGCCACTCGCGCAGGCCGCCTGGATCCGACAGGCACAGCTCGAGCTGCAGGACACTCCAAGTCACCACTGGAAAACCCGACAAGCGGAAAGTGGACCCCAAGGTCCCGACCAAGTCCCCGTAACCACGGAATACAGCACGCCCGGACCACCAACCGTCGTGATGAGAGCTCTTGGGCATATTTCCGAAAGGAATTCTTGACGTTCTTCTTGCAACTACGGTATTACGAGCAATTGGAAGACCAGACCCGAGCTCGGCCAACCACAGGGAACACGCATCCCAAACAAAGCACTAGGATCACGCACACGAGACAAGCACCAGCGAACTTGAAGCCGGCGCTCGACACAGAGACGACAACCAGCACCGAACAAGGACAACGATAACGGCAGCGGCAGTGAGACAGCCAAACAACGCAGGAAACAGCCACGCTAACCCCACGCTAGTCGGGACCAACAATTGAACTGATATCCACAGAGCCTCTCATCCAGGAACCTACGGCCGACGCCACCCCGATCTTCGCCAACATAATGGAGTACCTTTCGCGTACCGAAGTGACTCCTAGAGTCATGCACCGAGCCATGCTTAGAGACATGTCCGAAATCTTCGTCACCCAAACAAGTCGTTAGTCCGACAACAGAGGCCCGTCTGTTCATGCACCAGTCGGTATGCCCAATGTAGGCACTTAACGAACCATAATGGACTCAGGACTGCGGAGGAATGCTTTCACCTCCCGACTTAAATAGACCCAAACATCAAGGATTACATTGAGCGGCATCCGAAGACAGTTTCCCAACTTTTAAATGAACTCTCCCATGCGTGCAATGGCTCAATTAAGTTATTATCCCTCAGTACCGAGTGGAACGGAACCATTTGAAAGTTTCACATAATATTGCCTCATTTATGATTTAATGGCTTGTTCTCAAATATTTGGCTCTGCCTTCAGGCAGTAAGTGGAGGAAATTTGACTATCGCAGACGGGAACGCAGGTAATTATGTCAACAAAAGCAAACAAACTCAGAAAGCTGACAGTCAACGCAACAATCTCGGACGGAATGTTTTAGTCAAGTACTGATTACACTAGTCAACACTAGAATTAGATAAAAATTGCTTTTTCTTATAGATTTGGGGGTTTAAAAATATTTTAACGAATTATGGTTTTTGTTTTTATGGTGTTCTGAAAAGTTGACAAATGCAGCTATAAATTCGACCCAGAATTTTGTATTACAGCTTAACGCCTGAAAGATCATAAGCTTTCAAATTCAAATTTCATACATTTATTAGTTTTTTTTTTCAAAATTTCGACGTTAAATATTCGGGAAAAGTCGAAAGAAAAATAATTCTTGGCCAATATTTGGTTTTAGATAGACGCATGCAGAACTGCAAAGCTCTATGCAACCAGATAGAAGATACTTAAGTTATGTGAAAAATAAAAGCACTACCTCTGAAAAAACGATGAAAAAAATACCAGATTTTAAAAGCTCTTTAAAAAAAAATCACACCAATAAAAAAATAATAAAGTACGACAAAAATTTTAAAATCTCGCAATCTATCAGTTCAATTTTGTCGAGTAGTGTTATTAAATACTAGCGGAGATAAACTCCAGAGTGATATTAAAACTCATATAATTCAAATTTCAATATGACATAATTGCAGAGAATCGAAATAAACTTTTTACTGAAACACCTCTACGACATTTTTGTTCTTTTTTATCAAGCGCAAGAACAAATAGAGGGTGTGATTCGCCTCCATGATTTATCACTAAGAGCGTTCAGGTTGGTTTAAATTTCAAAGCATGATTTAAGGCTTTAAAATTGTTTGATAAAATTTGTTTACCAGAATTTTTTATAAATAACACTACTCGACAAAACCGAACTTTTTTTTCCTCAAGGATCCAAACCGAAATTTTCTGATAGATATGGGGTTTTAAAATTTTTTAAAGAACTATGGTTTTTTTTCTATGGCAGAACTTTTTTTGAAGAATTTTTGAAGTCTGGTATTTTTTTTTAAGCTTTTTTTAGAGGTAGCGCTTTCTCACATAACTCTAGTATCTTACGTCTGGTTGTAAATAACTTTTTGCTATTTTGCAAAGATAATTAAAACAGCTAGAAGTTAAGCCCAAACACTTTGTGATTTCAGCTTACCGTCTGGGAAATATAAAGCATTGAAATGCAAAAATAATGATTTTTATGCGGTATTATTTACGAAATTTTGACTTTAAAAACTCAGGAAAAGTCGAAAAAAAATTATATCCTGTGTTTTCTATTTTTTTGTGTAGAGGTGCATTAATTTGGCGTCGTTTAAACGACGTAAGATACTAGAGTTATGTGAGAAAAACAAGCGCTACCTCTGAAAAAAGCTTAAAAAAAAATACCAGTTTTCAAAAATTCTTCAAAAAAAAGTTCTGCCATTGAAAAAAAAAAATATATCATCAAACCATTTCTAAGCCCCATATCTTTAATAAAAAGTTGGTTTTGTTCCTTGAGGAAAAATCGTGTTGACCGGTGTAATTATTCAAAATTGGAATATATTTTTTAACGAGTGTTTTCAGAGGTAACGCTTCTTTTTTCCACATAACTTAAGTAACTTACACTTAGTTGTAATGTGCTAAGCCATTCTGTACAGCAAATAAATGCAGCTATAAAGTAGACCCAAGCCCTTTGTTGTTTCCGCCAAACATCTGGGAAATATTAAGGTTTCAAATGAAATACACTGGAGATAGTGGCAACAGTTTTTGTTATGAATATTTTAAGGGGCAGCCGTCCCTCCCCTGTCTAACCGAATAGAAAAACGACAATAAGGCTGCAGAGCACAACAGAGCTCTGTTCTCTCTCCTCTTATAATTTTTGTGAGGTATTTTTTTCAACATTTGGAAAAATCGTGTGTTTATAATTTGTGTGTATCGATGCATTAATTAAGCGTCAGTTAAGGAATCGTTCACATAAAATATACCATCTTCACAATTTTGAAAACGAAACGAGAAAACCAAAACCGGGTAAGTATTATGGCCAGACTGAAGAAACAAATGACAAATGAAGGAAAACTCAAGCAATAGAACAAGAGTGAATGCCAAAGCAGGCGAAGAAGTCTCCCAATCCGGAGGTGAAGCTCTTTTAGACTCCTGTAGCAGGAAACATCGGAACACATACTATGGGAATTCCCCTCACTCGACATTTTGGGGGAGCAACAGTGGCCCCTCACATGAATAGGAAAACAAGACCCACCCACCAAAGTGCTTAAGTTATTTAAGCGCATAAACATACAGGGATCTTCCACATCATCCTACTGGCCGGTGCCAAAGATTAACTTATGAATGTGGTGGAATGTCTACACTATAGCCTTAACTATTTCCCCAGGTATTGATTTTTAACTTCTCTTGTTCATAAATACAGCAGTCCCCTTGTAGTTACTGCACTAATCATAAAGTTTGTTGTAATTATCAAACATATTTTTGCACTCTGGAGAACCATCCACACCATCCCGTTCCAGCCATGATATAGTGTCTAACATTCCACCTCTCTTACATCTTCCATTCATTTACATAGCCGCTCTGCTTCTGCTTCTGGGGCATAAAAAACTCACTTAACAAATTCATAAAAATCAATTAATTCAAACGGGCAACTTTGGCACGCTTTTCCAGCTTTTCCCAGGATTTCTCTCAGCGTTGCCATTTGTCTCTCCTCCCATCAAGTCCTGAGTCCTCTATCGCGTCTGTGGTCTACACTGGAGATAGTGGCAACAGTTTTTGTTATGAATATTTTAAGGGGCAGCCGTCCCTCCCCTTTCTAACCGAATAGAAAAACGACAATAAGGCTGCAGAGCACAACAGAGCTCTGTTCTCTCTCCTCTCTCCGTGCAGAGGAGAACGGAGTGGCCTCAACTCCGGGCCTGGCGGGTGTTCGGCGTAGAAACTGCAGTTTGCTCGCCACATTCATCTTAATTTCCTGTCACGACAATGACAACGACGTTCGTCGGTCGGCTGGCTGCTTGGTGGCTTGGGTGGGTTGGTGGTGTCCGTTCTGGACATCCTGTCCAGCCAAAAGTGCGCGGAGCAAGTGTTCGGTCTAGCCAAGTGGCTGACCAAAGGGAGTCCCGCAACAGGAACAACACATTTCACTGCGATTCTGTTGGCACTTAGGACTGGGAGGGTAAGATGTATCTGTTTTACTGATCACTAAAGTCAAAGCCGTTTAACTACCACCATGAATATTTTGTATCGTATACGAAAGGTGCAATGTTCTTCGCAAATAATACTCAAATAGTTCCGAACTTTGACAGTAAAAATTTTAATTGTAAGTCTATGAAAAAGATGGATATATATATATATATATGTATATACGGAGGAATATGCACATATATGAAAATAAAATGTATATATTTATTTATATGTACAATCGCTATGTAATGTCAAATATCCGATTTGCATATTACAAATTTACAAATATTTACAAAACTTTGACCTCTCTAGTATTTAAATTTGTATGTCATCGGAGTGTAGAGGGCATGAATACGTCGACATCGCCAACTAAATCCTTTTCCCCATTCGGCTTTCTTGTTCTCCGCTTTTTTTCTTCCTTGTTGAGCGGTTTTTAAGCCTTTGTAGCGGCTGTTGCTGCTTTTGCCCTGGCATCGAGCCGGCATCTGTAACTGTTCTTTGTTGCTCGTAGATGGAATTGTTGGCTGTCGGCTGTTGGCTGCTGGGTCTAGGGCTATGGCTCTGGGGTGTGGTGTCCGTAGCCCTGCCGTCGCTGTGCGTGGGCATCCCATGCCAAATGCCGTCAAAAAGCAGAGGGCTTGAAGCGCTTTTTCCGGGCGCTTCACATAAACAAGGACTCCGCCTCGTCCTCCCGCTTCCTGGCCACCAACTCTTTTGCCCGATGTTATCGCGTGCCACAGGATATTGCACTCTAAGCCAGTAGATGGCGTCATGTAAAGCTGGACAACATCCGATTAAAACTTTACGATGTGCGTGTATTCCTCCTTTGCCCCCATCTGACCGACGCATTCTCTGTTTTTTGCCTCTCTCTATGTCTGTTTGTGTTGGTAAGTGTGTGCGTGTGTGTGTGTGTGTGTGACGACTAGGTGGAGCACTGACAGGGGCACGCGCTGACCAGCAAGTGGATAAATTCTCATTTACTGCTCTTTTAAGCATGTTGTTTTTGTTGCTTCTTCTTATGCGTTACTTGCTGCTAGTTATCTTATAGTGAGCATTGAGCTAGTCGGGGTATGCTAGAATATGTCATTATAATACAATATAATATGTCACAGAACAAATAAGGGATGCTGAGGGTTGAGAATGTTGTATGTACACACATGATTATAATAATAGGTACAGACATCTACGTAAACTTTGTCATAGCAGGAAACAGTTTTATTCGATATTTGAAAATTTAAATTAGTTTCCAATTATTCCTTAAATATTTTTGTTCTTTAATATAAAGTACATATGCAACAGAATGAAATCTAAATCTATCATACAAACTCGCTAACCCTTTTAGTTCCGGAGAATATAAACAAATCTAAGAGATTTATTTCAAGTGAAATCTCTTTAATTTTAAATATCAAATGTGATATACTGTTATTAAATAACTCACTACTAAAGCAACAGATGACATTATACATAGAGACAGGAGGAAGTCTTAGCGATCGACGCCAAACATACAATGCCGAATTCTCTCTCGACCCACACGCATTTACAGGAACGACCAGAGAGACAACGTAACTGGATCGAGTAGTTTTATATATGAAATAGCATAAGAATAGCTGTAGAAGTAACTTTGTATATCATACTAAGATGATTGCGAAACAATCTAAGGTATCAAGGAGTCAACACCCCACCCTAGAGCGCCCTCCGTCGAGTTGTTCAGTTTCATCGTGTAAATTGTCCTCTCGTTATGTGGGAGGTGGTGTCGGGAGTTCGCAGGGCCGAAAGAGTGGCAGAGTGCCAGGGTAATAGCGCGGCATGTTAAACTGACCGCAAGCATTGTTTATCATTAAGTGCGGACCAGGCCAGAACGAGATGTGGGTGACAGTCTGGGACAGGGCCTAGGCTGGGTCCTGGGCCTGGTCCTGGTCCTGTTGCAGGGTTGCCATGTGTCACATGACATATGTGTAACTGGAATGTACTGAGAGCCTCGTCCCCAGCCTGGACACAACATTTTTTTGGTTTCTTTTTTGTTTTCATGGTCTTTTGACCGGCGAAACATGTGTATTGCGGCTGCCTCCGTCTGACGGCGTTTCGAGCTGCGATGGGTTAATGGAGTCGTTAGTTAGTGCCACTAAAAACCAAATGAAAAGCTCAACTTTAAGCGCTCAAACATTAAATAAAGGAAATAAAATAAACTTCCACATTTTATGTTTTTTTTAGTCAGAAATTCAGCTGTCCTGGCCGTGCCCTCCAAGCCCTCCATTGCGAGTGCAGCGAGTGCATGCAAAACTTTTGTAATTAGGAAGCAATGTCGGTCATTAGTGAGGGCGCCAAGAGAGGACAGGGCAGAAATGGGATAAGGACAAAGAGGCACAGGGGGAGGGGAAGATACCACAAAAAGGCGCCAGCAGTCACAACAACAATGCAAATGTGCGACCAAAAACTAGAAAGGAAAACTCGCAATTTTTCCTTCCACTTGGCAGACGATTGAATACACTTCCCATGGGAGACAGTCGGAAATTGTTCACCCTGAGTTAATTTCAAAACTTCTCAGAAAGTTTTCTGTGATATCGAGGAATTCCAAGAAGGATTCAAATTTTACTTGAAACAGTTTTCTTACTAAATACCATCCAACCATCTATCCCCATTATGTTCTCGGATTATATAGGATTATGTTATCTTATAGCACTGTAAGTCTCGGGCCACACCTAGCTGACATGGCAGCTTACATTTTCTATTTAGCTTATAGCTTTTCAAAGATAAAGAAAACCCGTTTGGGCTGCATTAGATTACAGATCCTCTCAAATGCATCGGACTCATAAAACTCTAGAAACAATGGAACGGAAACCCCTAAGGGAACCCCTAAGGGAAAGCCAGTGGCAAAGAAGATGGCGAACAACATTTCGGGCCAAAAATTGAAATTGAGAAAATATCAAATAGCGAGGCTATGGATTCATCCAGTCCAGGAGTTGGCTGGTCTGGCACCATTGGCCGAGCGTCAAGCGTAATTTTAATAAAGTTTGAATGCAAAACTTTCTGATTTGAAATGCATATAAAAGTTAACTATTTCCGACGGTCCAGCTCGCCAAAACGAAAAATTTCAAAAGCTGCGAATGTGTGGGGAAAAGTTTTCATTTTTGTTGCACATTGCGGTGATCATTCGATGGGGGTTCTTGTGTCGGCAGAGCGGCAGATCCAAAGCCGAGAAAACAGCGGAAGTGCCAGCCACTAACCACGCCTCATTGTGACTGACAGAAGGCGCCATCGTGGTCCTTGTCGTAGTTGTCTGGCCATGGCCATAAATTAAAGCCAGCAAACCGAGTGCGGAAGCACAGTCGCAAGCTGGTTGAGGAAGGGGAGTTTGAGGTATGGAAAGCGGACAAGTGGATTCTATCCATTACATCTTGGCCTGGGCCTGGGACTTGGACTAGGACTGGGATTGCGATTGTGACTGAGCTTCAGCAACGGAAGCGCAAGCTGGGCTGTTGAGTAGCCTCGAGTCACCGCTGTGCTGGTTAACGATCAACTTGTACTGTTGGCCAAAATGCCCCAGGCCGGACTTGGAGCGTTTTTCTGGTCTGCTGGCAGATGCAGCGGATGAAAGTCTTTCACTTCCCACAGCGAGAGAGTGAATCGTGCGGACTGAGAAGTATTAGCATGGCATGTGACTGGGTTATTCATCTTGAAGAGGGTCTTTGAGAGTTTTGCCATAGCCCTCCCACAAGTATGCAATCATTTTCTTATCATTGGGCCCCAAAAGAACTTCAGGTGCTGCTAATTTGTATGGCTATTATCACTAATCGGGCTTTGGTATTTATTAATTTATAATTCCTTATCCAGCGGTTACGAACCATATTAACAGCCAATTAGTGAACAGTTTTTCGCTCAGTCGAAAATGTCTGCTCCGTGGATTCGCTTGGTCTTGGTGGGCATTCTCAGCTCCAGGGCGTTAGGAGCTCCGTATAATAATTACAACGGCGAAACAGATCTTGAGCTTACGGCTGGCTACTTCCAAGGCGATATGGAAGTAGACTTTGAGCGGAATGGCCAGCTGAGCGAAACACGTCGCTGGCCCAATGGAACAGTTCCCTATAGGATAGATGAGGAATTCGGTAAGGGAGATTTCAGAGTTCGGAGAAATCACTTGTCAGACCCCCTTGATTATAGATGCTCCCCAAGTGGCATATATTGAGCTGGGAATGAAGATTATTGAGCGATCCTCTTGCATTCGCTTCGTGCCCGCCATCGAGCTGGAAGAAAACTATCTTTTCGTAATACCCTCGACGTCAGGATGTAGCTCGAAGGTTGGCTACCAGCCTGGCGAAAGAACTGTCAAGCTGAAGCCGGGTGAGCTGGACACGGGCTGCTTCAAGCTGGGAACCATCCAACACGAGCTGCTCCACACTCTGGGCTTCCATCATCAGCAGTGCTCCCCGGATCGAGACGACTTTGTGAGGATCGTGGAGGAGAATATCTCTGAAGGCCATGCCAAAAACTTTGTCAAATACGACCATACCGATGTTGGCGACTTCGATCAGCCCTATGACTATGGTAGTATATTACATTACAGTTCATTGGCCTTCTCTGTCAATGGCGAGCCGACCATTGTTGCCATTCAGCCGGAGGGACAGTCTTTGATGGGGCAACGCCTCACAATGAGTACAACTGATATTCAACGCCTGAATACCATGTACAAATGTCCTATTCAATTGTAAAATTGTATAATAAATAAATAAATAAATAAATTCCAAGTGTTTCCGTTCTAACGTTGTTGCGATAATGGATGGGCTATCGGCTTATCAACAGGAACTATACCCATTGAATAAAATAATTAATTGTTGGACTAGGTACAATATGGCCCTGGTTTCGTGACGACTGAGCGTCGAGCATTATTTTCTTTTTACGATTTATGGATCAAGTATAAGTGGGGGCAGTATTTAGAGAATTTTTGACGGTTTGTAAATCGCTAATTAATCGTAAGTAAATTTTTGTCTTGCTTCGTCTTCCGATTTTTTGTTAAGAAGTCCATATTTTCGATCAGTCGACAATATTTGCGTGGTTTCTGAGCAGTCTAAGCTCTCGTGTTTTTGGAGCATGTTATAATGATTTTAATGAAGAGACTGAGCCTGAACTGGCCGCTGCAGCAGCTGATTGAAGATGATTGAGCTATCGTTCTGCGTTCGCTTTTTCCCCGCCGATAAGTAGAAGGAAAACTAGCATCTCCGAGAAACATGACAATAAATTGTCGCTCTTAGTCCGGACAAGCAGTCCTTGATGGGACACCGTTTGCGGGTGAGCGATACGGATATCAATTGTCTGAACACCCTGTGCGAGTATGCGTGCCCTTTTCTCTTTTAGTACTTCTTAATTGGTATTTGATTTTATTGGTATCATTGAGATTGAAACTCACTTGTCAGTACTTCAGACCTGGTACCGATGAAAGTACCTTCGGCATGGTTCACCAGTGCCGTAAAACGTACACTTCTTTTAATCGATTTTTACAAGTTGTGTCTGACAAATTACAGTCACTGCTACAGTCCGTTTTCAACATTTAAAGTTCTGATATAAGATGTATTTACTTGGTAGTTATTCTATGCAGAGATTTCAGCGTGTTAAGTAGAAAATATCACACAACCACCATTGAGTACTTATTGCCAGGCCTTATTTTAAAGTAAAACATATCCCATATCAAGAGCCAAAAGCAGCTATCAGTAACTCGTTCCAGCTGCGGTAAATGCTCTGTAGGTATTCATTTTCCAAACAACAGAAACCCCGCCGTCGAAATGTGACTCGACCTACTCTTGGGTTCTCACTCACTCTCTACACAAAAATACTCGAATAAAGCCACAACAGCTGATTAGATAATAACAAAGAAGCTTATCTTATCATCATACTGGAAGTGTAGCGCAGCGGTAGAGCACATTATCAGCCCCAGCAACCAGGCGGTACAAGAGCAGGATTGGCGTAGTCGAGCCCATGTTCCCCAGCATTGGAAGGCAGCGCATCAGTTAGTCATGGTTTGAGTCTAGAGCAACTTCCTCAGTCAGTGAACAATAGGCGAGCATTACCAGCATACTCGCAAGTCTCAGTAACAGCAAGAGGGCAAAATGACGAAGCTCTAATTGAGGAGCCCCTCCCAACAGCACAAATACCTATAGCATATAACAGACAAGACATATGGCCCTGCAATGCGTGATCAAGCCCAAGATGTGGTTAGGTCTTAAGCAGATCCTGCTCTACGTGGGACTTCTGCTCTGCGTGCTGCTTCAGGTGTGCCGGAGCAAGACCCAGTTGCAGATGTACTGTCCCACAGTCTGTCAGTGCGATCTCCATGCACAACGCAATCGGGCGGTATGCAGGTGAGTTGTCGATTTCGGACCACCTTGTCTTTTATCATTTCACTGTCGAGTCTTCCCCTGTTTTTCCCAGTGCAAAGCGCTTGATAAGTGCCAATATAGAAATGCCCAAAACGGTGGAGTTGTTGGACCTGAGCTACAATGATATCACCAGCATAGACGATGACTCCTTCCAGGTAGGTCGGAAAGTTTGCGGATCGAATTCGTAACCGAAGACACTATCTTATGGCCCACAGAGCACAGTTCACTTGGTAAACCTCACCCTGGCCCATAATGCCATCCACACCCTGTATGTCGATGGCTTTGCGGAGCTGCGCAGACTGCGCCACCTAGATTTGTCCTACAACCGCCTGGAACAGATTGATGAGCACCTCCTGGAGTCCAATTCACAGTTGATCCATCTCAATCTGGAGGGAAACAAGCTGGCTACCCTGGGGACAGGACCACTGCTGAGGAGCCCTTCGCTACGCTCCCTCAACCTACGCAATTCTCAGATAAACCAACTGGGCGCAGAGCTCTTGAGTGCCTTGCCACAGCTGCGCCAGCTGGATCTGGCGCAGAATCTTTTAATCACCCTGAGCTCTGGGGCTTTCCACGCACCCCGCTTCCTCGCCTCACTGAATCTGGAGGAGAATCCCTTTAACTGCGATCGGGCCTTGACCAAAGTGGCCACCGGACTACGTCAGCGAGGAGTAGTCCTCTTCATGAGTGACTGCGCGGAGGAGGAGCCTCTGCCACCACCGGAGGAGGTAGAGCAGGAGCTGGAAGGGCGGCAGACCATGAAATTCGAACGCCTCGAGAACCTAGAGCCAACCACCCAAGGACCACAGTCCGTGCTGGCTGTGTGGCGGGAGCTGGACTCGAGCGAGGAGAATAGCGACGAGCAGGACGAACAGTCTTCCGTCAGTGACGTCTGTGAGGGCAGTCGGGAGAAGCTCTGTCTGCGCTATCGCACCTGCCTGGAGCGGGTGAGCCACCAGCTCCTGGCCGGAGGAGATGTTCAACTGGCAGATGAGATCGAACGGTCTCAAAAGTACGACCCGGATGACTTGAAGCTGGCTTTTGTCGTGGGTGGGGCCACTGGCATCTGCATGGTCATCTTTATCATTACCTTCGCGCTGTGCCTCAAGAGCTGCTGCGAATTGCGGAAGAAGAAGTGCAGTCAAGAGTTGGCTGAGGGTGAAGCTCCTCTAGATCCATCGCAGGAGACCTTACCCACAATACACACCTGGTCGCCTCACAGGACTCGCAATCCCCGCCGCTCCAACACGCAGCGATCCTCGCGGGCAGTGGTCCGCCAGCCCTACGGCCCGCAGGACAGCTTTGTGAGCCGCCTTTTTGGTCGTCCGGCCCGGTCTCAGTACTACCGAACCATCAACCAGAACACCGCCACCCTGATCCGTCGCCTGAGCCGCAGCAACCTCTTCAGCAGTCGGGACCGGGAGCGCATTACTCCCACCACCCCACCAGAAAGCACGTCCCGATTCTACACGGACGAGATGGCAGGAGCCGCGGCGCGACCTGAGACTCCGCCCCCCAACTACGGGGACGTCGTGGTCATCGACAATTGTGATAACAAGTGAAGCAAGCCCGCGCTACGCCAAGGAAGAAATAAATAAATAAATATTATTAGCTAAGAATTATGTACATTAAGTGAATGCTCTTCTAAATGCCTCATTTATAATGAAAACCTGTTTTATTCCAGAACAATTTCGAGCATCCTGCTTACATATATGTCACAATAGACTATATAGCTCAATTAAAATAGTGCTTTGTAATCCATACTTAATTTCATTACAACCAATTTTAACATTTCTTGCTTCTTCTCCTGCAAAAAATAATATATATTTTAAATTTCCAAGTGGGTGATTAATTCCGATAATACACATTTTAATAAAATACAATCTTCGTGATTTGATGCATCAGATGCCAAGTTATGCTCTTGGCGATTCCCCTTCTTGAATCCTCCAAAATGTCTCTAATTGAAGTCGCCTAGAGTGCTCAACCCACCCATGGAAGCTTGTATCACACAAAAATATCAATTGGGGAATTCCAGTATTCATTTTTGTGGCTCTTCTTTTGGATGAGCATTACTTTTACAAGACTTCGACTTTCAGCTGCAACAAATCGCAATAAAAACTTTTGACAAAACTATCAAAGTTGGCATGGTGTGTGGCTGCTGAGAGGGATGGGGGATCCAACTGTGAAATTGCCACAGAAAATCCCCAAAAAATGCAAGTAGCAAAAGTTTACACACTCAAATAAATGCTGACGCGCGGAAGAAGAGCCGAAGGGGATCTGCGGTCCTTCCCGCCAGACAAATCGAAAACACCACAAAAGAAAATAAAAACCACACAAAAAAATCTACAAGAATAAAACTGGAAAAAAGACCGACCGGCAAAACCCAACAATTTGCACTGCAAAGCGGCAAAAGTGTCTCCAAAGAAACAACCACCAAAACCAAACCAGATACAAAAAAAGAATAAATGTACATACATACATACATGCATATAGATACATATGTATACTCATATATAGAAGAAGAAAGAAAGTCCAAGTTATGTTGGTGATGGCAAAAAAGAAAACTCATGTAGCAGAAATTGTATGTTTCGGCTCACTGAAAGAAATGGTTGGGTCTGATAATAAATTAATTGGCAGGAAGCGGAGTAGGCGAGAGCCAGCAGCCATTTGTTCCATGAATTGAAAAAACTTTCCCGACTAACATCGAAATTTAAGCTGTTGGGGAAGAATTCCAAACAAATGAAGTAATCTACAATAGTATCATACAATAGAAAAGTTACCCTCGTTTTTAACTCTTAAAGGTAGCATATGTAAGTATGTCTAAAAATATATTGAATACGCTTTTGGGGAAATACGAGCATTCGGATCTTTAGATCACCCATCAATTGTACTATTTACCGCCTTCATTTCTACACAACCCACCCACCGACTATATAAAGTTGCATATAACGCAACCAATTTCTTGAAATCTACCCTTTTAATCCACTCTTTGTTTGCCTTTTCGGCTTTTGGGAAGGCAAATTCGCTTTGTGGCATCTTCATGGGTTCTGTTCTTAAGTGTTTGTCTAGCTGTCTATCCATCCATCCAAACGTATCTGTGTTTTGCGGTGGTGCCAACTTTCATTGCACTGCGCTCGGCGCTCGGCGCTGCGCTGCGGTGCACAAAAGTTGCCGTATCCTGGGACCAAAGTTGCGTTGTCAACAACCAGAACGCAGGAAAAAAGCCAAAGAGAATAGTCGAACAGGGAAAACCGAAACAAGGAAACTGTGCGAAAAAATGCGCACCAGTAAAGCTCAGCGGGACCAGAGAAGAGGAAAAGCAGTTACAGAGCGTGAAAAAATATCTAAATCCTACATTAATGAAAAACTTTTTGCATAATCCACGATGAAACTTTTGGGGAAGGTGCAGCCACCAAAATCAAACCAAATGCCAGACACGCCCAACCCTACCCACGCGCTCGAAGTGCACCCGAGCGAAATCCTTTGCGAGATGGCAACTCCCCATTGAGTGAATAAAACGCAATAGAAGAGGGCCAGGACAAAGCAACAGATTTTTTCGTTAGGAACGGAAAATGGGACTTCGGGGTATCGAAGGGCAGACAAAGCGGCTTAAAAGGCGTTGAAGGTTACCACCAAAGAAGAGAGTGATGAGATGGCTTAGTCTTTGTGGTTCGAGGTTGAGAAAGTTGTAGTAAATCGAAGCCTTTGTCGGAAAAATGGTACGAGTACTTTGAATGAGAATCGCAGTAAGAAAAACTGAATGTAAAATAGCTGTGAAATGATCAAACGGACATATTGAGGCTTTCTTTTGAAAGCAAACTTCTATCCAACCTTAGGGTAATGCAGGTGTAGCTTTAATGTGTGTATTATTTAGAAACTTGTAGTGGAATTTCATAGAGGCTGTAAATCCTGTATAGTTTATAACGCACCAATACGAATCAGTACAATAATGCGCAGGTTGGTGTTGTACATATCTTACAGGATCACGTGTCTTGGTATTACTTTTTATAAAATCTGTCACGCATGTTTTTGGGCTTCCTCCATGTGTAATTACTTGTGCTTATGTCTTATGTAACTTATTACCTACAACATAAAATAATAGGTATCGGGTCAGGGGATCATACCAACAAGCCAAGCGTGTCCCTTATAGACGATTCAAGCGTAACGTTATTTAAATGTTTTAGAGCGCTTAATTACATTGAACTAAAACTAGTTGGAATACTTATAGTTGTATCTTAAGGCTATATTTAATTTATTTTACGGGCAGAAAGTTTAAATACAATGCAGTTGCGTCTGCATAATGTAACAGGTACAAAGTACAAACAAATTATATACATTTGATTGAATTCTATTCATTTCTGAAACCGAATAATAATAGGCTTAT
Source organism: Drosophila ambigua (assembly GCA_018150905.1). NCBI lineage: Eukaryota > Metazoa > Arthropoda > Insecta > Diptera > Drosophilidae > Drosophila > Drosophila ambigua. The sequence continues at coordinate 111,073 of JAECWS010000110.1, forward strand.
CAAAGGTACAGCTCCGATATATCATTTCCCAGCAAATTGGTGCAAGAGATGGGTTCTCGGCAACGGATTCGTTACGTTTAGCTTACATACATAGCTCTGTTTCATAAGTTTCACTTACGGTTGATTTGTTTGCTGAGTGCTAAATGCTACATGGCCATTTGCCAACACTTTGCCTGCTGCAGAGTAAATAAATTAAATTCTTATTTGCTGGCTGCAGCATCGGGAACTTGCCTCCGGCTTTGGTGTGCCTTAACGTAACGTAAAACTTTCAGCAGGTGCCGGACGAGGTCGCCGTGTCGTCTCCGACGTTGTGCCGGCTTCTGGCCGGTTGTTGCAATAGCAAACTCATGCTAATTGCTTTGCTAACAACTCGCAGCAACAACGGCAACGACAACAGCAACTTGCAGTTGCACTGACAATAAGAGAGCAGAAAGCGCAGCAACGACAATAAATATCAGTAACAGCAACGAAGGAGTCCCGGCTACAAGTCCTGGCTGCCTTTAATTACGGTTTGCAGGACATCGGACCGACCGCACACTCACACACTCACATAGTACTCGCATACCCAACTAGTTGCACATGGCGGGTTGCGGATACAGATACTCGTACACTCATGACACGATTGACCTTTTGGCTTCACGATGTTGCAGGTGGCAGCTCTCGACGCTTCTGGCAAGGAGTCAGCTCTGCATCCCGGTTGTTCTGGTGTCCTGTGGCCCTCCGTCCTGGTCTTCTCGTTCAGTTTATAAAATTTGCACACGAACTTGCGATAATTGCTGGGAAATGAAATAAAAATGCAATTAAAGCCGGCGACGCTAGAGAGCCGAAGCGTAGCTTGTTGAAATGAGCATTCAATTAAGAAGAAGCCAACGAGCTGCGAGAGAGTGTCCCGAACCAGGGACTAGGAGTGACCGCCCGGTTTTCTGTGTCTGTCATGGCAATGCTCACTTGACGGCATCACCATCACCAGCACCGGCGACGCCATTTATAAAATGATTTTTATCTATATCAAATTAGAAAACGACAACAGCAAACGGGCAGCAGCATGCCCATCTAAGGACTCTATCCAGCCCTGACCTGAGCCAACCCCAGCCCCAGCCCCATCCCAAGCCCAATCCTCCCTCCTTCCATTATCCAGTCAGCCGTGTCTTGGCAGTGTCATAGCAATTAAAACTCTACCAGGGCATTGTGTAGATTACATCGCCAGGCGGACCGAGTCGGGGGCGTTCTTGGTCAGTGAGCAAATGTTAAATGCTTTGAAGTTTATTTCTAGATTTGCACGACTGCCCTCGATGAATATATGAATGGAAATGAATACTCCGAATGTAAATGGGGGTTTATCTTTAGCATGTCTGAAGAACTAGTCGTCTGTAGTAAGCTGATTAGGTTTATTGAACAAAATAATTATTTGGTTTTTAAGTACACTAATTGTGAAATTCAATATAGTTTACGTACATAAATGTATTAAAAACTATTTTTAATAAAAGTAAAGTATTGCTTATAATGCATTAATATTTATTCAACACCATTTTTAGCTGTTGGTTTTAATGTTGGTACAAATTAATTAATCAGGGCCACTCAAATTTACGTTTTTGTGCCCGACTAAATTGTGCACGAAACACTCAAAATTGTGTGGTTAACACTCTAAATTGTGCGCTTAACAGGAAATGAGAATATTAAACCGTTTTGGTGGAAAAGCACAACGGAAATACACGGAATACATCACATTTTTAGGAAATATATTTGATTGGGCGAGACCCGAGTGTAAACTTATGGCTATCACTGCTATTGCGAATCATCTCATTTTGTATACCATTTTGGTCATTGCATTGAAGGGTTGCCTTTGCTTGCTAAGCTTCATACTCTCATTATGTTATCTTGTATCTACCTAAGCTCGCTCTTTCTATCAATTGATTTCCTACGGCAGCAGCTGCGCATGCTCTTTTAGTTACTGCTTGATATAGCTGGAGTACAGACCATTCTTGTCCCTAAGTTACTATTTTGGAACGAGGCTAGCTCGCTCGCCGCAACCGGCGACCCTGGACATACAGAGCTTCAGATATATAAAATAAAGTTTATTACGTTTCAAAAACAATTATTCGTGTAATTTTTGAACTATTATGTTAACCAACAATCTCGTTGTCTCAACAATATTTCATTTAAATATGAAAATATTTTTTATTTAAATATCTATGTATATAAGAATGTACAGAAAAATTGTATTGTGTAGTATTACATCAGCTGAGAATTTCTGGGCCGATTTGGCTTCCAAATATTCAAACATTGATGATTCTGCCAATGAACTAGATAAGAATACAATCTCCATACCTTCATTTCAGAAACAACCATAAAGCCTAGTCTAAAAATGTTTATTCTACAATTTGGGCATTTTCTCACCCAAGAAAATGACTGGTACTCTATGGTACATCGCAAAACAGCATCAAGATCTTCAACATACCATTATTGAAGAGCAGGCACCTTTCTCGAACGGATCTTGACGGATTGAAGACGGGCTTCCAATACATATTGACCCTTCCCTCTCCACGATTCCTATTTTTCCCTTGTAGGAATCGTAAAAAGCAATCAATCCTTGCGTGAGATATTATTATAATTAACTTAAATATGTTGTAACAGAAGTCAATTCTCCTTTTAGTTCTGTTGATACGAGTAAATACGAGAATATCTTGAATTGATTTTTTCAGATTGAAAATCATGCGTCACTTATTTTGTGACGGTGTCCTCCATTACCCCTATAGAAATCCCCCATTTAACCAACAATTATTGCCTGTTACCTGTCGGTCATACAATTTGACAATTTATCCCTGGCGACAGTTAATTTTTAATTTAATGTACATTTCCTCGCCAGGACGGACATACACACAGACAGACAGATCCCGGTTCATTGCCTCTTTCGCCTTCTTAATGCCGTTTGGCGACTGTTTTCAATTTACATGAACAGGGCTCGGAACTCGGAAGGACACACTGGCAGCCGGGATGAAGGACACTCTTCTCCGGTCAGAGCTGCCGCTGGCGGCATTTTACACGTGACAGGTGAGTGGAGGCGGACTTCGCCCCCGTTTTCTCGTTGTGCCAAAAGCGCCCTGGGGACACTTTTCTGCTCAACTTTTTTCGTAACTCTGCTAAACTTCCACTAAACATTTGCCTTCAATTTTGTTGTTGCTGTTGCCGGAGCGGACGTTTTTTTACACTTTTTGCCCTTCGAACTTGTTTGGCAGTTTGTTGCCGTTTCTGTTGCTGTTGCCGAGACTAGGCATGGGCATGGGCTGGCGATGGAGCTGTGGCTGTCTCTGCCACAGTCAATGTACTAAACATTTTTTAATGGCTTGTTTTGTGGCTCAAAGTTGTTGACTGGCTGACTGGCCAGAAGCCTTTTAATGAGTTTGTTTCCTTCAAAAATAGTGAGTTCTCCTGCTGGCAGGTAACCCATAAGGGAGAGCCGTTTTTTTTACCTGGTACTCGTAGAGCACAAAGGTATATTGTATTCATGACATAGTATGAAACAGTCTGACTCTCTGCCCGAGGCGAACCCCCTCCATCAGGCTGGATCCGGAGAACGTATGAGCTGCAGCAACAAATTGTAGCCTGCTATTTCCGCCCTTGTACGATCGTATGCATATAAAATATTTAGATGCCATTGTAAGCAAGTAGCCAAAAGGTAAAGGGTATCTTATAGTAAGCTTCCATTTCTGGTTTTTGGAGGGTGGGTTTCTTCATTTTCTCATCAATATTTTGTATGCAAGTTCCCCAATCAGTCATTCCACTGTAGAGCTTTGCTCATTTAAGGGTTAAAGCGTTCAGAAACACACACAGGAGCGGTGGTTTTCACAACTGCGTATTAACCCCTGAGTGGGTCTCGGCTCATTAGCTCCCATTTACAGAGCGAGTATTCCGCAATTTTGTTTGCTCAATTTCATAAGCAATTGTGCACTGCATTGCATTTCTTCTTTGTCCGCGCCTAAATGTATGCAGCAGCACACACGGCACAAGAGATGCTAATGCATGCCTCCCACACCACACGCACGCACACATGTGCACTGCAGTCTCCCCAGTCCACTAACATTGCTGAATTTCAAATGTGCGCAAACGAAGTTGCACCACAAAAGCAAGAAAAGTTGCTTTTGCTCGGGCTCCGGCTCGGATTTTCCCCCATACTTTGTACAAGGCCTCTCCTTGGGTTCATGTGTGTGCGTGTGTGTGTGTGTGGCAAGAAAGTTTGTGTGCCGCTACGCTTTTTTCTCTTTCTGAACACATAGCAAGGGGTACAGTTCTTTTATTTTTTGTACCCGGTGAGAGTTCACGGAATAAGCGGGTGTATCGCCTGGAGAAGGTGCTTCAGATCGCAAAATATGTAATAATTTCTCAAAAGCCAGATGATCCTATATAAATCTTTTATTTATAGTATTATATTTTTTATTATTACTTGTATAACATAAATATTATCGGAATATACATATGTACACACCTCACTGCGCCAACGAGTGCTTTTGGAGCCTCCAAAATTTGAATAATACTTTTTAGACAGGATTGGTATAGACCCTAATTAAATTCCGTATTTCCTGATTCCTGTCACCAGATCTGCGTTCTTTGTCAAAACACAATCAACACAATGATACAAGTACTTTTAGCTTTACTGCTCCTTCAAGAGCTCTTCCATCGCACTTTAAAAGAAACAAAGAAGCATTAACTTCTAATTGTAATTCGTCGATATTTTTGTAGAAAAGGATTCACCGTTGGATCTGATTCTGTAGATAGATGATCTCGAATCGGTGTCATTTAGAAAAATGAGCAGTTAACAAAAGGGAACCACAGCATCTCAGAGGAAATCATTCTGCCTTTGAACAGCTAACAAATCATACGCTAACATAATCATGACATGCCCGCTCTCAATATGAGAGTTTCCTCGTGCCAGATGCATTCCGAAACCGAATCATTGTAAAAGTTCGAGTTGAAGTTGAACTCGCCTGAATGGCAGTTTTGCTGGCAAAGCTATTCGCCCTCTGCTTGGCTGAAATGTGTGTGAAGTTTTCAAGTAGTTCCACGTTTGTGGCCGCAGGCGCAGAGGCGGGCCCAGAGCTGCGCTTGGGTCAAGTGGACAAAGTGGTCAAGTGGCTGATTAGCCTTTAATTTGAGTCGTTTTGTTAATTTAGATCCGTAGATCCGGCCGGGTCATTGCAGATGGACAGCCGCACGCCAGCTCCGCTGCTTCTAAAAGCAATAGGCCTGTCCCATTTCTGGGACAGAAGTAATTATACGGTTAGGGTTAGTCCCCATGTCCATTCAATTTGCGCCATCATTCCGGAGTGAAAAGGGACCGGGGGCGGCCACGAGGGCGTGGCTGTTGTGTGCTAATTTCCGGTGCTCATATTTGGCAGACAGTCACGCCCACTTACACAACAGCAGCAACAGTGCAAATTGAACCACATCCTGCCACGACGGCGACGATGTCGATGATGATGACGATGACGATGATGACCAGGCGACGGGCGAAAAGCAATTCAATTGCAGTCTCCATGATGCAACAGCAACAGAAACAACCACAAGCATAAACCATGAGAAACAACAACCAGTGGCTGACAACTTTGTAAATGCCAGGCATAACATACTAAATCTATTATCCCCTCACATTGACAAACTCGATTCTTTATTTGCCCCCGTCCCATCAAGCCACCAGACTCATTGCTGCCACATTATGGGTATTCACTTAACGGAATAATACATATTATTTGGTGGGTTGATCAACTGAAATTTTGGTTTGTCTCATGATGTATGTGCAGTTAAAGTTCGCGTCCTTTTATAATATTGCAATATTATATCACTTATTTTCAATTTCTTGTAAGACTATCAAAATGGTGTCAAAAACGCTCAATACATTTTTTTCAGCAACAAATATTTTTCTGTCTGGCCACTCATGAGTAGCCCTAATGAAAAGAGTTGTTGCAAAGAACACCCATCAAATGCTCATTCGATGCGCGACATTGTCCTCCCTTCGACTGCTCCCAGGGGGCTGTTTCCTGCTAGCTGTCTGGCCGCTGCGTGTTGTCCAGCCAACCGACGTGTGTTTCCCCACCAGCCCCACCAGCCCCACCGCATAAGCGTTCGCAGCAATCAGTTATGACCCTTTCAAGGCATGGGCAGCAACAATGCACGATCCAGGCTGCATGGGAGCCATCCTTGCAGTTTGCTTGCCCACATCCTGTAGCGATTGTCAACAGACCGTTGGTGTTTTCTTTTTTTCTTTGTCGGCTACTCCCACGACGATGACGTTGGCAGCCTCTATAAATCTGCACAAATTGGCAACACTGTGGCTGCATTAAAAAAATATTTTATAAAAGAGCAAAAGTAAATAAATACAGCGAGAAAAAAGAAGGCCGGGTCCGAGCACATGTTTCTGGACAGTTTCCTATGGGTTTTCCCCGAACATCTGTTGGTTTATTTATGCTGGCAACGTTTATAAATCGCTTTCCAAAAAAGCCACCGACAAGAGGAAGCTCCGAGCACAAGCACAAAGCAAATCTGTGACTGACCAAGCGACACATCCTTGCCCCCAAAAGGTAGCTGCGAACAACGTGGCGTATGCTCGATGTCCTCAATTGAGTTGTCATGGCTGGCTGGTTGCACTCTGCTCCTTCCCCTCTGCGTTCTGTGCCCAAGGCCCTTGTGTCCCTGGGCTCTCCTCTATCACCGAGCTGCATGCTGACCACACAACTTCATAAATCAGTCGACAGACCCGCATCGAACGTTGGCGTTTTGATGACCTTATTACTTGTCATCCAACAGTCGCAATTCCAGGAGCTAAGCAATGGTAAATATTTAAACGATGCACCGTGGTGCAACCTTGGAATTATGAGGGAAACAAATTAGTTGCTTGGGGAAGTTCTATGTAACAGATAAAGTGGATCGATTCCAAGATTCATTGGAATTGCGATAAATAAATTGAATTGCGGACATAAGTCGCAAGTAAAGTTATAAATGAATTATCAATTTAAATTTTAAACGAACGAATCTTTATGAAAAGAATCCTAAATAATCATTATGGAAAACCATCTCCGATTTGTGAGGGGACTTAGCTTTCAATAATTTAGTTCTTTGAAGTATTTCTGTAAATTTGTTGAATGATTAAGTACTCTTAGAAGTAACGATCAAATTTCAGTAGAGCTTTTTGCTTTTAGAAGGTCACGTTTACGTTTACACCACACGGTTATAATTTTACTTTTAAGCAGGTTCTTTTGGACTGTCATGAACAAGACCATCCCTGAACGTCCCTGATTGCATAACGAATTCTTTACGAACGTGACAGTCCCAGGTCTTCCAGTTTTTAACACATCTCTAGATTGCATGCTTCTCCGTTGAATCTAGATGACGAAAATAAAAATAGCACAAAAGAATCCCTTTGAAATGCGTATTGAAGCCATCGCTACATTTCTAGTTTAACTCCCTTCTGCCTGCAATATTATTATTGATTGAATAACAAATACCCCATGAACCACTGTGCCACCCAGGTGCAGAAGCTGGCTGGTCCTTGATTTGGTTTGCTTCAAGTGGAAGCAGTGGAGCGGAGCTCACCTGGTTGCGTTTGGCTTCAGAATCGAATCACGCGCCTTCCGCATCGCAAATATTTGCCCACTGGCGATATTTCATTTGCCTGGCCCGACTCCGAGGCGGACAACTCATAAATCTTCGCGCGGACCTCCCAGTCGATGGGAAAACGAATGTAATCGGGGAAAGCTTCTCTTTTTCATTGAAGCAATCGTTAGACTGACAAACAGACATCAACATCACATCGAGCGTGGCCAGGAGCGTGGAGCGGGAAGAGCGGAGGTGAATGGAAATCAATATTTTCATCAGAATGAAAAATGACCTGGACGGGGGGGCGGCAGAAGTGGTCCGGCGTCCATAAACCACTTGAAGACGTCGTAAGCCAAGGGGCCTTTGACTAAAATGCGGCATCTCTCGGGGCATTGCCTCTGAGGGAGCCAGCTTATGTTTATTGTATTCCAGTTATTAGCGAAAATAACTCGAGGAGCTCCGTGAATATGCAAACGTCGCATAATTGATTAAACACGCCAAACGAACGACTTAATCAAGGGAGCGTGCAGCGTGGCGTATAAGCAATGTGAGCACACAATTTGTACGAGAATCTTTGAGGCGGGTGGCACGCCAATGAAGCCTGAGATGATGTGATGAGCAGGGGCGTCAGATACACAACAGGAAAAACACAAAGACACCAATCAGCAGACAAAAACAATGAAGGCCATGAAATCGCAAGGGGAGGGGGCAGCACATAAAGTTAGAGCCTTAATAGAGGTAGAAGATAAACTCGGCAGGAAGGTATATGGACAAATGGATGAGGTTTGTACAATAAATACTATATAAATATAAATATAAATAAATAAATCAGTAATTTGGTTTTCCCAGGGATAATTTGTAATTCGACTACTATTGTCGTTAGATATGATAATTCGCATTATTAAGTACATATGTACGAGTATGTAAAGGTAAGTAAACTAATTCGACAGGACATATTGGGCAACTGAAAATGATTGTAGTTGAAATCAAGTTATTCGAATGATACCCAATCGTATTCCGATCAAGCAAAAACGGATTCGACTGGCTAAGCAGGACGACCCTATCAGATACATTTTTAGCCCTTTGATCTATCTATTAGAGTATCCGAGATTTGTCATATTGACTTTATCCGTTTCTATATTGTCTTGAGCACACTTTTGGTTGCTCTTGCTTTGTTGTTGCGGCGGGTGTTGCGACTCGTATTGTTCTTCTTGTCGGGGAGGGGGGCACACTCAGCTACGTGACACTGACATGGATTTTCAAGATGTTTGTCGTTGTGTGTCTTTCGTTGCGTGCCTGCGGATGTCCTTAGGGGCATCCTTCCGCGCGCACACTCCGCTCCCCCACACAATCGTATGTGGAGCTGTCTGTTGCCTATCCGGGCCGTACTCCACCCGTTCATTTGGCGTGTTCGTGCCCCAAGTCCTACTTGCACTTTGTCAATTCGCAAATCTTTTTAGAAGCCATTCTTTTTAGCGAGTTTAGCTGCCGACTCCCGTGCCATCATCAAAGGCCGAGCACACACACACACACAAAGTTTTCAGAACTAAACTCGAACAAATTCTGGATCCGTAGCACAGAGGAGCTTGAGGCATTGACGGCTGTGGCGTGCCAGTGCTTCCAGGCCAACCAGTTAACAATTGTGCGAGTTTACTTTGATGAATTCAATTATTCGAGCACAACATATTCCCGTCTCTGTCGGGTCCGTCGTCCTGCATATGGCTGTCTCTCTCACGACGCATGTGTTCTCGTTCTGGAAGGAACCGAAATTCCTGCAAGTCCCACACGTCTTGGTCCTCCAGGGTCGTCTCAATCTGTAAAGTGGATTTATTTCGGCGAAATCGAAAGTTGATTTCTCTGTATATTTGTGTGTCACTGTGTCAGGCCCCTGCTGAGCCCTTTGCCATTCGCATTTTACTAGGTCTCGTGTGTTCCGGGGAAACATTAAAGGATCTACCAATTTGCGCAATGGAACTTTCGGAAGTCAAGCAGGTTGCAGATTTTTGGTTCACATTCGCAGCCCTAGTGATTGATTAAATTGTTTCTTGGCTTTTGTGCGCACTGACAATTCCCTCAAAGTATTCGAGTACGAATACAAAACAAATTCGCTAAATTCGGGCAGTGAAACGTTTGGCAGTCAGTGGTTGGAACGGGGGCTAGGAGAGATAAGTTACATGTCAATATCTATGGGTGACGCAAAAACCTCAAAGGGTTTATCAATGAATTAGACAAATTGTAAATAACTTAGTTTGTCAGTATCTGTATAAACCCATCCTCTGCTCTTTCGCTAGCCCGAACAAGCCCCTTAAAAGCCATAATCCCTCCCGCTCCATTTCACTAAGGACTCGTCAAGTACCCCATAGCATCCAAAATGGCCATAAACAAGCGATATGCGAAATGCGAAAAGTGCAAATGCAAATTGCTTTCTGTGGTTGGGAAACAAAACGGGAGTCGAGAACCGCTCTCGGTCCTTATGGAGGGCCACAAACCACAGAAGCCGTTGCAAAACTGGGATGAAAGCCATGGCCTAGGCTGTGGCAGTTCTTTGGTAAACATATTATGCTTTATTAACAACGAAAATCGTCGAACTCATAAATGGAAATGCAACTCGGTTTACGATTATGATCAGGAATGCCAGGATTCAAGCCGTTCAAATGCGGAAAGAAATGCAAATGACAGAATGCAATTTCAAATTGGTCGCAAACAATACAAATATTAAAAGCCAAATCAGAAAAGAAAAAGCCCTGAATTGCAATTAAACGATTGCATGCACACTCGTTCATATATGGAAATGCAAATGTATTGCATAATGCTCAATTGCCGGAATCCGCGGATCCGTGCATACATGAGAAATGAAATTACAAAATGTAACTATCAACAGCAACAGAAACAGCAACAGACACAGATCCAGCAACAATGGCAGCGGCCGTAACAATAAAAACTGCCAACCAGTCGGCCAGGCCATAACAACAACTATTAAATTAATGTTGAAAACTGAAATCAATTTATTTGTAGAAAATCCTGACGCATGAGGGAGCAGGGCCCAACCAAATGGGCCTTGGGCTTCCCCCTGCATATTATTTAATGAATAAATCACACTGCCGGGCCCTGTAGCGGGCAACTAACCACGACAAATGACCAAAATCACACAAATTTCAATTGCTCCACGCCACAGACAAAACACTAACCAAGCCATCAAGATCGAGTTTTGAGCTGTTCTTCAAATCGCATTCCCATCAAATTCAATTCAAGTGCAGTCTGGATATATGGGGTGGAAATTTAATTTGTTTCCTAAAATATTTTGTCCATCCAGCTAAAACTGTCACAGAGTTATCGGCTTAATTTCAAACAAGAACATGTCCTTTTATAGGCGCCTTTTAACTTGATTTTTACACCATTTTTGCTGTAACAATAACATGACGTTAATGATTAGGTGAAATTATTAGAGTGGAAGTCCTGATAATATTCTATCCGGAAAGGGATACACCTAAAACCAATCCTAACTAGTATGGTGTTAGAAGAGTCTTACACAAAAACCAGGTTTATAAATTCTTTGAGAGTAATGCCCTTTATATTGTCCGTCTACATGACCACTAAAATTTCTAGTAGCATCGGTCCGTTCAATGAAAATCATAGCATATGAATCTTTATTAAATATCTTCAAGCTCTTAGCCCGGCTAAGTTCTCCCATGCATTACCACCGCATTAGTTTTTACCTAGCAGTTCGAGTGGTCTCTGCAAAAGTTTTGGAGAAATGCCTGATCAGCAATTTCGACCAAACAGCAATACAGTGTAGTCAGACCCCTAGGCAGGACTCAGTCCCTCCGAGCCATGGTAGTGTCACGAAGCCAGTAAACACAGTAAACCAATATTCCAATATTCAAAATGTTCTATGATCTGCAGCACCCTCACAAATCCAATGTGAAGATCTCGGCACTCAGTAATAAGGCAGTACAAGAATTCAAAAGGGAGATAGCAACCAATCATGACTTTAAATGATTCAAATGATTCATTCAATTTTTTTGTAAATATTTAATAATTGATTAACTTTAAAGCCAATTGTAATAAATTCATTTTTAATCATAATAAGCAACTTTTCATAACTCCTGATTTCCATCCGTTTTACTTCTTTTAGACAAAATAAATCATTTTTCAAATAAAAGCAAGTAAGAGAAACCAGTGTCAGAAGCTAGCCTGGATGGGCAGCGGATCCCAGGAGCTCGGGACCCAGGAGCTTTTTAGTTGAGCAATTAAATTCAAATACATAATTGATAAGTGGCTAATTTAACGGCTCGACGAACAAACTTACAATAACAACAGCAACAACAGGAGAAATAACAATCACAACAATAATGACAGGAATAACAATATGTATGGAGGTTCGAATTAATGACAAGTAACAGGATAACGATTTCAGCACGAACCCAAACACAGCAGCAGCAACAGCAGGAACAGCAAAGGGAATATCAATTCCTTTTGCAAGGCTCAAGCTAGGGCGATGTGTCCCAGTCCCACGGACATTTATAGTTTATTTGATTTGAATTTTGTTGACAGAACGCCAATGCCCTGCTCATAAGATGTAAATATTGTGCATAGATGTACAAGTATTTTGTGCACGCTTGTCTGAGTGTGCTACGATTTTGTTTGACAAAAAGTTTTAGCCTGAAAATGCGTCCGGTCTAGTTCAGTCCGGCTCCGTCCAGCTCGGTTTGTGTTTGGTTTATAAATAAGTTAAATAATTTTGGGAAATTTATTTGATTACGCAATTTATAATTGACGCTTATCCTTAGGGGAGGATCACGTGCCAGGCTGCCGGACGGACGACCAACATGATTTTCATATCACAAATTCGGTTTTTGATTTCTGTTTGCCATGCGTAATTGCCCACCGGAAGTGCAGAGTGGCCATTAATGATGCTGTCCATGCTTTTTTATTTTGTTTATATATTTAGATTGCGGGCTGTGGGCGGTTTTGCACTCTGGGTCCCCCTGCACAGCCGTTGACGGTACTATTCCGCATTCCCGCCTAACGGTTACCGAAGCTGTCGCAGTAAAAGCTATAGTTAAACTTTACTCTGCAGCTTTTATCACATAAGCTTAATTATAGTGAGTGAGCTTTTCATTTATTTTTTTCTTCAGTCAACCCCCACGACCCTTGTAATGTCCTTGCCGGGCCATTGACAAATTTCCATTTCAGTACGCATGCACTAACAGGGACGGGACTCTACGCGCAGGTTTTAAGGAAGCTTTTGCCGTAACATGTGGCTGCCTGTCATATGTTCACCGAAGGACGAGGATGAGAAGACTTTCGGAATGGCAAGTATTTGCGCAGGTTTATACAAGGAAAGATATAAATAATTGTATTTAATATCATATTCTAAATAATTGTTTACACAAATGTCAAAATCAAATATTTATAATGACACATACTTTATGACATTATATTATTTATTCAAGAAAAACAGTAAAAGTGCGACAGAACGATCTTTGTTTTGATACTTTCATATCTGTAAAGCATTCGTTAAACTCATTTTATTTTTAATCACTCATTGTAAGGGATCTAAAACTAATACCTTGCCCAAACTTTCTCCTCTAAAGTCTCCACTCGCCAAAAGTTCTGCTTCCGCCACAAAGCCCCGACCACCCGCTAGCCGACAACCCAAAATCGATGCCCAACCGGTTCGCTCTCTTTCCGGCTTGATGGTAGCCCGATGGCCAGCAGCTTTTTCCTCGCTGTTCCCTGAACGTTTGGGCCAAAACGCGAATGAACATCGACCGTGGAAGTTGACTGCAACAGTACAAAGCGCTAGGCTGAAGGTGAATGAGAAAAGGAAAATTCTACAAGAGAAACGCTTGCAAAATCGAACCGAAAATTTAAAATAAATGATGAAATAATCAAGAAAAATTGATGGAATAATTGGTAAAAAATTAATAAAAAGACTGAAAAGTGATTTTCGATGGTTATATAAAAGGAAGTTCCATCGAAAGCACCGAAAAGTGTGGTGCGCGTGTGTGTGTGTGCATGTGTATGTGTGTGTTTGCACGCGCTGACGAAAAAGGAGAACAATTTTTGTGTATCAGTATTTTTCGGTGCTGTTTAAGCAAAAGCCTCGAGTTAACTGACGAGAATAAAATAGTGTAGGAGCTGTGTAATGGAGATTTTAATTGAAAATTCCAATGTGCAATGCAAAAATGTAGGAGAAATAAAATATGGGGCATCATTGAAAGTGAAAACGCATGTGAGCCACTTGCTGGGTTATTGATTTTTCCAGATGACTTCTGTGGCAGTGTGGTCTAAATAAGAAAAGAAATGACATTAAATAAAAATGTAATCGCTGTTAGTGGAAAGCGTTTTCGACAGTAATATAAATAATAATAATTATTAAATAAACTAAGGAAAATAAATAAAAGGAAGAGCGTTCCTTACTTATTTCAAGTGTATGTGTGTGAGTGTGCGAGAGAAAGAAAAGAGGAAAGCTCATGCGTTACAGCTCTAAGAAAATCTCTATCCTGAATTTCCTTTCAACGTCGTCTTTGAAGGAAAAGCGTATTTGCCAACTTAACCTCTCTCTCTCTCTCTCATTTAACCATACACATACAGCCAAACACTCGCACACACAGCCTTTTGAGCAAAGAGACAAAATACACACCCGCCCACACACACACACTCTCTCACACACACACACACCCACATTTACAGGACAGATTCGCTCTATCAATATTTACGCATACCATTGTATTTTGATATTACGTATTCGCTCCGTTACTCTCCCGCACTCGTACTTACATTGTCTGCCTTTCTCTCTCTATTTCTCCATCCCCTCCAAATGTTTGGTGCAAAATACACAAAATTGTCATAAATTAACAAAATAAACTTACAACCAATTCAATAAAAATCGTGTCAAATACAAATTATAGTTATACAAAATTCATGTGAGACTAGCGAGCCGCGGCCTCTAGCCAAAGCTAGCCACGTTAAAAGGAGCAGCAGCACGAGCATAACGCACCCACACTCACAGCAAGGGACTCCAGGACCCGCATCACCATCTTTCCAGCCAAGTCGTCGCCACTGCTGCCGCCCTTGCCCCGGAGTCACACTGCGATAGACGCTGCTCAAAACCAATCATCTAACCATCTAACCAAGCTGACTATAAACAGGCACATTAAGTAAAAGGAAAAGCGACGGGTAGTTGTAAACATTAGTCCAGACTCTGATTGGGTAGAGGAATCATTGGAAGAGCGGCATCATTGTCTGATTATAAGGTAGGTAATAATAAATTTATGCTTAACAAAAATCATACAAGAACGCATGTTGCTACTGGAAAATATGCAGAAACAGAGAATCTGAAAATAAAGTTTTAAAGAAGGTATGAGGATAACAAAGATCATATACTATTGTATATGAAGTTGAACCAAAACAAGTGCATTCATGTTGGTAAAGAGTTGTTCATATTATCTTAAATTGTATTCAGCTTTTAGGTATGTAATGAATAAATGTTGAGAAAGCTTATCCTAGGATTATCGTTGGGAATTTTCCATTTCCATTCCATTTTCCTCAGACCAAAACACAACCTCTCGAATCCCCAACAACGTTCATGCCCGAAGATACCCGTATCTTATTCATTATGTTCCTCTTATCTCGGTCTAATGCCAGCTAAACTTGATTAAGCATCTCTTTCACTAATTAGCTTTGACAGACAGACTGAAGGAGAGGAAGCAAGATTTTAAGACATGTGCTGAAGGAGACAATGAGGGGATGGCTGAACCTCGGAATAAAAATGCGACAGCGATGTATAGAAACCGCACATAATAGCCAATAATCAAGTTGAGCCAATCCCCCACTCTAACGCAGACATAGTGGGAGACGGTATGAGGGAGGTATCGCTCTTTTGACCCTTTACGGAGAGATTTCGGCTGTTAGGATTCCGCCCATGAGTACAGTGAGTACAGTGAGTACATTTTTCATATTCTGAGAATATGATTGCAAAACATGCTGGATTTTGAAAATCAATTTTTTGTCAATCAAAGGAAAAGCGATTGTTCAATGAAAGCGAAAAACATAATGATGTGGAAAATTGGTTTTTCTCTACGGGCATTCTTCATGTCTCAGCTATTCTCCCGACTATAAGCTTCTCCTTCTTCTTCGTCTCGTTTGGGTTTCATCCTATTTTTTTGCCATTTTCCCCTATTTCTTGTGCAGAGTTTTTATTTTGTTGCCTTCTCTGGGTTATGTGCGCAGTAGAGGTAAAAGAGAGAGAGAGAAAAGAGTGAGACGGGGACAGCGGAGAGCGAAGAGCGCAGAATGGCACGGAGAGTTGCCTCTCTACGTGCTTTGACTCGTCAAAAAAGTTTAACCGATTCCTGATCAGAAGCTCATCCAAATGACTTCGAGAGAAGCTTAGAACGTGGGCCTCCTTCCGTTTGGTTCTGGTTCATTTTGTTCAATTGTGCGAATGCTACATGCGTGGGTTCCACAGATGTTACCCATAGATGTAAATCCTTTTTTCATGTTGGGGCTCTTCCTGTTTTTTGTTTATACATTGCAGGTAATGGCCGGCTGTCTATCCTGTCAGTGCTCTCTAATTTTTTTTGACAGCTTGACTGTCAGCTCTTGGCGTACATATCTCTCTCATTCTGTGTTCTGACCTGACTCGTTTATCTACTGAATTTTTGATGAGGCCAAATTATCTTATCGTTAAACGAATTTGTCCCTAATCTACTCGTAAAATAACAGCCAATTTTGTATATTTCTGTGTGTTTTTGTGACACTGCAGTGCTTGTATTCGTACCCTTTTTACTGCACTGTCCTCCCCCACCCACAACACATCCATCATATGTCTGTTCCACCTACTATCGATGGAGCAGACAGCTTTTCTATTTTGGTCCGCCGAAAAAGGTCAAAGCGCAGAAATGATTATGCATAGAAATAGAAGAAGACTGTGAAATAATTCACTTTGATAACACATAACAGAAGCAAGAGGTTTTTAATTGAAAGAAGCCGATAACAAAGAACAATTCGTAATTCATTATACCTTCATATTACAATACAATATAATGTCTGGGTAAAGTCAGCTTAAGTATATATTGACTTCAACTCAATAGTTCTGATGGAATAGAATTAGCCAAAAATATGCCCTTAATAACTTTTGTACCTCCTCAATACAAATCTATGGAATTTGCAAATAAATCTATTTCATCGAATGATCAATTTTAAACGGATATATAAGATAACGCATTGCACCGCTTGTAAACTATCGATTGAGATGAAGCTCCTTTGGAGGCAAATCCTCTCCTTCTACCAATGGGAATGTCCCCAGGTTCACAACAATAAAGACTGGTAAAGTCTTTTCAACTTGGCCCATCATCTGGACGATATTGATTACAAATAAGAATTCCCTTTGCATATTTCAAATGTTGCAGTTTGCTTTAATGACCCAATTTCGAAATGTTTTCCCATCCATTTTTTGCTCAGAAATGAACTCAGTGTACATTTAAGCTCTTTTACTGGTCCTCATAACGAGGACTTATAAAAGCATCAAAGTGCGAGAGCCCGAAACGAGCCTTTCGCTGGAAAGTTTTCCTCAGTTCCGCTTGGGCCCCAGACAAATGGGCACCGAAAAGTAATACATACTCATATACTATACACCTATTTGACCTGTGGGAAGCGAGTGGAACGAGACCTGGCAGAATGACAAAATTGTTGCCTGTTCCGCATGCATGCATGCAATTTGTGAGAACCGGGATGTTGTTGGACTTCTTTTCTGCTCCTCTACTTACACTTCTTAGTTCTTAGTAACCTGCAATTTCAGTCTAGTACTTTTGGGTTTATGGCAGGACGTTATTTAGCCTCAGATTTTCGCTGCATTAATAATATATGACGCTAAAAAATGCCCTGGTTTTGTTGTCATGTTCTTTGACTGATTGCCCTTCTCCCGACACTTTTCAGGGTCTTTCCAGAAAAGAAGTACTTCCGCTTCGCACAGCTTAAAGGCGTGGTCAGTATCTCTTTTGAGCAGTATATTTAGTCACCCTTTTAGAAAACATTTTCATAAATTATAATTTATAATATAATTATATAACAAGCTCAAACAACTTAATTTCGCATATTTTTCAATGCGAAATACGTTTAGTCGCGCCCATTTCGAGGGGTGCCTTTGAGGGGAAGTTCTTGTTAAATAAACACTGCTTTCCACCCGTAGTTAAATTTTCTACGTGGTCATATTTGAATTTTAAACATATTTATGGGGTCGGATGAGCAAAGATTCTTCGGGCATTTCTATTTGAGAAGCTTTCTTGGAGTTTTTCTCGTGTATAGTACGTGCATCTGTGTGTGTGACGGTTGTCAGGGGCTTTGCAAGGGTATATATGTCCTTTGACGTCATTTGCCAAGTAAACAATTGTCGGGCCGCAACAATAGCAGCAGCGGTTGCCAGCAATTTGAAGTCACTTTGCTCCTAAATTGCTCTTATGCCAGTTTGTTGTTGGTTTCCTCATTTATTCTCCTAGTGGGGGGCTAAGTGGGTGGCCATTATAATTTATCTTGTGCAGAGGATGCTTTATGGAAAACTAAAGCTACTTTTCCTAGAAAATAGGTTCGCTGGATGTGGATAGCAGCCTCTAGCAGTGACTATAACCTTGAGTACTTGTGATTTTGTAATAAGACTGATGCTACTTTTGATTAAAAGCGAGAAGGTACGTGTGAGTCGCTTCTGGGACGCAACTCTACTTATCCCCGTACTTCGTCAGTATATACATTTTTGAGCTTATGATTTATGTAGAATTTTCAAAAATTTTACACTGGACAAGATCTGAAAATTAAATTCTTCATTCTGGCTATAATTATAATCCGATCTGATTCAGACTCGGCAATCTGGTAGATATGGGCATTCTCTATGATACTGCGCTTTTAGTTTTATAGTATCTTTAAAATTGTGCCTGCAACAGATTTTAGTCCCTTGTGTGGGCGGAAGAGAGCGGGGCGAAATTTTGAAATACACTTGTAGCAGTGTGATATATAGTCTATATATAGTATAGTCTAATATAGTATAGTCTCTGAGATCTAGGCGCTCATCAAGACGTATAGACGGACGGACAGACGGACATGGCTATATCGACTCGGCTATTGATGCTGATCAAGAATATATGTAATTTATGGTCGGAATAATAATTATTTAATTAATCAACTTATGGAACTTAAATTCTCACGTCACTAGCCTGTGCGTAAATTTAAATTAAAATTTTTAAATTTAAATTTCTTCTCTGTGTTGCACACATCCTCTTTTACCACAAATCTAATATACCCCTTAACTCTTTTTTGAGTACGGGTATAAAAAGAGGTCCAGCCGGTCCAGCAGAAATCAGTACGGGCAGTAGTAGGGTTGGAGTGGCACTCATCTTACTATCAACGTATATACGTACGCCGATGATGTCGGAACTTTTTTAATTAGTTTAAGTGGAAATTCCATTTAACAGACAGCATATTTCTTTCGGTGATTCGTTTTCAAGTTAAGAATTGTGTTTTTTTAAATCTTACCCAATATTTGTACACTTAGTTTAGTTCAGAGGTACTCATACTATTTCGCTAAGTTTAATCCAAGTTACAATACCATTTAAGTATCTGTCAAATCAATAAAATATATATATTTATAGTACGCGTAACTTTTCTCTAGCTCGAAGTCTCAGAGTAACTTCTCCTTTCTATCACTGCCATACGTACACGTATATCTTCATTTATCTCGATGATAATGATTTCATACTGTTACTATTATGAACTCTATATCTTTCATATTTTCGGTAAACTGCAAGAAACGAATAAAATTTGACCATACAGGTTATGAAAAAGAACCTGTTATAAAAGCTCAAAGTTTGTCTGCTCCACTAATTTCTGATATATTTTTAAAAGGGTTCATCAAACCCCCAGCCCGACGGCTGTCATTCAACTTACGAGTAAAAGTCTCAATTTACAGCAGAAAAAGCCGTGACAGCTTATGGTTAATCAAGAAAGTATGATTACATATATTTTTAAAAGTAAAAACCGAAATTCTCGAGGTTCCGAGGATTCCCAACAATGGTAGTTTGGGATCAAAGGATGTCAGACAACAATACAAATTGAGGAGGTGTGAAGAACCCAAATCAAGCAGGCTCGCTTCATATATAAGTAATTTTGCTTAAATTGACAAAAGAACCAAAAAATAAAATATGAAAAAATTCAAATTCGAGGGACTACAAAGCAGATTAATATTAATGGAATCAATTTGAAAGTGAGGGAAAAATTATAAAGGAGAAAGTAGAACTAAGAACAATGTGTAGAACTCCACGAACGTAAGCTTTTTATGAGGTTTGCCGATGTGGATATACACCAAACATATGTACATATGTACATATATATGCATATATCTACATACATATATATGTCGCTGTGGGGGACCGAGTGCGTGCCCTTCGCATGCTAAGGATAAGCACTTTTAGTGTGCGAGTTATACCCAGCTTTCTCCCACCCCACCGAGTAGACGCCGTCAGCGCATTTCTAGTGTTTCAAGGACACCAGTGTAGGAAAAGTTCGTAGCGACATTTGCGGGATTTCTTTGTGGAAACATCGTCATTCCCGGCTATTCATAAAACGGATACACTGAAAACACATACATAATATAAATAATTGTCAAGGTTTAAAGAATCTTAATAAAAATAGTCTTAAAATTACGCACAGGCTAGTGACGTGAGAATTTAAGTTCCATAAGTTGATTAATTAAATAATTAGTAAGAGTGCAGCATTTAATTCTTGTCTGAAACAAGTGAAGTAAATTAAAGAGACGGAATCAGTTCGTCTAAAGCAGAGAATATTCACAAATCCTTGGAAATTTATTAAAGCATTTCATTAGCAAATCATATTGTATCTTGTATATCCAGCAAACACAACACAACAAAATGCCGCCAAATGCAAAGTCGGAAGCGGACGCCAAACCGGACGCAGAGCCAGCGCCTGAATCGACAACAGAGATAGAGTCCGTGGACCAAAAGCTGGAAGAAACACATCACTCCAGGTTCCGCGAGCTGGATAAGCAGGAACAGGAGTCAGCTGCCGAGGAGGCAGCGGCAGCAGCCGCCGAAAGTCAACGAATCGCACAGGTGGAGATAACAACAAGGAGCGCAACCACAGAGGCTCAGGGTGAGTTCTCCGGTACTCCGGAGAGATCCGATACTTAAGGAGCCAGAGATATATGGACTATATTACAGAATCAACTACCTCCTTGCCGGTCATCAAAAAGATTGAGCATGCCGGCGAAGTTGTCACCGAGGCGATTGCGGAGCGCACAGGTCTGCCAACATGGGGCGTGGTGGCCATCATAATACTCGTATTCCTCGTCGTCTTTGGTATTATATTCTTCTGTGTGCGGAGGTTCCTGAAAAAGCGAAGAACCAAAGATGGTAAGGGTAAGAAGGGTGTCGATATGAAATCGGTACAGTTGTTAGGATCGGCATACAAGGAGAAAGTAAGTATCTGAGGTGCCATCAAATATTAGTAGTTATTGGGTTCTGGTATGCCATAGGTTCAGCCTGATATGGAGGAACTCACCGAAAATGCCGAAGAGGGAGACGAGGAGGACAAGCAGAGTGAACAGAAGCTCGGTCGTCTCAACTTCAAGGTGGGTTTTATTGATCACTCCCCAGAGCACACCACTCTTAACTAACCCCAAAAATACAAAACTAACCAACGCCAAACTCAGATAGGTGTAAATGTGTGTACAGGAACACTCACACAAAAGAACAAGGACCAGAAATACTCTTATCTATCACTCTTGTAACTCATGCTTCCTACAAGTATATCTTTCTGTTTCAATCACACTCAAACTCACCCACTAAACAACATTAGATTAGATCAAAATTATATGTTTACACCATGATGTACATATTTCTGAGCAGAGCATATCCAGCTTTTGGGAATGCCTCTCAGTATGAACAAGCTTTTAATTCGACTGAAACTACACATACGAAATAAATACGAAATACCAAAATCCTTAACTAATATAATCTTGTTTTTACTCTCTCCCATGTCTCCCCCTGTTGCGACCCCCTTTCGAATTTTTATCTTGCAGCTGGAATACGATTTCAACTCAAATAGCTTGGCTGTTACGGTTATTCAGGCCGAGGAGCTGCCCGCCCTAGACATGGGCGGTACTTCGGATCCCTATGTCAAAGTTTACCTGCTGCCGGACAAGAAGAAGAAGTTCGAGACCAAAGTGCATCGCAAAACGTTGAGTCCGGTCTTCAATGAGACGTTCACCTTTAAGGTGGGTAGAAAACAACAATTCTTCGACATGATGTGTGTATTTAAGTGGTTTATTCCAGAGTTTACCCTATGCCGATGCCATGAACAAAACGCTCGTGTTTGCCATTTTTGACTTTGATCGCTTCTCCAAGCACGACCAGATCGGCGAGGTGAAGGTCCCTCTCTGCACGATCGATCTGGCTCAGACCATTGAAGAGTGGCGCGACCTGGTCAGCGTTGAGGGTGAAGGTGGACAGGTATGTAGAGCTAGGCTCGCAACCGATTCTCGGGCAGTCGAGGTGCTAGGCCACATCTATCCAGACTATCTGTAACTCTCTCTCTGCCTATGTATAACACTCAGTGTGCCCCTAAGTTTTTTTTGTCCAACTAAAAAAACGATGTTATCTGTGTTTTATTATTTATTGGGTTTGTTATTTTGTTCTCTAAGTTATGCAAGTCTTCTCGAAACTGACGACTTAGCAAGCGGCGAAGTCGTGTGATACTTATTGACTTTTGTTCTTAAGACGATTGTGTTTTGTGCGTATACGTATTTTGATTGCAATTTCATGGACCCAACCGACATAGAATATCGACATATACTCGTACAGCAAAATGCAATCAAAGAATTTGTGATACCCACTTGCTGTTTGTTTTTTAAGTCTTCAAGTCGACGATCCAAGTATTTCCAACCCGTCCCGCCCTCGTTAAAGTACATGGAACAAAGACAATTACAAAGAAAACTTTCCAGAACAGAAACAATATCAACAAAACAATGAAAACTTCGCGGAACAGACAAGCAAAAGTTTTTCGAATCTCTCATGAAACTTTTACACACCCAGTTCAAAATGCAAATATAAAAACATGAATAAAAGAAAATAAAATCTACCATTTACTGGTAAAGATGAAATATTCAATATCAACGCAACAACAAAAACTCCACAGAAAACAGAGGGAAAATCCAATTCAGAACTGAATTTGCTTCTCCCCAACTCTCTGACAGCATTATGATTTCCCTCTCTACCTTTTTACGTCAACACAACTACAGCAAAAAATAAAACTCTAAATTTCTCTTTCTCCAATCCCCACTCCAAAACAAACAATAATTGTTTTCGAAACATATAATCTCTTGTTTTCTTGAACTTTTGTAGAAGGTAAATACGGAACATGATTACAAATCTTACAAAAAAAACCTAACAAAAGAGACTCCATTACACTTTTGCATACTTGATTTGACTTTATCATTTTTTCCCCCTGTATAACCTGCTCTCTCTCTCTCTGAACTGTCGCTCTTGTACATGAAATCTGTCTATAACAATACTCAATCGTAATAACCATTCAATCGAAACAAATCGAATACTTTCTTCTAATAATACTAAAGCTATTAATAAATCTTCCAAACTACTTTTTCTGAGCATCATAATCAATCACTTTCGTCTTGAGCGATTGTTCTTCGACTTTTCTATCTCTCTCTCCCTCTATATATCTATATATATACATACATACATACTTATATATCCTGATATATTGTTATGTCTGCATTCTTTCGCGCATTATTAATATTGTAGTTGAATTTTTGTATTGATATAAGCAATTTATCTATGTTTGAGCTGTCTTGTTTGCAACGAAATACTAACGAATAGAAAGGCATTTTCTAATAAATGTTTTCACATTTCCATATGCAAATAATCACACTGCAATATTATTTTGCTGAGAAAATCTGTGGCATAAGAGCGAAAATCAGCGTGGCTAAACCACACAACTTCTTTCCACAAAACCCCTCTATCTTCCTTCATACTCCCAAATATTATTGCCTTCATTGGGGCCCAAATTCTATAATCATTGCAACGCTGATCTAATTTGAAATTATCTGAAAATATCCCCGAACACTAATCACATCATTTTTGTTTGCACTTTGATTGGAACAATTTAACGCCGAAAATACTGAAAACTTTTGCATATCTTTTTTAAAGTAGTAACAACTTTTGCACCCCCGTTCTTTGCATAAAGTCCGTCAAACTTTTATTAAACAGATACATACACTCAGACACCCTCTATTTCTCTATCTAACATACACACAGCCACGCACAAAATAATCTTCAAAATAAATAATTAAATTAAAATGTTGTAAAATATTTGCATATATTTAATTGAATTGGTCTAGTGATGAAATTAATGCTTTAAAAAGATCGACCACTAAACACTGCCACACAAATACACAGCCAGAACACAAATACGAATTCAAACACAAATAAAGATACATAACTCAATAAGCACACACACATACACACAGATCCAAACACAGCTTCAGCAAAAGCTTGAAGATTTCGCCTGTGAATGCCAGACTGGAAAATTAAATTTAAATTAATGAGAAAACCTAGAAAAAAATTTTGTTTTCGGAAAACCGTCACTACTATACTCTTACTGGATTGCATTAGAATTTAAGAAGTCTTCGAAATATTGAACATTTTCACCTCTGCTTAGATATAGAATTAATCTTAGTCTTGTCCGAATATTTACAAATGTACATATGTAATTAGAAAAGTCATATCCTCGTTCTATTTGCCAATCCAGCAAGTGAATAAACCTGTATAATAGAGTCAATTCTCAGTGCATTTTGCGATTCAAGGAAAACAATCCTCAGCTCTACTGTCCAGAGACAAGCAATAATAATTTCTTCTCTATATTAATAAAAAAAAACTTACCTACAAATCAACTAGATTAGCAACACTGCAAAATATCTTTCGAACCATTTATTACCCTACTGCATGTTTTCCTTTCGCTTACGACTAAATAATACTTATATATAAATCACACTAAGTATTAGAATCGAATACTCCACACACCCAGAACACGGACACGCGGCCATCAATTGGTTACAGAAAATACGAAAACCATTACTTTTTTACATTACCAATAACCACAAGAAATACTCGTACTTACCAAAATTGTGATGGAAATGGAATTCAAAAATTTTTAATATGCTCTTCATTTTTCTCTTTAATTATTTTTGAACGTATCGCTAAAAACCAAACAAACCAAAACAAATCCAAATCAAAATCTGTTATCACAAAATTCGATTACTTGAAATTCCCAAACTGTATTCGAACTCGAAATTTTTGACTCATGCCATGGGGATATCAATCCGAAACCTGAATCGGCCCGAAACATGTAAGTATACGAATGGAGAGAAAAAAATCATTATTATCGTTATTTGCTTTGGTTGTTGTCGTCATAAATGTGTTTCCTGTTCTGTTCGTTGTGTTTGTGTTACAAGTCTGTTCGACAGCAAAAGGATCTGATATTTACCGGTATCCAAATCAGGATCCTGATTGCTTCTTCTGAGGAAGGACATATAATACGCTTCTTTGAACCTTAAACTCTTGTGCTTAGCTCTCTGTCACTGTCTCGCCCGATATGTGTATAATGTAATTATGTTTTCGGTTGCATTTTGACTTGTTTGTGTGCGTAATGTTTAAGCAGAGCTTCGATGACAGTCAAATACCTCAACCACAAATGCTCGACAATGTTTTCCAGTTGTACTTATGATTTGTTTCAATTATGATTACATATGTACATTTTTCGTTTACATTGAACATTCACCCAACATTTAACAATTTAACATCTCGTATTTGGAAAATGCCAGAAAACAAATCAAGTCGAAAAGAAAAATAATCAGACTCCAATATGACTGCAATTCCAAGACTTTAACTATTTAAAACCCTAAACAGTTGCGGTAAGTGACTCCGATATAAAATCTATAACTTCACTTCAACGCTCGCTAGCTCTCAGTCTGTCTCGCTCGCTCGCTCTCTGTCTCTGTCTTGAAACTTTTTTAAATACTCGTAATCCAAACAACACTTAACCACATACCACAACCGTATAGTTAAAAAATAAATAATATAGTCCAGCAAATAGCATTTTTATTGCCCGGGCTAGTTTGGACCTTGGAGAGGTGTACGAGGAATTGGTTTGTGTTTCAAGTCGAAAGAAAAGAAGCAAGAAAATTAATAATACCTACTACTGCAAGCGGTTCGAACCAGCCTAGGGTCTTATATATGTTTATATACTCGTAGAACTCTGAATAATCTAGCTAGAACTTTCATTTGTAAGATATGAGAGTATGGTATGCCTCTTCATGTACATAAGAATCCACATCTCTATTTCTCTATATACATATATATATATTTAAACTCTTTTTGATATGCCTCCGAAACGGGTCCATTAGAACCCCAAATTAGTTTCTATTGTACATACAAAATCGGTTCAACTATGCTTGACTTCAACTATTTTATCTTCTCTATCTATCTTCTCCTAATCTCATATCAATAATGTCTAAGAAAATTTTTGAAACCATATATTTTTGCATTTTGTGCAGTCGGTTTTGAGCTGGGTGTTATTAAGCAATTTAACGAGACTAATGACATACGAAACTCAAGAATCTTGATTAAACTATATCTAAAATTAAGGCTGTAAGTTTTAGTATGGTAAAAAATACATATATGCTCTTATAACAATATAAACATCAACAATAAATCCCCAGAATAATTACACAACAACACTTGAACAATATCAATTAGTTTTCTTTCAGTTGAATCATTTTCCTTGGTTCTTTAACTATTCCTTTGGATATACTTACATATCTTATACTTACATATATATCTCGCGATACCCCTACTCGTACACGCGTGTAAATAGATATATTTTTACACTTACCAGAATCGAAGCTCTACAACGTGCAGTAAATGTTTTAAATGTAATTGTTTGTGGCGTTTTCTTTTTGTGTCGATATAACCATGAACTATCCGTAAACCTTACGTACAAATTGCTTACCAATCAAATAAATTAATATAATATACTGTACTGTACTGTTCACCCTGCCCCCAAATCCAAATCCCTTGATGGTATACGAAGTGTGTTTGATTTATCCTGATTTTCGTGTTTATGAACTGTCTTAATGTTTTGTACCTGATATCCTTGGTTATCTTATATATACTTGATATTGTGTTACTGTACAAATCGATTTTACATTAGCTGGTAAACTCTGCATATTGCGACAAGAAGAAACACTTATATATCAACCGAAAACCGATAAATTAAACAGATATGAACTGTACATGAACGGTTCATGCATCCTATTTCATGGGTTTATATAAATACCTAGGTATTACGATCCTATACGATCTGGATAGGTTTCACTCAATTTTTCTTTACGCCAAACTGCGTTTAATCTTTGTATTAACCTCTAATGCTATAATGCATCATTTCTTATCTGCATAGAAAGGAAATCCTTGCAGATCAGCATTCAATCTAATAACTAAGACCACAAGTCCCTCTCTTTGAACCCTGCTATAATGCAGACCCAAACAAATATAGAAACTATATACTTTCATATACTTTTATGTGGATATGTATGTAACTGTACCTCTAGTCTTTATGTGACATGTTGCTTGTTGCAAAAGGTATCAGCCCTGAGCGAAACTTACTAATCACACCCAACTCTCGTTTCTTCTAACTCTTCTTCGGATCTCGTCACACAGGAAAAGCTGGGAGACATCTGCTTCTCGCTGCGCTACGTCCCGACTGCTGGCAAGCTAACCGTCGTCATACTGGAGGCCAAAAACCTGAAGAAGATGGACGTGGGCGGACTGTCTGGTAATATGGAGTGCTACCGATACGCTGTCAGGACTGGAGCCAGGGCCAAAGATGTTTTTGTTGGCTTCCCGGCGGTTCTGGCAGCGTTTTTATTGCTGTTTGCGTAATTACTTAGATGTGTGGAGTTGTTCCTCGTTTTATTTTACTTTTGAGTTAATGATTTCCTTTTGATTTTCAAACGGCCAAGGCAGTGCAAACGCCAAGGCATCGTTTGCTCGCAGATAAAGTGCTCTGAGAGCAAAGTCCAACCAATTTTATTCCAACTAATATTTTGTCAACTTTTCAACTATCAAATAGCGCCAACTTTCTCGACTTGCATATTTTCCCGTATTTGTCTTGAATCGCGTACGCTAAAATTCAACTAAATTCATTTACTCTCAACTCAAAATCAGTGGATATATTTTCGCCCGGCAACGTTTCCATACCGAAATCTAGCACAATTTTTACTTACTTGTATGCCTGGCAAACAATAGAACCCAAAATCAACTTAAATCTCTTGCTGAACAAAAAACAAGACTGAAATCTCGCTTGCTTTTAGCTTCACTTTTGCATGTAATCTAACAATTATTTTCAACTAAACACTCGACACGGTTTCGGGCCACTCGGACTGACTCTGAGTGGTTCCAGACCGAAGAAAAACGTTGCCGCAGAATATATCCAATTAAAGTTCTTCTAGGCTTTTACAAACAACAGAACATTTTCCAGTATGTTTTTAAATGCTCTGACATTAATCGGATTCAAAAATTCTTAGTAACGGGATTTGTAAAGAACAGATCTTGTTTTATATAATTTACAATTGAACACATTTGTATGCTTTGAATTCAAAGAGTTGCTGTGTTCCAAAACGTTTCAAAAAACAGTACATGTAAATGATTTTAAATTTGTGAATTAATTTCTTAGGAGAACAAACCAAAGCGGAACGATTACTCTTCGATAAAAGACGAGCAATTATCGTTTATGACATTTTAACAACGAACATGTGTGCTAAATTCCGTTGGTTAAAAGTTTTAACTTTGGTTTGTTCCTCTCGTACGTTTTATTGTTGTTCTTTTCGTTTGTTTTGTGTTTGCAAAGTAAAAAATTGCCAAAAACCTATTCAATATATAACACGTATATAATTAACCCAAGTTTTTTGTGTAAATTTCTTATATGTGTGTGTAAAGCAAATACCAAAAACAAGAAATCAAGAAAATGTGTTCCTCAAATTGTTGCAAAAATTTTACTTTGTTATAAAAACGAAAAAATGTTTTCTTTTTCTTTCTTTCAATTCTTTCCTATATTATAGATCCATATGTGAAAATTGCAATCATGCAAAATGGCAAACGTTTGAAAAAGAAGAAGACAAGTATCAAAAAATGCACCCTCAACCCTTACTATAATGAGTCGTTCTCATTTGAAGTACCATTTGAACAAATACAAGTATGCGAGAATGTATTATACTATCCTATAAAAAACCACAACTACTACTACTACTCTACTACAGCTACTACTACTACTACCTATACAAACTTACCTACTACTACTAATACTGTTACTGCTGTCCTCTTCTGAACTATCTATCATACAAACCAAACCAAACCAAACCAAACAAACCGAGTTTTGAGTACCCAACCTCCCTCTCAACACACACTAGCCTCTTATGTGCAATCGTTGTTGTTACTTATACTATATGTATATACTATATATATATACGATATATCCATACATTGAATACTTGTATTCGAAAAGACAACAACACCAACTCTAAAAAAAAAAAACCGAACACGTTTAGTGCCAAATCTTTCGTATTACCAATAAAGATATCTATAAATTCCCCCCAAAACAAACTTAACCAAACCTTGTGTTCTATAAGACCTATCAAAAACGTATTCAATGTTAAATGTTGTAATTTAAAATTTAAACCAAAATTTTCTAAGCTTTTTTATTTTTTAAACGCTTTTCTTACGGTTGTAAATATTAACAAACAAACAAAAAAACAAAACAAATTATTATCGATCCAAAAACAAAAAAATAGAAAGATCGGATTTAAAATTTGTTGTTATGCTTTAATTTGAGTAGTTTGGTAAAATGATTTAAAAACTACTTTTTTGTTAGATTTGTATCAGCTTCGATATGTGCTTAGACCAGCCGATTGGGTTTCTGTTTTAGTTGATAAATGTGTTTTTGAAAGACAATCTGGTAAAGGAAAATTAAAATGGCAATGAAATGAAGGCATGCCCTAGGACTAGGTCTATTCCAAAAGCATTTTAGACGCCCAACTCGTACACACAGTTCTAGACACAGTTAATGGAGAGAAAGCAAGTAGTGTGCCCGCTTCGCTCTCACGACTCGTGTAGAGCCGCCTTTAGCCAAGCCGGCGAGCATTCAAGCATTCCAGCAGTCAAGCAGCTAAGCAAGAATGTGCACGAGCCCACCACACACTACGCTCACTCCAAGAACAACAAGAATACCATACAAAATGAATACTTACTTAAACTACTCTTTCCATAATACAAACTATCGCAAACTCCCTAACCCAGCGGCGTCAATAATGCACCACAAAACCACAGAAGCGAAGTGGGTACATTATTTTGACACTGTCTTCTGATTTGAATATCGAATACCAATCGCACCACAACAGCTACAGTACAAATACAGAATACACAATAAATACCAAATGCCACCACAGAGAAGTATAGCGTATCACCATAAAATAAAAACCACCATAAACCACATCTTGCCAAACAATTTGGAACGATCCGCAAAGTCAAGAGGGAGAACTCTGTTTCGGTTACGTGTGCTATTGCAAGAAACTCCCCCTCTATAAGTAGGACCCCCCATGCTGACAAAAGAAACTACGACGAATGGGATTGAATATTATACATTTTCGTTTACACGTATTAATGAACATTTTTCTTTTTGCCATAGCTTTAAAGAAATGCTATCAAGTTTCAAAAAAAGTAATTTGTTCATTAGTCCCCGAGGTTAAAAAGAAAAGATATATACTCTTATGTATCTACCAACAGATCATCTTCGACAACCAACCGATTCATTTGCTTCTCACATTACGCTGATCGAAAGCTTATAGGAATTAGTTTTGAGTTTTAAATATTTGTTGTTTATGCTGCTCATCCTTAGCTTTAGACATTTGCATGTTCTGCTTGATACCTCACCACCAAATACCATACAAAAAAATATACAAAAAATATATACTCCACAGCAAAAATTTCCGTTTCAAGGAGCTTTTTGTAATGCTTGAAAGCCTTTAGATGTGTTTGCAAAAATAACCAAGAGTTCCAAGCTTGTGCCAAACCAAAAGCCATCGAATGAAGAAATTCGCCACGAATGATCTCAACGATCTCAACGAAACTTCAATTGTGAAGTAGCCTGCACTATATCTTATATACAGCACTCAATCGCCAAGAAATACTCCACGTAGATACGACCTTTGTCTATAACTTGCTTCCCAAAACAGCATTTGTAGTGTCTGCCTGTTAACCAAACAACAGATCCCCCTGCTCACCAACCAACCAAACCAAACAGAACACGTATATCGAAAATAACAAAAAGTTCTTCTAATCAAAAGCGAAACCCCACTCCCCTCAGAAAAAGAGACCGTTGAAGCAGCTTAAAGCGAAATACCCTATACTAATGCCTACACTTTCCACTTGAACACTTTCCGCTAACACTTGAATATAGAAAATCTGTCTCGTTGTGACCGTTGTGGACTACGATCGTATTGGTACCTCCGAGCCCATCGGACGCTGCATACTCGGCTGTATGGGAACCGGAACTGAGCTGCGCCACTGGTCGGATATGTTGGCCTCCCCGCGTCGACCCATTGCCCAGTGGCACACACTTAAGGACCCCGAGGAGACCGACGAGATACTAAAGAACATGAAGTAAAGCGCTACATGGCTGACAAATGCAGGTGGGCAAGACATTATATTATACCCAGAGGAAACATAAAATATCATTTTATCGAGATTATTGCAACGCATAAAAGTTCTTAAAACCTATAAACGATTCAAATCAACAGCAGAGTTGATCTTGTAATACCCGTCTACTATTTCTACACGATCTATTCCCTAGTCTTTTTAAATTTGCACAACAAAGGAGCCATTCGAAATTTTTCGACACCTTATTCATATAGACAGAAAATTTTACAGATTAACACAGACGGTTACGCTTCTTAGCGTTCATACTATATTCGAGGCTAACTTTCTATTTAATATTTTACTACTAATACTTCATATATTATTTTTTAAATTAAAGACTTACAGCACATCTATCAAACGTATGAAAATAACCAAAGAACACCTAAGAAAGCCGTCAAACATAGAAATCGATGCATCATCAGCTCTAACTGATCTTACAGATCCTCCTGATCCTCACCCGGAATGACAAACAACAATCAAATGAAATATCGTAGTTAAAGCAAATGGTTCATCTATGCAGTTATCCCAACACATACCAAAAACACAGAAGAATCAAAGCCGATTTATTGATAACTTTAGAAATATAAGTTATACGAGTATCTCATTGGTTGAACAGGAAATTGAAATGAAAACTATGGAAAAACACACATAAATCAATTAAATGTTTCCAATAACCAACCGAAAACATTTGGCTTCGACACACTTATATTCATTCGAGTGTTAATTTCCAGGTCTATGACTTTATTGTTGTCACTGATTGCAATTTTTCCAATTAAATCAAGTCTAAATGAATACAGAAACGTTCTACATACTCAACGTATGGATAAATTTATACAAAAAAAATAAATTATGGGGTATAATTTTAAAAGTTAAGTTTCATTTGATTTTAAATTAGTCCATGACAGAATGTCTGAATCTAACCAGTTTTCACTTTGCTTTTCAAGGATTACTAGCGAATAATATTATTAATGAACGTAAATGCATCACAACTGTTATGTAAATTATTTATTATGTTTAAATGATTGAGCATTACGAAAATTTACTTAACTGTGTAGGTATAAATCAACATATATGGATAATAGATAAAGGATATGTAAACGATAAAAACATGAAATACATATGAAGCAAAACGAAAGAAAGCAGAGCCATAAAATTATATATATTATATATAAATATTATGTAACCCTTGCATAGACTAATGTTATGTATGTATACACAGATCTGAGTTTTGAAGACCTAACAAAATCAGTCGTATATTCGTAAGTAGAGAGGAAGCCCCAAAACCAAAAGCAAATAACAAAAGTTAAACTTTAAAGCGTGATTTCAATGGAATATATCATCAGTTTAAACTTTACAAAATATCGAACATTTTGCACTGTAGATCAGATTGGAATCTATGTTTTTTATGTTCGGATAATTTTAGGCCAAATAAATTTGAGAATGTGAGAAAAATTGCGGCTCAGTTCTGTTAGCAAAAGTTTTCATGCAGAAACATAATTTGTTAACGCGAACTTTAACCTTTTTTTTGTGGAGTCTGTCTCCTTATCTCTTTATTTATTTTCGACTAGAAAGTATCCCTGTGTTGCTTCTTCGACTCAAGTCTTGAGGTTTCTACAGCTATGTATTTACTGACCGTTGTTTTCGTTTTGAACTCTACCACACTCAATAATTTAGAATCATATTAGGACATAATACAAAAAATATACATACTAACTAAATGATTATGGCAAAATGTTAAAACAGAAAAAGAAATATTAAGAACAATAATAGTTATTACTATTTATATTACATTCAAGTATATATACGACATCTAAACAATATACATTTATATATACTTATATAACATAGTGCTCTTGCTGCACAAGCCTACTAAGAAATCGGAATTTTTAATATGGACCGGACCGCAAAATGAACTTCTATCTTCCTATAGAAAAGTCTCAGAGTTGACCGGGTATAAAATTAAAAAAAAAAACGTGCACTGGAATAGGATGAGCCATAATTTTCTGATTTTTCCATATTGAAAGTAATGAAATTTCACAAATAAATTAGATGTTTTTTGTCCTGTAAATGGTATATTATAATGGTAATGATAATGCGTAGTTAGGGATCGGTGTATCCCCTGTACACACACCTACACAGTTGTAGTTATGTTCACCAAAGCAACAGAGATGCATAAAAAACGAGTAAAGCAAAGATGCAAATGCAAGGAAAATACCAAAAATATTTATGTAATATAATTCATCTAAATTTAACAACTCGAAAGGAGGACAACTCGATGGAAGACAGGAAAACAAGATATATAAGAAATTACGAGTATTCTTCAATAAAAAATAAAGTACTTTGCTTTTCCAAATAGTTACTGTAAATTATCTCAAAACCCAAGAACAATGACACAAGGACACGAAATAAATCTTAAACAAATAAACATAACCTAACCACAAAAACAACAACAAAGAGAAACAAACTATATATACTTGCGTATTTAACAAATTATATGAAAAATTATATGAAATGATGTTGAATATTGATTTAAATTTAAACTGAGAAAGTGAATAAAACAAATTATATATACACCTATACATATATATATATATACATACATATATATAAATATTAAACCAGACAAAAGCAGAAATTTCCTTTGTGTTTTTCTTCAGTTTAAGTATCTTTAGTTAAATAGCGTTACACTGGTCCACACAACCCAAACCCTTATGCGACAATGTAAGTGTGACCCTCTCTAAAATCCGGATGTACATAAACACATACATACATATATACATACACAGAGACACAGACGCAAACACAGATACACATTCGCAGACACACTGAAACTGACCACACGAACTGACCAAAATGCAAGTCGTACACTTAAATGTATTATAATGTTAGTTATACATATGTACAACAATATCTGTATATGTACTTGTACTATTATTTCCTAAACTCGAAAGCAGAGATTCGAAAGAAACGTTCTAAAAGCAGCATTCAAAAGCAGCGCAAAGCCATCACGAAAAGCACAAATCAGTAGAAAAAGCGAAATGACGCTGAACAAAAAAAAACGAAAATAACATAAAATAGGTAACGTAACAATAACAAAAAGAAGAAACCATAAAGATAATGTAGCAGTCCATGTATCTTTATTTTATGGATATGTATGTATGTAATTTATATCGATAAATCAGGCATAAATGCATTTAGAAACTAAACAAGAGCATAAACCGATCGACGAGAACGAGTACATCAGGAGAAGATTCGATTCGGGAATCTGAACAGTTGAATAGGAGAGATCGATTTCATTACAAGGGTATTCACTATAATGTTATACATATGTACATGCATACGAACTTATATGTATATGGAGGGCGCACGTGAGCGAACGATCGAGAGGGTCTGGGCAGGATGTCTGTGTAGAGAAATGAATAGCGACAAATACAAGATATAGAAATATGCGTTATAGGTACAAGCCACCTAAAATATAGGACAATGTTTAATGTTGATATGAGTTAATCTGGCCACATAGCGTGCGAATTATATGCAAATACGAGTATACATAGTACATACAATTCGAGTACAATCCCAAGGAGAAGAATAGCCCCAGCAGAATCATTTTATACGAATATGCCAGGTGAGTAGGGAAGTACCCCAGACATTTATACATAACCATCAAGAGCACCGCATAGTATGAAGATACCATACGATATATAAATAATTACATAAATAAACGATAAACATACATACTATGAATGGCAAGTATGTACTCCACCTGGGAGTAGAGTAGCTAACTCTCAGTTCAGAATCCATAATACCTACTACACCCAATCAGCACCACACTCGCGGATATCATTTTATGACTCTTTCCGGAGTTTTGTTGTTTATGATAAACTGTTTATAGATGTTTTTGAATTTTAAATAAATTATATTTACTATATGGCAAAGGCAAATAATACCTAAATAAAAACAAAACGTGCGAATCCATATATGATACATAGTAATGTATGTATGTATGTTTCAAATGCTAATACAATACGAATCTTGAATTGAGGCTTTCCGGGAAGCGTCGAACGAATGAATATTACTGAATAAACTGCATATATAAACATACTATAATGCAACTGTATTGCAAGACAAGTATATTATTTTATTTCAAAGGCAAATGAATTTAACACAGGCCGCACGCCCCAAGACACACACTCCTATAGATACAGACACCTATATAGGGTAAGCGGCTAGCGGCAGATCGATCGAACACGGTTCCAGAAGTCGCGCCGTGCCAAGATCCACTGCAAATACCAATGTAAACCACACACGAAACTCAAGAACTAACATATGTGAAATGAAACGAAGAATGTTTATAAACAATAAACAAATGTTTGAAAACTATTGACAGTCGCCTTTAATTTCAGTTTGTTTCACTACAGAGCTTTTCCCACAACTCCATTCAAATTCTCCTATTCGGTATCGTATCTGGTTGCATTTCCTATCTTGGAGTCTTTTTTGCTGACACATTAGTTACATATAAAACGCGTCGCTCCGGTCTGCTGTATACTTGTGTATTGTGCTCTCAATTCTGTAAGTCAGTTTATGAGCTTAAGCCAAAGGCATCGGTCACAAGCCAACAAATTCTTCAGGAATTAAATTGCAGCTCCATTTTTTGTTTTATCACGTTTTTGGCATATCAAATCGATACTTCGGTATACCTTTAATTAAGGGATTACAATGGCTAATCGATCTAATTATCGTCCAATTTTGTATCGGAAACCCGAGCAGCGTTCAAGTTCTTTTGATGTCCATGGGTCTATATGTGCATAGGAAAGTGTTCTGCTGCTGCGCTGCCGCCCACGTACATGTGTATAACTGTGATAAACAAACCAATTCATTATCTGTCCCATTTATGCTTATAACACTAGTCGACACGAAATCAGAAGCAGACTATACTTCCCGAAATGCTTATCTTTGATAAACAGAGCCTCTTGCATCTCGTATTGAGATTATATTGAGATTCTGAGTTGTGAATTTATGGGTCCATTTGAAGTCAAAGTCTTTGGTCATAGAGTTTTAGAGCGCATTCGATACGAACGACACGAATTTCGACCACTAACGTCGAGCAATTCTGGTATGATATTCTAAAAAAAAATTTTTAAATTAGTTTTGAGTTTTAAATATTTGTTGTTTATGCTGCTCATCCTTAGCTTTAGACATTTGCATGTTCTGCTTGATACCTCACCACCAAATACCATACAAAAAAATATACAAAAAATATATACTCCACAGCAAAAATTTCCGTTTCAAGGAGCTTTTTGTAATGCTTGAAAGCCTTTAGATGTGTTTGCAAAAATAACGAAGAGTTCCAAGCTTGTGCCAAACCAAAAGCCATCGAATGAAGAAATTCGCCACGAATGATCTCAACGATCTCAACGAAACTTCAATTGTGAAGTAGCCTGCACTATATCTTATATACAGCACTCAATCGCCAAGAAATACTCCACGTAGATACGACCTTTGTCTATAACTTGCTTCCCAAAACAGCATTTGTAGTGTCTGCCTGTTAACCAAACAACAGATCCCCCTGCTCACCAACCAACCAAACCAAACAGAACACGTATATCGAAAATAACAAAAAGTTCTTCTAATCAAAAGCGAAACCCCACTCCCCTCAGAAAAAGAGACCGTTGAAGCAGCTTAAAGCGAAATACCCTATACTAATGCCTACACTTTCCACTTGAACACTTTCCGCTAACACTTGAATATAGAAAATCTGTCTCGTTGTGACCGTTGTGGACTACGATCGTATTGGTACCTCCGAGCCCATCGGACGCTGCATACTCGGCTGTATGGGAACCGGAACTGAGCTGCGCCACTGGTCGGATATGTTGGCCTCCCCGCGTCGACCCATTGCCCAGTGGCACACACTTAAGGACCCCGAGGAGACCGACGAGATACTAAAGAACATGAAGTAAAGCGCTACATGGCTGACAAATGCAGGTGGGCAAGACATTATATTATACCCAGAGGAAACATAAAATATCATTTTATCGAGATTATTGCAACGCATAAAAGTTCTTAAAACCTATAAACGATTCAAATCAACAGCAGAGTTGATCTTGTAATACCCGTCTACTATTTCTACACGATCTATTCCCTAGTCTTTTTAAATTTGCACAACAAAGGAGCCATTCGAAATTTTTCGACACCTTATTCATATAGACAGAAAATTTTACAGATTAACACAGACGGTTACGCTTCTTAGCGTTCATACTATATTCGAGGCTAACTTTCTATTTAATATTTTACTACTAATACTTCATATATTATTTTTTAAATTAAAGACTTACAGCACATCTATCAAACGTATGAAAATAACCAAAGAACACCTAAGAAAGCCGTCAAACATAGAAATCGATGCATCATCAGCTCTAACTGATCTTACAGATCCTCCTGATCCTCACCCGGAATGACAAACAACAATCAAATGAAATATCGTAGTTAAAGCAAATGGTTCATCTATGCAGTTATCCCAACACATACCAAAAACACAGAAGAATCAAAGCCGATTTATTGATAACTTTAGAAATATAAGTTATACGAGTATCTCATTGGTTGAACAGGAAATTGAAATGAAAACTATGGAAAAACACACATAAATCAATTAAATGTTTCCAATAACCAACCGAAAACATTTGGCTTCGACACACTTATATTCATTCGAGTGTTAATTTCCAGGTCTATGACTTTATTGTTGTCACTGATTGCAATTTTTCCAATTAAATCAAGTCTAAATGAATACAGAAACGTTCTACATACTCAACGTATGGATAAATTTATACAAAAAAAAATAAATTATGGGGTATAATTTTAAAAGTTAAGTTTCATTTGATTTTAAATTAGTCCATGACAGAATGTCTGAATCTAACCAGTTTTCACTTTGCTTTTCAAGGATTACTAGCGAATAATATTATTAATGAACGTAAATGCATCACAACTGTTATGTAAATTATTTATTATGTTTAAATGATTGAGCATTACGAAAATTTACTTAACTGTGTAGGTATAAATCAACATATATGGATAATAGATAAAGGATATGTAAACGATAAAAACATGAAATACATATGAAGCAAAACGAAAGAAAGCAGAGCCATAAAATTATATATATTATATATAAATATTATGTAACCCTTGCATAGACTAATGTTATGTATGTATACACAGATCTGAGTTTTGAAGACCTAACAAAATCAGTCGTATATTCGTAAGTAGAGAGGAAGCCCCAAAACCAAAAGCAAATAACAAAAGTTAAACTTTAAAGCGTGATTTCAATGGAATATATCATCAGTTTAAACTTTACAAAATATCGAACATTTTGCACTGTAGATCAGATTGGAATCTATGTTTTTTATGTTCGGATAATTTTAGGCCAAATAAATTTGAGAATGTGAGAAAAATTGCGGCTCAGTTCTGTTAGCAAAAGTTTTCATGCAGAAACATAATTTGTTAACGCGAACTTTAACCTTTTTTTTGTGGAGTCTGTCTCCTTATCTCTTTATTTATTTTCGACTAGAAAGTATCCCTGTGTTGCTTCTTCGACTCAAGTCTTGAGGTTTCTACAGCTATGTATTTACTGACCGTTGTTTTCGTTTTGAACTCTACCACACTCAATAATTTAGAATCATATTAGGACATAATACAAAAAATATACATACTAACTAAATGATTATGGCAAAATGTTAAAACAGAAAAAGAAATATTAAGAACAATAATAGTTATTACTATTTATATTACATTCAAGTATATATACGACATTTAAACAATATACATTTATATATACTTATATAACATAGTGCTCTTGCTGCACAAGCCTACTAAGAAATCGGAATTTTTAATATGGACCGGACCGCAAAATGAACTTCTATCTTCCTATAGAAAAGTCTCAGAGTTGACCGGGTATAAAATATTAAAAAAAAACGTGCACTGGAATAGGATGAGCCATAATTTTCTGATTTTTCCATATTGAAAGTAATGAAATTTCACAAATAAATTAGATGTTTTTTGTCCTGTAAATGGTATATTATAATGGTAATGATAATGCGTAGTTAGGGATCGGTGTATCCCCTGTACACACACCTACACAGTTGTAGTTATGTTCACCAAAGCAACAGAGATGCATAAAAAACGAGTAAAGCAAAGATGCAAATGCAAGGAAAATACCAAAAATATTTATGTAATATAATTCATCTAAATTTAACAACTCGAAAGGAGGACAACTCGATGGAAGACAGGAAAACAAGATATATAAGAAATTACGAGTATTCTTCAATAAAAAATAAAGTACTTTGCTTTTCCAAATAGTTACTGTAAATTATCTCAAAACCCAAGAACAATGACACAAGGACACGAAATAAATCTTAAACAAATAAACATAACCTAACCACAAAAACAACAACAAAGAGAAACAAACTATATATACTTGCGTATTTAACAAATTATATGAAAAATTATATGAAATGATGTTGAATATTGATTTAAATTTAAACTGAGAAAGTGAATAAAACAAATTATATATACACCTATACATATATATATATATACATACATATATATAAATATTAAACCAGACAAAAGCAGAAATTTCCTTTGTGTTTTTCTTCAGTTTAAGTATCTTTAGTTAAATAGCGTTACACTGGTCCACACAACCCAAACCCTTATGCAACAATGTAAGTGTGACCCTCTCTAAAATCCGGATGTACATAAACACATACATACATATATACATACACAGAGACACAGACGCAAACACAGATACACATTCGCAGACACACTGAAACTGACCACACGAACTGACCAAAATGCAAGTCGTACACTTAAATGTATTATAATGTTAGTTATACATATGTACAACAATATCTGTATATGTACTTGTACTATTATTTCCTAAACTCGAAAGCAGAGATTCGAAAGAAACGTTCTAAAAGCAGCATTCAAAAGCAGCGCAAAGCCATCACGAAAAGCACAAATCAGTAGAAAAAGCGAAATGACGCTGAAAAAAAAAAAACGAAAATAACATAAAATAGGTAACGTAACAATAACAAAAAGAAGAAACCATAAAGATAATGTAGCAGTCCATGTATCTTTATTTTATGGATATGTATGTATGTAATTTATATCGATAAATCAGGCATAAATGCATTTAGAAACTAAACAAGAGCATAAACCGATCGACGAGAACGAGTACATCAGGAGAAGATTCGATTCGGGAATCTGAACAGTTGAATAGGAGAGATCGATTTCATTACAAGGGTATTCACTATAATGTTATACATATGTACATGCATACGAACTTATATGTATATGGAGGGCGCACGTGAGCGAACGATCGAGAGGGTCTGGGCAGGATGTCTGTGTAGAGAAATGAATAGCGACAAATACAAGATATAGAAATATGCGTTATAGGTACAAGCCACCTAAAATATAGGACAATGTTTAATGTTGATATGAGTTAATCTGGCCACATAGCGTGCGAATTATATGCAAATACGAGTATACATAGTACATACAATTCGAGTACAATCCCAAGGAGAAGAATAGCCCCAGCAGAATCATTTTATACGAATATGCCAGGTGAGTAGGGAAGTACCCCAGACATTTATACATAACCATCAAGAGCACCGCATAGTATGAAGATACCATACGATATATAAATAATTACATAAATAAACGATAAACATACATACTATGAATGGCAAGTATGTACTCCACCTGGGAGTAGAGTAGCTAACTCTCAGTTCAGAATCCATAATACCTACTACACCCAATCAGCACCACACTCGCGGATATCATTTTATGACTCTTTCCGGAGTTTTGTTGTTTATGATAAACTGTTTATAGATGTTTTTGAATTTTAAATAAATTATATTTACTATATGGCAAAGGCAAATAATACCTAAATAAAAACAAAACGTGCGAATCCATATATGATACATAGTAATGTATGTATGTATGTTTCAAATGCTAATACAATACGAATCTTGAATTGAGGCTTTCCGGGAAGCGTCGAACGAATGAATATTACTGAATAAACTGCATATATAAACATACTATAATGCAACTGTATTGCAAGACAAGTATATTATTTTATTTCAAAGGCAAATGAATTTAACACAGGCCGCACGCCCCAAGACACACACTCCTATAGATACAGACACCTATATAGGGTAAGCGGCTAGCGGCAGATCGATCGAACACGGTTCCAGAAGTCGCGCCGTGCCAAGATCCACTGCAAATACCAATGTAAACCACACACGAAACTCAAGAACTAACATATGTGAAATGAAACGAAGAATGTT
Source organism: Drosophila ambigua (assembly GCA_018150905.1). Taxonomy (NCBI): domain Eukaryota; kingdom Metazoa; phylum Arthropoda; class Insecta; order Diptera; family Drosophilidae; genus Drosophila; species Drosophila ambigua. The sequence goes on from JAECWS010000110.1 coordinate 152,834, forward strand.
TATAAACAATAAACAAATGTTTGAAAACTATTGACAGTCGCCTTTAATTTCAGTTTGTTTCACTACAGAGCTTTTCCCACAACTCCATTCAAATTCTCCTATTCGGTATCGTATCTGGTTGCATTTCCTATCTTGGAGTCTTTTTTGCTGACACATTAGTTACATATAAAACGCGTCGCTCCGGTCTGCTGTATACTTGTGTATTGTGCTCTCAATTCTGTAAGTCAGTTTATGAGCTTAAGCCAAAGGCATCGGTCACAAGCCAACAAATTCTTCAGGAATTAAATTGCAGCTCCATTTTTTGTTTTATCACGTTTTTGGCATATCAAATCGATACTTCGGTATACCTTTAATTAAGGGATTACAATGGCTAATCGATCTAATTATCGTCCAATTTTGTATCGGAAACCCGAGCAGCGTTCAAGTTCTTTTGATGTCCATGGGTCTATATGTGCATAGGAAAGTGTTCCGCTGCTGCGCTGCCGCCCACGTACATGTGTATAACTGTGATAAACAAACCAATTCATTATCTGTCCCATTTATGCTGATAACACTAGTCGACACGAAATCAGAAGCAGACTATACTTCCCGAAATGCTTATCTTTGATAAACAGAGCCTCTTGCATCTCGTATTGAGATTATATTGAGATTCTGAGTTGTGAATTTATGGGTCCATTTGAAGTCAAAGTCTTTGGTCATAGAGTTTTAGAGCGCATTCGATACGAACGACACGAATTTCGACCACTAACGTCGAGCAATTCTGGTATGATATTCTAAAAAAAAAATTTTAAAAAACGATCGGTACTCAAAAAAAATGATATAGGCCCCCAGCAGTGTGCACATAACAAAAATATTTCAAATTACCCACTTTATTGTTTTGTTTTTCAATTAATTTCAATTGTTTTCATAAAATATGGTTTCTTATTTATTATTGTGCGCGAAAAGTATTGCTTGGACACAATCCTCCTCAAGCGAACTATAAAATTAACATGTCAGTGGAACCTCTTTAAATCGCGAATATGAAATTATATTCCACTAGTAAATGCAATTATTAGTTTTTTAATTAATCTTCTTTATTAATGACAACCGAGGACTTTTATAGTATCGGTTTAGACAATGCTTATTTTATTATTAAAATATCAAAATGAAGCGACCGGAGGTATTTTTGCGTTCGCACCGGGTCGCATTTTTTCAAATTGAATATTTTCGTTTTTAAAACAATATAAAGCTAAAACCTGCCTAGTTCCTAGCTAACAAATGAGAATTAACATTTAGTGCTCAGTAAAGTATCATTTTAAAAATGCATTGGCTAAGCGGGACAAATTATAATCGAAGTAGGCCACTATTTAATTCCTGGTTGGCACCACAGATCCATATATTCACGACACGACACAATTACAGTTCGTGCTAAAACACAGCTAAAACTGGATTACAATGACACATTTCCAGCATTGGAAGCAGGAATTGCAACGGCTTGAGGAGGACGTGGGCACGGTTCGAATTCTGATACTGGGCGATCCAGGTGAGAATATATAAGCGATAGTCTATGGTACATTAACAGTACCTTTACACTTAAACAAATCTTTAGGTGTGGGAAAAACATGTTTGACTAACTTGCTGGCTAACAGCGCGATCACGCCAACACGTTCCTCCCGAACCGTTGCCGACAGTGAATGGACCGTCCAAGCACGTCTGCATGAGTACCCCATCACGGAAAACCTCCCACTTACACCGGAGTGGACGTCGCCCTCCTCATCGGAGCGGTCAAACCAATGGTTGTTCCCGAGAGAACCGCCACCCGCTTCAGAAGTGATATATTTCGTAGAGTTCTACGATAAGAACAGCTCAATGAGCAAGTGTCGAGTGGACAGAAATCCCTTGTATAGGAATATAGACGGAATCGTCTTGGTTTATAATATGCAAGACATGCAATCCCAGGACCATTTGCACGACTGGATGTACGGTCCACTGCTCGAGATAAGCCAGCACCGCCACAACAAACGCAAAAGTATATTAGACCGTCATCATGTGCCCATCCTAGTCGTGGGCACCATGTTGGATAGGCTGCTCAAGCGCCCGCTACGTCGCTATGGAACCATTGCCCATCAATTGGGGGCTGAGGAGATATTCCTCAATTGCCTGGATCAACACTCATTTGATGAAAAAACCCGCAATCACGGAAAGGTGCAGAATTTCTTGAACAGAGCCGTCGACTTTAAGATATTTAACTGCAAATGAATACATTACATCACAAATGCCATTATATATTACATATATTAAGTAGATTTTAGATTTATTGAAATTTATGACTGACTCATTATCGCCCACGGGAACAGGTTCTTAGCCAGGGGGCCACTGCATTTGACGACCGCCGAGGAAATGCAAGTGCAAATGGTACACCGACTGAGCTCCATGTTGTCCATTGTTGATGACCACGCGATAGCCCTTATCCAGTCCCAGGTCCTTGGCCACCTTGCGGCCGACGAGCATGAGATGACCCAGCAGTTCGTCATCGCCATCTTCCGCCAGGGAGAGCTGAGCAATTGGTTTTCTTGGAATCACCAGAAAATGAGTCGGAGCCTGGGGGGCCACATCATGGAAGGCCACGCACTAGTGTCGTACATTATATATACATATGCCGGTTAATAATCAGCATTGCACTTTGTCCCCAAACATACCTTGTCATCCTCGTGGATGAATTTGCATGGTATCTCCTTGCGTAAAATCTTGCCAAAAATGGTATCTTCGCTGGCCGCGGCCGTTTGCGCCTTATCTACCTCGCTAGCCATTCTAGCGAAAGTTGTGGCAAAAGAGCGAGAACTGCAAAAATGATGAAATATATAATTTTTGATTGCACTAGATCGAAAACCGACCTGAAAACACGAACAAAGTTCATCGAAAGGCAGACTGCCAACTGGTAGGAATTACGAACGCGTTAGGGATTTTGTTTTGCTCACAAATGCGTTGTAAACACAAATTTACTACAATTCACTTAAATATATATTACAGTACAATAAACTAAACAAAGTATTGGGGCTTTCGCATGGTTATGCCATGATCGGCCAGAGCTGGAACCAAATCCTCCATGGCCAATGTGTACTTGCGATCCTTGGGGTTCTTCTTGTCCTTGCTGGAGCTGTGTCCACTAGAGTGTTGAATGTTGGTGGTGCGGGTCTTGCAGTGCTGCAGTGCATCATTGGCAATGTCGGATATAAACTTTTGCGCCGACACAGACACCAAACGCACAATCTGCGGGTCAACCTTTGAGAATCCAGCCTGTAGCCACAAGAAGAGTCACGAAATAGTATTACTACCTACTTTCAACACTTACAGATTTCAGCATGTGGACCGTTAGGGCGTCGGGTAGAGTGGGCGTGTAATCCTCTAGCTGTCGTAGCAGTTCATCCACATCAGCCTCTTCAGACGAGGCTGGCCCCTCTTCAACTTCCAAGTCTTCCTCATCCGATTCCTGGTCAGAGTGCTGCTTAGGACTTGACGGGTGCTCCTCATCCTCCGTATCAGTCGCAGAGGCCAGAGATTCTGCAGGTGTTAGATTCACATCCTCTCCATCGGAGGCCATAATTAATTTTCAAATATATATTTTGTATTTTGGGTGTTGTGTTGACACAAATGCGGCAGCGCTGCCACACGTTATGCAGACGAAATCGTGAGAAAACAAAATGGAATGCAGGTTGCCCTTAGAAACATACCGAAATAGAATGTAACCGCACAAAAGTATTTTCTGAAAATACCGAATACCAGACGTCTCGTCTCCAACGTGTTTTTCCATCACTATTGTGTCTACCTGATTGTGTGTTTCTTGATATTTATGTTAAAATGGTCGGATCCAATTTTGGTATAATCTATGGTCTTACGGGCCCAGCAAACCAAGGAGCCTCGTCAGCTGGACAGGGAGCAGGCATGGCTGCTGGTGGCGGAGAACGCGACCGCCTTGCAGCCCATCTTAGCGACTTTATGTTGCAATTAGAAGACTACACTCCGTTGATACCCGATGCCGTGTCAGCACACTACCTGAATATAGGCGGATTCCAGGCGGACGACAAACGCATTGTGCGTCTCATTAGCATTGCAGCCCAGAAATACATGTCGGAGATTATGGACGATGCTCTGCAGCACTCAAAAGCTCGTACGCACATGCAAACGTCCAACACACCCGGTGGGTCCAAGGTAAGGGAAGAAATTGCCTAACGATCTTTGTTTTGAAAGCTTATCTGTCCCTTTCAGGCCAAGGATCGCAAGTTTACTTTGACCATGGAAGATCTGCAGCCAGCGCTGGCCGACTATGGCATTAATGTGCGCAAAATGGACTATAGCCAGTAGATCTCTTTGTACAGTAGATCTCTATAAATGTCCTAACCTATTTTAGTTTATTCACAAATCGAGGAAAAGATGATTCTTTAATTAATAATATCCAGACGATAACATCTATGTTGTTAATTCTAATACTCTGTTTATTGGCATGTTACGAATTTCTTGAAACTGCGCGATGTTCCGCCCGCCACTCGGAATGCCAGAAGACCCGTTAGAATGGTGATGATATAGTTGGTCAGCAAAGTAGCCGTGTACAACTCATTGGCATTGAGGAGGGTCAGGAGGGATACGAACAGATGGCTGCCTACGACATAGGCAATGTGCAGATAGTTGTTCGTGTCGCAGGCGTTGAAGAAGATTACGCTCCAGAATGTATGTAGTAGTATGATGGACAGTGCCTGAGCTGCTGAGGTGACAAAGAATAGCTCAGTGCCACTCTTTAGGCCCATGGTTCCGGGTCCACTCTGTGTGAATATATGTTAATTAGCAGCGAAAATCGGCGTCTTCTCTTGCCCACTCACCATATCAGCTAGAACATTGACTAGCGCAAACATGCCGGATATGATTCCGAATCCTAGACCGGAGACGTACGACAGAATATGCTTGTTGTCCGTCACCCGGGTGTCCTCGGCAACGGCTTGCAAGCCGTGTTCCGTGCTGCGTAAAATCCGATAAATTATATACCTGAAGCATTCCTGAAAGACCACCGAGAAAAACACCCCGAATGCCAGTACATCGCGCAGCGGAATCATGGCGAACCACAGCAGCGACGAGAGCAACAGCGACAGCAGCCAGAAAAATGCCGCTGCAATAAGTATGATAATGCGCACCGGATCATTGGCGATGGTAAAGACGAACAGCGCGAACGGAGGACCAAATGCAATAAAAGTGCATCCAAAGAACTCGGGCAGAGTCATCTTTTATTTTTGTGTTTATATGAATTTTTTTTTCTCCCGTCCGTGGGTGTTTTGGTTTTTGGCTGCAGAGATGGCTACCGCCGATAATGACGATATATCGTATATACTTCGATACAATTTACACATTTGGTCCCACCTCTATTGAAATACCCAGCAAATAAAATAAATGGCATCGAAAAGGAGTCAGATGCGAGAATTAACTTGACAAAACTATGGAAATATAACACACAGATACATACTATGTCGTTTGGTTGGAGCACTAACCATACAGTATATAGATGTGTCAGTTCATACAACGAAAGGGGCGCAGCTGAGTTTTCTGTCCCAGCACCCCCTGGCATTCGGCAGGGGTGCTGGGACCATTCGGCTGTGGTGCTGAGACGTTCGGGTCTTGGGCCTGAGACGTTCGGCATTTTTTTCGACATGTTCGATTCATGACGAGATGCGAAGGCAAGCCGAGAATTGCAAATGTATGTGTGGTACACAGACACGACAAAATATCAGTTCTTATTTTCAGAAAGCGTTTTGAGTTTGTTTTGATTTTCGTTTCCAAGTTGCGTAAATGTGTGTGTGCCATGTATTCACACATACTATGCTTGTGTGTGGGCTTTAAAATTTTTGGGCGCTTGAACTGAATTTGGGTTTTTCGTTTTGTTTTGAGGGCTGATGTAGCGAACTGAGCTGACCTGCCGCCTTTTTTTCGGCCAATTCAGGGCCGCATCAACCCTCAACCGGGCCCTGTGCAACCATCAATCTGTGGCTCTCCGTTTTTTCACGTTTTTTAGTTCCTTCTCTTCTCGTTTGAAATAAAAACTTACAAATTAATCAAACAAACATTAGAGATATATGTTTATCAGTGGCTATTATATTTTGTATCCACTATTTGAGTTTTTTTAAAATTGTTTCTGTTAGCCCTAGGGTGGGCCCTAGGCAACTGCTAATCCGGCCCTGGACTGGACCAGTTCCCGTCGTCAGACTTCATATTTTGTTGTTTTGTATTGTATATCTTTGCTAACAATTAATGTATGTATATGATAAAGAATTGATTTATGTAAAAAAATCTGCATTTGTATATATATATACCAATTATTTGCATATATGTATTTATTTATATAAAAAGAAATAAATATATATAGAAAAGTTCTCGGAAAAAATGAATTTATTGACAAATTTGCTAAGTCGAAAGCCGAGTCATTTGCACAATATTTACATATGTACATGCACATTTTATTTAGTATTTACATTTCTAAAACAGGGATATGTATATGTAAGTGTGCAACATCAAATAAGTCAAAAAATTAACACATTTTATTTTTATATATTGTATTTATTTCCCACCCCCACCCACTCTACCCATTCCTCATTTATGTTGCGGCAGGTCAGCTCAGTTCGCTACATCAGCCCTCAAAACAAAACGAAAAACCCAAATTCAGTTCAAGCGCCCAAAAATTTTAAAGCCCACACACAAGCATAGTATGTGTGAATACATGGCACACACACATTTACGCAACTTGGAAACGAAAATCAAAACAAACTCAAAACGCTTTCTGAAAATAAGAACTGATATTTTGTCGTGTCTGTGTACCACACATACATTTGCAATTCTCGGCTTGCCTTCGCATCTCGTCATGAATCGAACATGTCGAAAAAATGCCGAACGTCTCAGGCCCAAGACCCGAACGTCTCAGCACCACAGCCGAATGGTCCCAGCACCCCTGCCGAATGCCAGGGGTGCTGGGACAGAAAACTCAGCTGCGCCCCTTTCGTTGTATGAACTGACACATCTATATACTGTATGGTTAGTGGTTGGAGGCAGGGAAAGTATCGTTTAAGATACTCGCAAAAAATGGCGTTTTGCGAGACATTTTTGGTCGCTTGCGAGCATATTGCGAGTCTCTCGCAAAAGACTCGTCTGTTGGTTTGCTGGGTAGTGCCATGAATACCGAGTTTACACAAACTTTGGTGGCGGCCGCTCCACTGGCTTCGCCTTTGTCTACGACCCCCTGGACTTTTGTAAGAATTTTGACGTGCCAGCTAGTTTCTTGCATGAATGTACATTCCAGTATACAGCTAAACTATGCGAATTGAAATTGCATTATATTGTTGAGCTTGAATGAAAGTCTTGGCGCGATAGAGTGTTTTCATAGTAGACTGTGTGCTCTTTTCAGTCACTGAGACAAAGGCGACCCACTTTCCTCTCCGCTCTCTGACATCAATTTTGTTTGGGGCGGGATTAGTCACTGCAATATTGAGTCAACCAACACAACGCAGCTGCACTCTCCCGCACACACCATGCAGTCGAAGTAATATTTCATAACGATAAGCGATTCGCACCAGCACAGCTGCTGGTAATATTCCTCTGTTCGGATTTCAAAAAGTAAGCAAACCTCAATTGGCAGACAACTGTAGCAGACGAAAGCTCATCTTTTATATCTTTCTTCAGTGCATGCTGTGATGGCCAAACGACTGCTCCCCCATGTACCCTCCTTCGACGGTCCTGGTCCCGATGAGCTCGACAGCCCAGCCATAGAGGCGGCGGCCCTAGACATACCCCCGCAAGTAACAGATAAGGCACTTCAAAAAGGTTTGACGCCTAATGGTGCATACCATGATGAAAATATACAAGGTGGTCCCGTCCCGCAATGCACTTTCTTTTCGGAGCTTATTTTGCAAGTAAAACAACAAACTCGCTCTGAAATCATGTGTGTGAGTGATGAATTCGATTTGTGTTAGTGAGAATAAGATCTGAAAGAGAGGGATGGGACCACCTTGTATAATGTCATCATGGTGCACACTAAGCAGTGCAGTGGGTCTGACTAACGCAGTCTTCCGCAGGTTTCTGGGAGCGTCCCACGTCGACCAGCACATATGAGCCACCCAGCGAAGGAACAGTGCTGCGCTTTGACATTCTGCTCGCCCACATAATGCCCCCAGACGGGGAGGATGTGAAAATCAAGCGTTATGTAGTCTACGAGCTCACCGTGCGCCAAGACGGCACCGAAGAAGACGCCCAACCAGCAAAGGTCAAGCGGCGCTATACGGATTTTCGTGAGCTGTATCTGGGACTGAGACGGCGACACCCCGCTGAGATGGCGAACATGTACTTCCCCAACAAGGTGCTCATGGGCAACTTCAAGGCCGAATTAATTGGCGAACGAAGCGCTGCCTTTGAGCAGTTCCTTACGTACGTGGCCGGCCACTCCAAACTGCGCGATTCGGACGACTTTCTGCACTTTCTGCAGAACGACGAGCTAAGCCGGGCATGTCAGTTTTTGGACGAGCGTCGCCACGAAGCTGCCATTCCCATTCTCGAAAACTGTTTTCTTCTTCTGAACAAGATCTACATGAACCGCGCACGCCCACTACTTCTGATAATCTGCCGCCTGGTGGCAGCCTGCACTTCATCGTCAGTGCCCCACCACTCCGCCGAGCGCTGGGCTCTATTGGCCCTGAGTCGCTTTGAGACTGTAAGCGACATTGATCTGCTTCCGCTCTATATTCCCCTGCTCCACACCTGTGCTCATCTGTGGTGAGTGCCACAAACTGGGAAACTAAAGGCCCCACTCTAGACTGTACTTCTTTTTGCAGGTGGCAGCGCGGGCAGGACCAAAAGCACATCACCGATCGACTAACGGACATGTCAAAACAGGGCATCAACACGGCCCACACCGCCAGCCTCATGCAGGCCATACACAAGATCGATCCGCGCACCGAAACCATTTAAATCTCACGTCAGATTATGTATGACATCAGGATCGGTATCCCGTAGCTGCTAAGCAAAAAATGCAATTAGACAACTTGTGCAATTAGTATTAAGCGTAAAATGATTACTTAAGCCGTAGTTTTCACACGTCAATGTCCTATATACATGTATCTTTGTTGTGTTGTCCCAAGTGGAGATGTGCAAGTTTAAAGTCCGTTTAACCACTTGATAAAAATTCAGTCATAAGGGAATTGTAATTGTAAGACACTTCCATAGCGTTGTGGCTTCATATCAGGCCATTTTTTGCTTCTGTATCTGCTAGCTAGTTTCCATCTATGTTGACATGGCTGGGAATCCAAAGTAATGTAAATTTCGGAAAAGCCTTTTAAGTAAATTTCGAACTTCACTGGCATGAAATGTAGAGTTCGACGTGTTTTTTATATCGTTCAACGACTTCTTGGACTTCTTTGGACGCGTCTCTACTTTTTTACCCGTAATCAGTCAATATACATATATATCAGTATATATGATTTATGTAAAATTTTAAAATACTTTACATCTTGCATTTTTATATTGTCAGAAATATATTGTCTTTGGTAATATTTCTCTTGCCGGAGGAGGCGGGGGAAATTATAATTATGATCCGATCAGATAAAGATTCGGCAATCTGGTAGATATGGTCATTCTGACACAGATTTTCGTCTTTTGTGGTGTCGGTAGGGGGCGGGGCGAAATTTTGAAATACACTTGTAGCAGTGTGATATGACATGAGTCTGGAAACCAAATTTGGTTGCCTATAGTCTCTGCGATTTAGGCGTCAAACAGGACGGACGGACGGACAGACAGACATGGCTCTATCGACTCGGCTATTGATGCTGTTAAAGAATATACATATATACTTTATGAGGCCGGCAACGTTTCCTTCTCTGCGTTACACACATCCACTTTTACCACAAATCTAATATACCCCTTAACTCTTTTTTGAGTACGGGTATAAAAATATAATAGCCACTGATAAACACATGTACAAATTAATCAAATAAACATTAACTTCATAAGTTTTTATTTCAAATGAAAAAAGGAACTGTAGTGAAAAAATGGAGGGCCCCCGATTGATGGTTGCCCAGGGCCCGGTAGAGGGTTGATCCGGCCCTGAATAGGTCGATTTTGGTTTTAAACTTTACAATTTTAAGTTGTTATTTGTTTGCATTGTGTGTATTTACAGCGAAAAGAGGTGTCAAAATTTAAAAAATATTTTATGAACGCTTTGAATAAAATAAATGTACACAACTAGTAGAACATTAATATCTTTCAGGCGTTAAGCTGCAGATACAAAAGGTCTGGATTGGATTTATAGTTGCATTTGGCAGCTTTTTAGAAATGTGAAAAATAGAAGCACTACCTCTGAAAAAAACCATGAAAAAGTACCAGAATTTAAAAATTCTTTAAAAAAATGACACCATAAATAAAAATAATAAAATACTAAAAAAATTTTTAAATCCCGATATCTATCAGAAAAAGTCATTTTGGTTCACAGCCTAAATAAAAAGTTAAATTTTGTTGAGTAGTGTTATCTTTAATTAAGTTTGGAGTATTTACAACATATATTTTACATTCCATCAAGCAGAGCTGGGGCACGTCCTTGTTTCCAATTACTGCCATAGCTCACACATGACGTGGCACATCGATGCTTGAATCGAGAAGCACAAGAGAAAGCTTCAAAAGAGAATGCTCAAGAATACAACAACACATTAAATGTCGCATGCATAATTAATGCCTAAGAAATACACGTCCTGTGTATGAGAACTCCCATGTACTCTTCATAGTCCTTATATATATATAATTTTTGCCGTTCCTCAAGTACTTCCATCTGTTCAGCGTATTGTTTCTGAATAAAAAAAAGGGCAGAACCTGTGAAAATTCAATCCTTCAATAACTACTATCCACCAACCTTTTTTTGCTCGAGGGTAGTCAATATCCTGGCATGTATGACACCTAAAAGCCAGGAAAGCTTTCCCCACACTACATCTGTGGCCCGATTTGTCTTCTCCCATAGAAACTGTCGCCCGTTGGCCTCTAACTGCTCACATGTGGGATCTTTTGGTAGATTCTCTGTCGTAGAGCCTCGATAATGGGCTCATCCTTGTTATATTGTCGACTTATGTGGGATTTGGACAACACAGCGTCCACAAAATCTATCAAAGAATGTTAGCTACATATATGTACATGCCATAGTTTTTCGAAAAGGTCAATCACCTACAATAACTTGCATTTGCCAAGAGAATTGTCAACATAAGTTTCATCTTGCTCTAAAGAAAACTTAAATATAAGTTTAAATCTTAGCTTATAGATTTTATTAAGGCGTAACCAAACGATTTTAGAGGCTATTATTGCTTAAAGTTATTCCTTTACGCTTCAGTCCGAATATGCGTAATCATCATCATCATCTTCAGCGGTATCGGTATAATTGGATTTGTTAAAATTCTCATTATAATAATCATAGTCAGGGTAAGGACACATTTTAGAGTTTTCCGTCAGCCTTTCCGCTTTGTGGGCATTTGTGAGTTTAAGGGATTTCTGAAGAGCCCTCTGCTGCATTCGGTAGAAATTAAAGCAACTGCTATCCCTGTACTGTTCGAATATAAGGCCATCAAGGCTGTCTATGCGATATTCGATATCGTACTCCAATTTTTGACGCCGGCGATTGTAGATGTGAAACATAAGCTCTATTTGACTCTTTTCGTTCAGTTGGTTCATTCCCAATCTCCTTGCGTAGCGTACCTTGCCAATCCACCAGCAAAGTTCCATGTTTGAAGCGCATTTATTCTCGAAACGGTTGAGAATATTCTGCAATCTATTTGTTGCCATTGCATGCAGCTTGACGATATTTTCTTGTTCTTTCAATATTTGCTTATCTTCTTTCGTGGGTCTTTTCAGTTCTTCTAATGGTGTTGGAGTTGAAGGAGATGGTTCTTCTGTCGTTGGAGTAGTTTCAAGGGTTGACTTTCTAATGCTGATTTTCCACTTAATGATCAGTCCCTCAGGCATTGTACCATCCGATTGTTCTTTCGGTAGTGGAGGTGAAGAATGTGGTTTTGGTGGGGATGCGAAAGTAGAAGTCTTAGGTGTACCTATAGTATTACTTGTATCAATTTTAGTAGCCATTTCCCTGCTGGTTGACTTTACGATGCGAATCTTCCACTTGATGATCACTCCATCAGGCATTGTGGCATCGGATTTAATTTCTCTTGTATCTTCTCGATCGATTTGGGAAGGGTTAACAGAGTCTATCAAGATATGACAGCTATAGCCATCGCATTGACGGTTTTTTAAGTATCAATCACTTACAGTAACTTGCATTTGCTAGAAGAATTGCCAACAATAGCTTCATCTTGTTTTAAAGAATACTCAAATGTAAGCGGAATTCTAGGAATCTATGGTATGAGTTCGAATCTTGTGGCATATTAAATTCATTTTGAAAGGCTTTAATTGATTCACTTCGGTATGAAAAAAGGAACTATCGTGAAACTATTTTTTAGTCATGTTCATTTAGAAATCATTGTTCAAGCATGAAATGTTAATGAATGTTGAGAAAAGATTCTGTACACAAATTAATGTCTTTTTAAATTTAAGTAAAGAAGTACATAAAGATGTTGGAAACTATTTATAACGAGAAGGAACGTGTGAGTCGCTTCTGTGGACGGGACTCTACTTTTATACCTGTGTTCATATAACGAACGAATTTCAACCCATACACCGAGGCGGAGGTCGATGAGGCACCCTCATCGGTGCCTAAGAAAAGCGTAAACAAAATTATACGTTTCGAGGTTTGGCCAGGCTCCACGACCACAACCTCCTCTGAAATAAAAATGTTTAAGTTTTTTTTGGACAGGTTAATATACATACCTTGAAAAGCATATAATAAATATAATAATAAATAATAATAATAAAATAAAATTGGTATTGTCACCAGCGCACCGGATGTGGGAAAAGAAAAGTTTGGCTATGTGCTATAGCAGCTGTACAAGTCGCCAATAACACCGGTAATGCACGAGTTTTACTTGTAATCCCAAAACCCTTTACTAATCGTTGACCATTCTTTCGTTCCGTTCCTTGTTTGCTCAACGATGCCACGATGCGCAGCGGCAACAACGATGACGAGATGACCAGCAACAGTCCTCACAGCATGCAGAGTCCGCCACCGCAGCCACTGAAGGCCCATGTCCTGAAGAGGGAACAGAATCTACAGCATCAGCTGACGCCAACCAAGCAGCCGCAGACAGCGGTTGCGGGACAAATGCTACTCACAGATGCCGCAGGCAATCAGCTGCTGCAGCCACAAATCATAGCACGCCACTTGCAACAGCAGCAGCATTTGTTGGTGAATGTGCCACCAGCATCGGCACATTCGCCCAGGATTCAGGGGCAACATCAGCAGCAGATAGGAGCAGCAGCAATGCCCCAACAGCAGACGCAGATCCTGCATGTCGTGAGCTCCAAGGCTTCAGTGGTGCAACATCAACAGCAGCCACAACTGCCACCCACATCCTCGGCGACGGGATATATTCAGCACCTGCCACCTGCAACATCCATTTCAGTGGTGGAACATCAACAGCAGCCACAGCTGCCAGCAGAAGGCTGGACCACCGCAAGTGCAGCTGCCGCCACATGGTATACCCATGCTGCCCAACCATCCAGGATTGCTGATACAGCAGAAGGCCCCGGCACATCTGCAGCCGCCGGGCGAACCGAATCCCGTGGTGCACAGTCTACAGATGCAGGCAAGACAGATCCTGCCAGGCAGTGTGGCAGCTCCGCTAGTTCTGCCCTCCCCCACCGTCCTGTCACCCAACCGTCCCAACCCACATCAGCGCCAGCATATCCTAACCAAAAAAATATTTTAAAAATTCAAGGCAAGGAAAATGTGAGAAAACATTTGGGCACAAAACCAAAATGTTGGTCTCCAACGCCCTTGCCTAAAAAAGTCTCCAAAGCATCATCAACCATAACGGACCATATGGAGAGGTACATGGCCCATGTAGTTGATTAGGTAAATTATTTGTGTATATAATTATAAACATATCTATAAATATAAATAAATATATTATGAATTTATTTTTTAGGCGGCAGTGCAGTAGGAGATTTTGCGATGGAGCAGTGGATTAGGCCTCTTGGGGACACCACTTTAAAAAAAACGCGCCAAAATCTCTACCTCTAGGTGGTGTGGAAAAGATATTTCAAAGAATATTGAATCAATATATTCCGTATGAATTGCTAACCGGAATGTGAATATTTACAATTAAAACATAATGATAGATTTCGTTTCAATTTCATTGTGAAAATATTACCACCGACAAAAGTCCCATTTACTGTTCAATTCAATTTACAAAAGTGGGTTCCAACAATTCGGAATTCGCAAAGGGAAAGCAAACAACAATGACAATTGTTATCGAATAGCTGACATGCAAATGTGAATGTCTGTGGTTGGGTCCGACCAAAGACAATATAAGTACTTCTAAGTATGAAGCAATTATATAAGGTGGTCTCGTCGGCTGCCGAATCGTTCGGATTTCCGTTCCTTAACATTCAGTGCGCGCTCGCTTGTTGTAGTGAAAGATTGGGTGCGGACAAATTTTTCGGAAGCCTTAACCCTTGTCCACAACAAAAATGACGTATTTTAGTTTTTGCTGCAAGCACGTGAAACAAACAGTTTAGCATAACCACTTTAAGGTAGTCTTTTCGAAGGCTGTGGTAGGCTCAGCCTCTCCAGGGCCACCTTACAAAGAAATTTTTAAAGTGCCGGGACCCGAGATTGCGGAAATGGAGACACCGTGAGTGGAAAGGTGGGCGTATGGGGCGAAAAGGGAACCTGATCGACACCGGTCATCCGGTGGTTAGCGGGGGCGCCTTCTGGCAGTGTAGCCGCCCCTGTCTGCTCCGACTCGAGTGCCCCTGGTAGTACCTAGGAAGCACCCGTTCCGGGGAAAGGCACGCGCCGTTTGGGAGCCCGCGGTCTGGCGCGGTAATGACCTGCGACCAGCCCAGCGGAGCCTCCAACGGTGGGCGATCACACTTACCGTCTTGCACTTTGGGAGGGGGAAAGGGTTAACTTTTTACACTATTACACACGAGCACATTGTTTAGTTTTGATTCTTTTATTCCTTTCTTACTTCTTGTCATTTCCTATCTTAGCGTAGAAATTTATCCTACGTCCCTACCTATTCGCACCAGACTCAGCCAAGAAAAAGGGGATACATCACGCAGCCTCGCTTACCCGATCTTCTAGAGCTTATCGTTCTGGGTGTCTCCTCGCCCGGCGCCTTGTCCTCGTTGCGATCATGGTAATCCTGCCCACTGACTTGGGACCCTTTTTCGCCGCGATCGCGACTTGTTCACTTGGTTGCCAAAAACTTACTCCCCGAGGCGAGCTCTGCCTCGCGATGGCGAGCCCTTAGCTGCGGACCCTTGTCCGGGCTGCGCTGCCCATGCCCGTGGCTTTCGTGCGGTTGGCCGCTCTCGGGCTGCTACCGGCGCCCTTGCTCTCTCTCGCTCTCTGGGTCGCGTCGAAGTTCCTTGTTCTGCTTGGGGTTCTCGGCTCTCGTCGTCGCTCTCTCGGTCCTGCTCTGCGCTCTGGATCGCTCTGCTCCGCTCTGCTTTCTGGATCGCTCTGATTTGCTCTGCTGCTCTGTTTTCTGGATCTCTCTGCTCTGCTCTGCTGCTAGCTACCGTGGGCCTCGAACTTAAATTACAACTTCAGAATTTCACCTTACTTATTTAATAATTATGAAAAATTAAAAACTTCATAATTCCTCCACATGGTGTCCCTGCTCAATACTTAAATCTACCAATTAAACCTACTTATAAACTACAAAAATTGTGAGTCGTCACACCCCCCTTTCTTCCCAGGTGATATTTGACGGTGACGCCGCCGGACGGGGTGATGGTACTGTACTGGGGAAAAGCTCCGTGCTAATGTCGTCGAACTGCGACATACCTCGGGCGGGTTCGGCCTCGTTTCCCTCGCCGTCGAACTCCTCGAACACCTCGAACCGGCGTTGATACTGGGGGACCCAGCCCCAGTCGTTTCGGCGTTCTTCTGCCCACTGTCGCCTCGTCTCCTCGATCTACTCGTCGTCCATGGTCGTACTCAGTGCTGTGGGATATAAACGAGGTTATATCCCTGTGCCTATGGACAAACTATGCTCTACAGGACAATAGTCTGGTGCGATGTTTTAAACTTGTAAATACCCTAACGTAATACTACTACCGATGTTATACAATGTCTTATACTAATCAGCTTTGTGAGCGGCCCCAAATTTACTTGCTAGTCCTGGCTGATCGTCTGTGTTGCGGTCGAGCGGGTGCTCGCCGTCTTCGCTGTCCTGCTGTTCCTCGTCGTCGTGTTGCTGGAAGGCTTTCAGGTCGGCTACCCCGGCGGTGCGCCGGTGTCCGGTCTCCGTGTGGCGAACTCTGGCTATGTTGGGTGAAATGAACTTGGTTACCTTATACGGGCCCTCGTACCGTGGGGCTAGCTTGGCGGCGAATCCGTCGTTGGCTTTCGATAGTACGTGTTGCTTCACTAACAACAAGCTGCCAACGATTGGTCTCCAATCGCGTCGTCGTAGGTTGTAGTGGCGACCTTGTTCCGCCGATGCTCGCTGTGTGTTGTCCCTCGCCGTCTGGAACACCTCGCATAGCTGTTTCGCCAAGGTTTCGGGATCGGTAGCGACTATTCCGGATCCTGGCGTGACTTCCTCGTACAATGCTCCTGGTAGTCTCGGCTCTCGTGCTTGGACCAGGAACGCCGGATTGAATCCCGTTGTGTCGGACATGCTGCTATTGATTGCCAATGAAATCTCCGGTAGCAGGGCGTCCCATGTACTATGTGGTCCCTCGATGTACTGTTCGATCATGGTCTTGATGGTCCGCTTCGCTCTCTCCGTCGGGTTTTGCTGTGGATTGTATGGCGCAGTATACTCCAGTGTCATACCTGCCCGCTTGCAAAACGCCTTAAAGGAACGACTTGTAAATTGAGTCCCGTTGTCGCAGATGAACTTCCGGGGTATCCCAAATCGGCTGAGGATCCTGTCGCGAAAAGCTTTCTCCAAGTAGGTCGCAGTGGCACGGCGCAGAGGTATCAGCTCCACCCATTTGGAAAACATATCTAAGAAGACGAGTAACACTGTGTTACCTTGTTTGGATCTCGGCAGCGGTCCAACGAAGTCGGCGCAAATGGTAGCGAAAGCCTCGCTTGCCTGTCGTTTTAGCATCTTCCCTGCTGGCTTAGCTTGTTGCGTCTTGAACTTTTGGCATACAGCACATTTCCTTACGTAGCGGGCGACGTCTCTGAAGATTCCGGGCCAATAATATCTTTGACATACCCTTGTCGTTGTCTTGCGTATTCCCAGATGTCCCGCGCTTGGTTGGTCGTGACATTCTTGCAGCACACGCTGCCGTTGTTCCTTGCCTACGCACAGCTTCCATTGTTTGCAATCTTCATCCAGGGGCCGTTGTCCTACGTTCCTGTACAATTGTCCGTTCTCCAGGGTATAATCGGAGTACTTCTCTGGTCGCTCCAGTGTCTCCTGTGTGCGTCGTCGTATCCATGCGCATGTGTTCTGCTCCTCGATGATTGTCTGTAGGGCCTCGAGCGGCTGCCGTGACAAGGCGTCTGCGACAACGTTCTGTCGCCCTTTCCGGTAGTGTATGTCGAACTTGAACTGTTGGAGTTCCAGTGCCCATCGTGCGATTCGTCCCGTGGGATTCTCGATCGTGTTGAGCCACTTGAGGGCCAAGTGGTCCGTCACGACGTCGAACCTGTATCCTTCCAAGTAGCAACGCAGCTTCCTGATGGCCCAGACGATTGCTAAGCATTCCTTCTCGGTGGCGGAGTAATTCTCCTCGGCTGTCGATAGTCTCCGGCTCACATATGCAATGACCCTCTCGCCGTCGGCACTCAGCTGGGTTAGTACTCCTCCTAGTCCGTAATCGCTGTCTTGCCTTGGCCATGGGTATCTGCCAATACCCGCTTTTCAAGTCCAATGTGCTAATATACTTAGCGTTCCGCAGGACTTGCGTCGTCCTGGTTTGTCCTCGTTGTTTCTGTTGATGGGACGACCGCTTCGCGGATGCAGGCGTCGTCGTGGGTTGTCCTTGTAGTCACTGTTGATGTGACGACCGCCTCGCGGATGCAGGCGTCGTCCTGGTTTGTCCTCGTTGTTTCTGTTGATGGGACGACCGCTTCGCGGATGCAGGCGTCGTCGTGGGTTGTCCTTGTAGTCACTGTTGATGTGACGACCGCCTCGCGGATGCAGGCGTCGTCCTGTCTTGTCCTTGCGGGTGATGTGACGACCGCCTCGCGGATGCAGGCGTCGTCCTGTCTTGTGCTTGATGGTCGATGACCCTCTGTAGTTCCGTGGTTGGATCTGCTCAAGGGGATGAGCAATCCTCCTACCTGCAGCTTGGCATCTATGGCGGCAAAGAAATCCAAACCGAGTAGCACGTCGTCGAGAGCCGTTGGCAGGACCAGCATCAGGATGCTAGCCCGTGATTGTCCGAGTCGTACCTCTGCTTGAATTGCCCGCGTTAGTTCCATCCTTGTCCCATTTGCCAAAGCTATTGTCCTCCTCACTGTTCGTCCGTTAGCCGGGGTCTCGATGAGTCGTGCCTTCTGCTCGCTGAGGAAAGTCCGCGTGGCCCCCGTGTCCAGCGTCGCTATCATTACCTCAGCCTCGATGCTTGCCTCGGCGGCAAGCCTGCCATCTCGGGGACGGATGACACCCGCTAGTCCCAGGACTTGCTCGTCTGCCCTCTCATCTGTCCTGGATTTGATGAGGGGGAGCTGGGCGTTTCCCACAGTTCCAGCCGAAGAGTGTCCGAGTTCCACGGCATTCTCTGGAAAAGTGTCCAGGTACTCCGCAGTTCCGGCACGCATTACGCGTGTCCACTGGTTGCTCGCTGCTGGTATTGCCTATCGTTCCTGGATCCTTTCCCTCTTTAGGAACCGCTGTTGCGCTCGAAGTTGTCCACTGTGAGCCAGGTTTGGGGCTCGTTGCGCCGGTTCCACGCTTTGGCGCCGCTGCTGATCCTGTCCTGGTTCTGGCATGACGTTGATGCTCGCGTTCCCGGGTGACTTCAAAGTTTATCACCAGTTGTGTTAGCTGTTTGAAAGTGCGGAAGTCTATGCGTCTCACGTACAACTGGTACTCGGGCAGCAGATTTTCGTACACCCGCTCCAGTTCCTGGGCTTCCGAGTAACCAGCGCGATTCATCATTCGCCCACTAGATACTGCTTGTATCCCTCGTTTTCCCTCTGGTAGCGCATCCGGATCTCGTCCTCCAGTCTCTGGAAGTACCGCGGGGGTAGGAAGAAATCCAAAAATTCCCCATGGCTCTCCCTGTAGATGACTCGTGCGGAACCAGTCCTCGGCAGTACCTTTTAAAAGTTCCGGCACTCCTTGGGCCAAACTTCGGGTGTCGACTCGGTGTGAGACGGCTCTTTCCTCCAAACGCTCGATGAATCGCAAGGGATCGCTGGCGCCGTCAAAAGTGACTCCCCAGCGTTGCATGCGCTCCACTCCCCGAGCTCCAGAGACGTCGCGTGGATTTGTTAGCATCGCCCTCTCGTTGGTTCGTGACACGCACTGCTGCTGTCCAGGCAACGGTATGCTTAGGTAATGCATACCCGGTCCGGTTGGTTCTCCGTGTGGGATTTCCTTCGCTTGGGTTCCATTTCCACTCGTAGAAGGCGACAGGCTCCGAGATCGCTGCTGCGTTTCTGGCTTGGGGTCGGGAGTCTGTGCTCGTCCAAAGGCATCTTCAAGTTCCTCTAGGCGGGCCTGGATGATAGCCGAGTGTTCCCCACGACTCACAAAGGCAGACATGCGGCCTCGGAGTTCCTCCACGGTGCCTTCTCGTTCGAATCCGAATTCCTTAGCGAATGCCTCCAGCTCCGCCTTGCGCCGGTACGAGATCCACGCTACTCCCACCATGATGCTATATGAAGTCTGCTCCTGTGTCCTGGGTCCTGTGCCTTGATTTCTGTGCCGCTTGTATCCTTGTTGTATGCCAGTTGTGTCCTGTGCAATGCCTGTGCAATGTATCCTTGGTGTATTACCAGTCCAATCCTGTTCGATGGCCTTGTTCCTGGTATCCTTGTTGTATCCTAGTGTTATCCTGTGTGGTGTCCTTGGTTCTAGTATCTGGTGCGAGGTCCTTGTTGTATACCCCAATCTTCTTTTTTTTTCACTTGGCAAGAATTTATGATTAGGAACGATGTGCACTGCTGAATGACTCTGTCGACTGTCCTCTTTTATGCTCTGCCAGCTCAATTTATGGGGGGTTCATGTGCGGCCGAACGATCGTGACCAAGAGTTCACGAGCGCTGCGTGGCCCGCCTCTCTCTCTTCCGACCTTCGTAGATGCGATAACCCAAAAAAACCCCTTTTCTGTTCGATCTCTCTGCTCCTCGTAGCCCCGAAATGTGTACTCTGTATGCTCTGTAGACCCTGAGAACCTCGTGTATGCTCACTCCAGCATGCCTCGCACTAGCACGTATAAGTTCCTTGAAAACTGGGCATTTTTCCGTTCATGTCGGCATGTAACCCGGAAACAAACAAAACCTTGACCAATGATTTTCCAACTGTTCACGTGTGCTTTTGGGTGCCCAGTGTCCGAAAAACTGGGCAGTTTTCAATAGTGCCGAAACGCGTGAAAAATAAAACCCTGGCCAATTACTTTAAAACTGTGCAAGTTAACGTACCCGTTCTCATAAGATTTTAATTCAATTTCTAAACAATCTTTGTCTTCCCATAGTATGCCATAAACAAACTTTGGCTTTTCATAGTTTGATATAAACATCTTCGGTTTCCCTAATTGGAAGTCAAGCCACACCGGCCTTATTATAAACAATCTTCGATTGCAATTATAAATCCATTTTGCGTTGCAGCTTCTTCGATTTCAATGAGGAATCCATTTGCATTGCAGCTGTGGCTGATTTCTGCAAACGCTGCTATTTGGAATTTCACAATTCCTCAACTGGATGACCTAATCCAAACCGATCGAATCCGATCGAACCCGAATTGATTATGGAAGCCTCCCGAAGAGGACCCAAGGAGGTTTCATGAGTAAGAAAGCATTAGACTTAGAGTAGTTGGTTTCGAGCATCAGGACTGGATAGTTCTAAATAAAATTAAGTCGCGTTAAGCCGGTTAAACATTAAGCCTTTGCACTCATCATTTTGTTTAATAAATTTTTTTTTTAAAACTCAAACCTTTCCCGCAATATTTTAATTTGGCGCCCAACGTGGGGCAGGTGTTATAAAAAGGGCCAAAAAGCTTAACAGCACAACACCTGTTCTTAAAGACCCTTAGGAGAAGAGAAAAAGTTCTCCACGCGGTGATAGAAAAATAACAAAAAAGTGAGATGAACATTAACCGGTATTTAACGACGCGCAAAGTGCAATCGAGTGAAAGGAGCTGTAGGGAGGACGCACGCTTTCAACAAAATTCTACACAACAAATAAAAAATAATTAAATAAAAACACTATAACAACAGAAGGAAGACCCTACAATCGACAGCAGACGACCCTATCAATATTAGAAGGAAGACCCTATCAATATTAGAAGGACGACCCTATCAGGAGAGCAGTGAGACTTGATAAAATAATATAATTATTAAATTACAAGATACAATCAGTGAATAGGATTAAGAGATAGATTATTTTTTATTAAGTGAAGTTCTTGTAATAGAGTAAAATAAACCACAGTGGATCAATTGATATCAGAATTCGCAAAGTTAACCATGCCTAACATAGAACCAAGGAACGATCTCACGGCAGATCTTGTCAAGCAATTGATAGCAATTCAAATAGCCCAGGTAAACGAGCAGTTAGGTGCCCTAAAACAACAGCTAGAGGCAACAACCGAACAGGTGGTAGATTATCAAGCACAGACAATTGACGATACAATTAAAGATGATACAACCTTAAAAGTAATAGAATCTGTACCAGCATTCAATGGGGACCTCACCCAATATGTTGGATGGAGAGAATCAAAGGAGACAGCAATGAAATTATACAAGAAAGGTAGCAAGCAATATTATATTGCATTGACCATATTAAGAAACAAAATCACATCAGCGGCTCACGAGGCCTTGACAAATCATGGAACTGTATTGAATTTGGACGCAATACTGGCTAGACTTGACTTTGTTTACAGTGACAAGAGACCCATCTACATTATCGAACAGGAACTAAGTGTTCTTAGACAAGGGATTCTATCAAGTTCTAAAAAATTATATGCTCAAAAATGTATATACTGACTGAGTACGGGTATAAGTAGAGTCGTGTCCCCGAAGCGACTCACACGTTCCTTCTCGTTATTACAGGCCTTAACGGCAACATATCGGACATACTGTTTTCGTTAAATCCACCAGATTTACCAAATGGCCTAGCCAAGGTACAAGAATTACAGTCAAATAATAGAAGGGCTTTATTTGCAAAACAATTTAGTAGTACAAAAAGTTCGGGTCATAATCATAACACTTTGAGATTCCAACAAAAGCAACCGAATCATTTCCAAAGGAATAATAATTCATGGGGACAACCACATTTCTTATCTAACAGGCAACAAAATCAGGCCCCCGAACCTATGGAGGTAGATGAATCACTAAATATTCAAAACCGACAAAATAATCAGTATAGGGGTTACTCTAATAACTATCATAGGCCTAATAATAATTATTACCGACAAAATAACTACAACCGAAATCAGGTTCAACAACCCAGGGCAAGTGTCGGACAACAAAATCCGTTTAATGCCGGCATACCGTTAAAACGTAAATCGCCAGATTCGGCAAATGTGCCGGCAAACAAAACCATGAGGGTGAACAATATAGAGGAGGAGCATTTTTTAGATCAGCCCCCGAAGTAGGACTTCTCTACTTAACTAGAACAGATAGTAAACTCAAGAGAAATTTAAAAGTTTTAATAGATACAGGAGCCACATTCTGTTGTATAAAAAGGAAATTTATAATAACAAAAGAGAACTGTCAATTCGATACAGATAAGGGAATCCTTAAATATTATGATAAAGAAGAACAGCTAAGCTATGATGAGAAACCTCTTTTAAATAAGGTGTCATTTGTTGATGGTAAAATAATTCTACCCTT
This sequence comes from Drosophila ambigua, assembly GCA_018150905.1. Lineage (NCBI taxonomy): Eukaryota > Metazoa > Arthropoda > Insecta > Diptera > Drosophilidae > Drosophila > Drosophila ambigua. The sequence goes on from JAECWS010000110.1 coordinate 175,955, forward strand.
AAGGAAGTATATTAAACAAAATATTTCGACGAGATACCGGAATATAAGACAGAATCAGAGAAAGTAGAAGGAAGTGTAGACAGCTTGGGATGGGAATATCCTGAGCACGCCGACGTAGAAATATCCGTTAACAAAGGAGTAGATAGTTTGGGATCAAAAAATCCTGAGCACGCCGACGTAGAAATATCCGTCAATAACGAACTAAATAGTTTGGGATCAAAAAATCCTAAGCCCGCCGTCGTAGAAATGTCCGACACAATTAATAATAAAACCCTCGGTTTGAAAAAAATAGAATTGAATAATATTAAAGTTGACAAGGAAGAAAGCCTAAATGAGCTAAGAGCGATTATTGTCGACATAATCGAGGAAAACCATGCAAATATAGTGTTGAGCTAGTGAGCTTCTTCACTAGCGTTGTTTTGCGATATGTTCATTAACGAGACGATGATTGTTCAGATTAAATATGGTTTATTGTTGTAAACAGTATAGAAGGCGATACATAGCCAAAGGGATAGCGAAAGGCTCGAGTTAGGTTGATGACGAGTCGGCTGGAGAGTTAGCTGGGTTCAAGACGGGGTCAGATTGTAGACGCGGGGGTCGGTACAAGACGGTGTCGGATTGAATGGCTCGATTCCAAGACTATGTGCAGTGGTTGCTAGATCCAGACTAAAACAAAGAGCAGGCGGGGCGAATTGCCCGTGCCCTAATGCGAGCGAGAGAGGGACAGATCGAGAGAGTGATAGCAAAGCAAAGGAAAGAAAGAAAGGCGCGAGATGAAGAGGCGAAAGAGAACGGCTGCACAGGCTGCTGCCGGGCGGGAGCATGAATATGTACGTAGATGACAATTTAGTACAGTGGGCAGTGCAAACAACGAACAATAATAGGGATTTACTCTACTGCTGCACCACTGATCTATGCATTTGTCCACTATTTGACTGCGTAACCAAACATACTCCCCCCGTTGAAGATCTGGATCTTTAACAAACTTCCTTCAAAAGCATACAGGGTTCAGCAGACAAAGCTTGTTGTTGATGGGGCCGTTCTTCCTTCCGTCGATATCTGTAGATTCGCTGTAAGGAATCAACGCGTTGTCCGACATCAATCGGTTGAAGTTGAGCCATGTCATGTGATGCTCGGCGACAGAAGAAGAAGAGGCGAAAAAGAATAGCTCATTCAAACCAAGCACTGGAGGTGATGTGTCCAGATCAGCAAGATTTCCTGAAATGACTGAGGGATTAGCAATTTCTGCCCTCCCCCAATAGGCCAATATCGGGATGGTCTTGGGCCCAGCACAGCTTGAGGTCCAGCGCGATGCCCAGAATTACGTCCGCCAACAGAGAGCGTGGGTTCGTTCGGATGAACATCGGCCAGAGCGAAGCGTTTGCAGGGAACCCACAAGGCCTGAAGGTCCGTAAACGAGGTCGCAGGCTGAGCAAGAACCACATCCGACGCAAGTCCACCTGTGTTGATGCAATCGAGGCTGCCTTCTAACTTTGAATAGGATTCCTCATCTCCTGCTCCACCATGAAGAGCCGGCACAAGAAACGGATGCTTCGATTGGTATTGGCTTCTGTCGGTCAGTCCAATTGGCTCCAAAATCATGCACGAATCCACTTGAAATGGGGCCAGTGTGATTCCCTGACCAAACTCAGGATTCGGAGTTACGGAAGTGGACCGCTTAGTGATCTCTCCGAGAATGATCCCATTGAGCGTCACAAACAGCGCCTCAAAGTCATCGGCGAGTTCACTCCCAATCTCGTCGATGTCCAGCTCCTCGAGTTCACTGTGCACGGTTTTAAAAGTGCCGTGCAGCTCCTCGATTTGCTTCAGCCTGCCAACGAGCATGAAGTAGTCAAATAGGGAAGCGTTCTCCAAGACAACTTCTAGCTGCTTCATCCGTTGGAATAACGCTGGTGCCTTCCGCTTTAGGAAAGCCACACTGTTTCCAGCAGCGGTCACTGTACCGTCGTTCCTCGCACCCATTTCGGCAGCAGGCGCTAGAAAACGTTCCTAGCGGGAAGATAACCGCAAAGAAGAACGAACGCTTGCAATAAATGCAGCAAGAATCGCAAGCAGCTCGCAAAGCAGACGACGCGAGCACCGTTTTAGTTGCTTGTGCACAGCCGAATACCGAAAAAACCGTGGTTTAATGCGAATTAAAGAACGACAAATGTTATTGTTTTTGTGATAAAATTTAACGAGTTATTGTTTATATCACGTCGGGGTCACCAAATGTTGAGCTAGTGAGCTTCTTCACTAGCGTTGTTTTGCGATATGTTCATTAACGAGACGATGGTTGTTCAGATTAAATATGGTTTATTGTTGTAAACAGTATAGAAGGCGATACAGAGCCAAAGGGATAGCGAAAGGTTCGAGTTAGGTTGATGACGAGTCGGCTGGAGAGTTAGCTGGGTTCAAGACGGGGTCAGATTGTAGACGCGGGGGTCGGTACAAGACGGTGTCGGATTGAATGGCTCGATTCCAAGACTATGTGCAGTGGTTGCTAGATCCAGACTAAAACAAAGAGCAGGCGGGGCGAATTGCCCGTGCCCTAATGCCAGCGAGAGAGGGACAGATCGAGAGAGTGATAGCAAAGCAAAGGAAAGAAAGAAAGGCGCGAGATGAAGAGGCGAAAGAGAACGGCTGCACAGGCTGCTGCCGGGCGGGAGCATGAATATGTACGTAGATGACAATTTAGTACAGTGGGCAGTGCAAACAACGAACAATAATAGGGATTTACTCTACTGCTGCACCACTGACTATGATCTATGCATTTGTCCACTATTTGGCTGCGTAACCAAACATATAGATTTGCAGTTACCATTTAGAACAGATATTAAAGGAGAAATCAATACAGAGCATGATAGACCGGTATATAGTAAACAATACCCGTATGCCCATTCAGTGAATGATTTCGTTAACAACGAAATAAGTGAAATTTTGGTAAAGGAATATGTTGAGGAACGCATCCGATACTATTTTGTCATCTTTATATATTAAGTCCATCTCGAAGACAAAAGGAAATTAGGATAGAATGTAAGAGAAGAAAAAACAGCTGTATTCGCTTGCCGCTGCGCCGGCATTATTCAGTACCGAAAAGACAGCGAACCGAACAAGAAATACAAATAAATACAGTCCACTAAAATCAAGTTACTCAAAAGGGAGTATTCCAGAACAGAATAATTAGACCTAGTAGTTGCCCATATAATTCTCCAGTAATAATAGTGCCAAAGAAGGGCACTAATGAAGATGGTACCCCGAAGCATAGATTAGTGATAGATTTTAAGAAACTCAATGATAATACCATACCGGACAGATATCCAATGCAAGACCCATCAGTTATTCTCGCTAATTTGGGAAAGGCGAAATATTTTTCCGCAATAGATTTAGAATCGGGTTTTTATCAAATTTCAATGCGAGATGAAGATATAGAAAAAACTTCGTTTTCCATTAATAATGGAAAATATGAATTCCTCCGAATGCCAATGGGACTAACAAATGCACCTCGAATCTTCCAACGAGCCATGGATGATATATTAAGGGAACAAGTAGGAAAAACCTGCCATGTTTATATGGATGATATCATAGTATTTTCAGGAACAAAAGAGCAGCATTATTCGGATCTACTAAGAATAATACAGATATTGCAAGATTCTAATATGAAAATTTCATTAGAAAAATCCAAATTCTTTCAACTAGAAACAAAATTTCTAGGATTCATCGTTTCTCACAACGTAATTAAGACAGACCCAGAGAAAGTTGCCACCATACAAAATTATCCGATTCCGAAAAACATTAGAGAGCTACGTAGCTTCCTAGGATTGACAGGGTATTATAGAAAATTTGTCCGAAATTATGCAACAATTGCAAAGCCACTAACAAAATATTTAGGAAGAGTAAATGGAAAGGCATCACGAAGAGAATCTAAAAAGGTCTTAATTCAGCTGGATGAACCAGCAGTATCAGCATTCAACAATCTAAAAGACAGTTTAGATGCACATATAGAATTAGTGCAACCAGATTATAATAAAAAATTCGTCCTAACTACGGACGCGTCAAATGTAGCCATAGGGGCAGTTTTATCTCAAGTGGGAAATCCAATAACCTTTATCTCAAAAACTCTAAGTAAGTCCGAACAATTATATGCACCGAATAAGAAAGAATTGCTCGCATTAAATTTACGAAACTATTTATATGGAGTCAACGGAATAGAACACTGATCACCAACCATTATCGTTCACCATGTCACAAAAAAGCCCGAACGTTGAAATGAAGCGTTGGTATCATTTCATAGAAAGTTTTACTCCCAAGATTATTTACAAACCAGGCACCACTAACGTAGTAGCAGACGCGTTATCACGAGTTCAAGTGCACCATATAACGGATAGCGAAACTAGCCTAATAGAATCAGATACAACTACTCAGCACTCAGCAGAAAGTAGCTTCGAAAACATAATACAAGAAACAAGAAAGCCTTTGAACCAGTTTAAGCAACAATTACTACTTGCAACAGGCAGACTTACGGTCCATGAGAAACTTAACGTATTTGAAAAAACACGCCATATAATCGAATTCGATACTATCGATAACTTATTAACAATACCACTAACCATACAGTATATAGATGTGCCAGTTCATACAACGAAAGGGGCGCAGCTGAGTTTTCTGTCCCGGGTCCCCAGGTCTTCGGCTGTTGGACCTGGGACGTTCGGGTGGCGGACCTGAGACGTTCGGGTCGGGGACCTGGGACGTTCGGCATTTTTTCGACATGTTCGATTCATGACGAGATGCGAAAGCAAGACGAGAATTGCAAATGTATGTGTGTACACAGGCACGACAAAATATCAATTCTTATTTTCCGAAAGCGTTTTGAGTTTCGCTTCCAGGTTACGTAAATGTGTGTGTGCCATGTATTCACACATACTATGCTTGTGTGTGGGCTCTAAAATTTTTGGCTGCTAGAATTGGATTTTCGTTTTGTTTTGAGGGCTGATGTAGCGATCTGAGCTGTGCGGCAGGCCTTTTCGGCCTATTCAGGGCCGGATCAACCCTCCTGTGCAACCTTCAATCTGGGGCTCTCCATTTTTTCACGCTAATTCCTTCTCTTCTCATTTGATATAAAAACTTACAAATTAATCAAACAAACATTCGATTTTTATGTTTATCAGTGGCTATTATATTTTGTATCCACTATTTGAGTTTTTTTTTAATTGTTTCTGTTAGCCCTAGGGTGGGCCCTAGGCAACTGCTAATCCGGCCCTGGACTGGACCAGTTCCCGTCGTCAGACTTCATATTTTGTTGTTTTGTATTGTATAGTCTTTGCTAACAATCAATGTATGTATATGATAAATAATTGATTTAAGTTAAAAAATCTACATATGTGTATACATATACTAATTATTTGCATTATGTATTAATATATATATGTATAAAGAAATATATATAGAAAAGTTCTCGGAAATAAAGGAATTTATTGACAAATTTGCAAAGTCGAAAGCTGAGTCATTTGCACAAAATTTATGTACATGCACATTTTATTTAGTATATACATTTCTAAAACAGGGATATGTAAGGAAGGATATATATAAGGATATGTCAAAAAATTAACTTATTTTATTTTTATATATTGTATTTATTTCCCACCCCCACCCCCACCCACTCTGCCCATTCCTCATTTATGTTGCGGCAGGTCAGCTCATGTCGCTACATCAGCCCTCAAAACAAAACGAAAATCCAATTCTAGCAGCCAAAAATTTTAGAGCCCACACACAAGCATAGTATGTGTGAATACATGGCACACACACATTTACGTAACCTGGAAGCGAAACTCAAAACAAACTCCAAACGCTTTCGGAAAATAAGAATTGATATTTTGTCGTGCCTGTGTACACACATACATTTTGCAATCCTCGTCTTGCTTTCGCATCTCGTCATGAATCGAACATGTCGAAAAAATGCCGAACGTCCCAGGTCCCCGACCCGAACGTCTCAGGTCCGCCACCCGAACGTCCCAGGTCCAACAGCCGAAGACCTGGGGACCCGGGACAGAAAACTCAGCTGCGCCCCTTTCGTTGTATGAACTGGCACATCTATATACTGTATGGTTAGTGACAATACTGAGGGAATATATACAACCTAACATAACAACTGGAATACATTGCACACTAGAAGAATTTTATCATATCCAAGTAGCACTAAAAGAAAATTTCCCGAACAAATTCCTCTTCACAAGAAAATTCCTGCAAGATGTAGAAAACCCAGAGGATAAAGCATTGATTACACTAGTCAACACGATTTTTCCTCAAGGAACAAAACTAACTTTTTATTAAAGATTTGGGGCTTAGAAATGGTTTGATGATATTTTTTTTTTTTTCTATGGCAGAACTTTTTTTTGAAGAATTTTTGAAAACTGGTATTTTTTTTTAAGCTTTTTTCAGGGGTAGCGCTTATTTTTTTCACATAACTCTAGTATCTTTCATCTGGTTGTTAAGAACTTTAATATTTTGAAAAGATAATTAAAACAGCTAGAAGATAAGCCCAAACACTTTGTGATTTCAGCTTACCGTCTGGGAAATATAAAGCATTGAAATGCAAAAATGATGATTTTTGTGTGGTATTATTTACGAAATTTTGACTTTAAAAACTCAGGAAAAGTCGAAAAAAAATTATATCCTGTGTTCTCTATTTTTTTGTGTAGAGGTGCATTAATTTGGCGTCGTTTAAGGTATCGCTCATTAAAATCTATGGAGAGACTTTGGAGCTAAAATTCGTTAACCAAACCTAAAAAATGGAAAAAATGGACAAAAAATACATTTTTGAAGGCTGCGGGCCCAACTGCCAATTGGGAACAAAGCAAACGAAAAAGGGTTGTACATTTGGTACCTGATCGCGATCGCAATTCCCGATGGGCAGTTGGGCCCGCTACATTCAAAAAGGTATTTTTTGTTAATTTTTTCCATTTTTTAGGTTTGGTTAACGAATTTTAGCTCCAAAGTCTCTCCATAGATTTTAATGAGCGATACCTTAAACGACGCCAAATTAATGCACCTCTACACAAAAAATAGAGAACACAGGATATAATTTTTTTCGACTTTTCCTGAGTTTTTAAAGTCAAAATTTCGTAAATAATACCGCACAAAAATCATCATTTTTGCATTTCAATGCTTTATATTTCCCAGACGGTAAGCTGAAATCACAAAGTGTTTGGGCTTATCTTCTAGCTGTTTTATATATCTTTTAAAATATTAAAGTTCTTAACAACCAGATGAAAGATACTAGAGTTATGTGAAAAAAACAAGCGCTACCTCTGAAAAAAGCTTACAAAAAATACCCGTTTTCAAAATTCTTCAAAAAAAGTTCTGCCATAGAAAAAAAACCATAATTCTTTAAAAAATTTTAAATCCCCATATCTATCAGAAAAAGTCGGTTTGGATCCTTGAGGAAAAAAAAAGTTCGATTTTGTCGAGTAGTGTTATAGAAGAAACAAATTGCAGAGCTCATAGAGGATTAGATAAAAATTATAAGCAAATATCTCGATTATACTATTGGCCAAATCTATATAAAAAATTAAGAGAATATTTATGAAACTGCGAAATCTGTAACAAAAACAAATATAATAGACACCCTGTAAAAATTCCAATAGGGGCAGCCCCCATTCCGATAAGAGAAGGGGAACAACTACACTGAGACATATTCTATGCCCAAAACTTAACCTTCATAACTTGCATCGATTCTTATTCCAAATACCTAGTAGTTAAGGAAATTCAAACTAAATTAAATATTGAAAATAAGGTAATGGAAATATTACAACAATTTCCTCTAGCAACCTCTTTAATGACAGACAATGAGCCAAGTTTCACGTCTGCCCAGTTTAGATCGTTTTTACAACGAAACAATTAAACTATTTACTACGCAGACCCCAGGCATAGCACTTCCAATGGACAAATAGAAAGAGTTCATTCCACTGAATTAGCCAGATGCATTAAAGATGAACTAAATTTGGCAAATTTTTCAGAAATAGTAATTAAGGCGACACAGACTTATAATCTTACCATACATTCTACCACATATCAAAAACCTTATGACATATTGTTTAACAAGATTGAACACAAGAATTTGCCATTCATACTTAAAGCTGCTCAAGATAAAATGTTGAAAATTCACAACAAGAACCGAAAAGGCAAAGAATATTTAATAGGAGAAGTAATCTATGAAAAACGAGAAGGAACGTGTGAGTCGCTTCTGGGGACGCGACTCTACTTATACCCGTACTCAGTCAGTAGATGCATTTTTGAGCATAATTTTTTAGAATTTTAGAATTAAAAAAAAAATTTTATATTTTACATTTTTTTGCTACATCTGTTATCTACATCTACAATGTATATTTTACATCTAACATGTAGATTATAGATGTACCGTTTAAATTCTACATCTCCTCCGCTAGGGGTGGTTGCTCGCGCACTGAACGCGGCAGAGTGTGCGAGCGAGAAGGAGATAGAGTAGTGTATCTCTGGCTGAAGTGGGCGGGGGAAGCAACTGAAAATCAATTTCTTCATTCTGGCTTTAATTATGATATGATCTGATTCATATTCGGCAATCTTGTAGATATGGCCATTCTCTACGATACTGCGTTTTTAGTTTTATCGTATCTTTAAAATTGTGCCTGCCACAGATTTTCGTCCTTTGTGGGGGCAAAAGGGGGCGGGGCGAAATTTTGAAATACACTTGTAGCAGTGTGATATCACATGAGTCTGGAAACCAAATTTGGTTGCCCTAGCTCTTATAGTCTCTGAGATCTAGGCGCTCAACAAGACGGACAGACAGACAGACAGACAGACAGACAGACGGACAGACAGACATGGCTATATCGACTCGGCTATTGATGCTGATCAAGAATATATATACTTTATGGGGTCGGAAAATGTTCCTTCTCTGCGTTACACACATCCACTTTTAACACAAATCTAATATACCCCTTAACTCTTTTTTGAGTACGGGTATAAAAACATGGGGAAAGAAATAAATTGCACTCCCGGTATAAAAAACAGGTACCTGTAAAGGAAAATTTACCGAATAAAATCATAATCAACAATAGGAGTAGAGTAATTCACAAAGATAACATAAAGTATTAAGATAATTTCCCTATTATTTTCTGTTTTTTTAACAGAGAATGTATTCTCATATATTGATACTTAGTTTAGTTCGGATAGTGACTTCGGACGTCATCGACTATACCCACAGTGACTATTTATTACTCAAAGATGACAGAGACCTTTGCATTTATGAAACATACGCTGACCTTTTCCACGTTACCAATTTAAGCTATTATAGAGGGATTATAGACAAAGAATCCAAATATGTCACCAAATCAATTAATACAGATGATGAGTGGGAAATAGTAATGGACATTAAGTTAAATTAATGCTTTCAGGAACTATCTGGAAATGGATAGTAGGTACCCCAAATCATGACGACTTTATTAAAATTTCATGAAAAAGTTAATGATTTAATCACAAATAATAACAAGCAGTTTATAATTAATTCAAAATTTTTCCAGGAGAAGAAACAATATTAAGAAAGCATCGTTTAAAATTAATAACCTTCGATATTCTGAATTTAATTGATACCATACATTTATCAAAAATAAACATATTTAACACAAAAATATTAAATAAGAATGATATAAATGACATTTATAAACATGAAAGTCAGCCTGTTGAAATAACAGATTTACTTGACATCGCAACGGTTAAAATAATACGAAACTCTGAATTAATAATAATTTGTATAAAATACCCAGTTATTATTGACGTTTGTAATCTTTATCACGCAAAAGCTATTTTACAGCAAGACGGGAAATTAGTTATAAGTGACAAGATTTGTAATTGTAAAGGGAAATATTACTTAATGAATAACTTGAGAAAAGAAACATTTAATAATTACGCAAAACTAAGTTCAGACAGTAATTGTTTTACTAATTTACTAAATGGTTTTAAAGCCAATTGCACCAAAATAAGGGAAAAAAATAAGGATCTAGATTTACTTCAAAATGGTGCCATTTTAGTATCAGGAGCAAACGTTGTAGACAACAACATTTTAAAAGGAACATACCTCCTTATATTCAACGACTCAATTACTATTAATAACAAAACATATATTAATGAGGAAAATAAAAGTTGGGAATATGTGTCGCATCTTAAATATAGTAATTATGATTTAATTAGTTATGAACAATCAAATGATTCAATACTTACTTTTGACAGCATTAACATTGTCAACCCAATCATGAGAATTGGAAAAACCATTTACGACTTTAATACTAATCTTTTTGGTAATATTACTCATATTTTATTTCATTTATAAAATAATAATTATCATACTATCCAAATGGCTCATGAAACCTAAACAGGAATCCATAGAAAACAATATTTCCCAATTATCAGAAGAAATTAGAATACTTTCAGAAACTCAAAATGTATCGGGACGACACATTTAAGGAAGGGGGGATTTAACGTACCCGTTCTCATAAGATTTTAATTCAATTTATAAACAATCTTTGGCTTCCCATAGAATGCCATAAACATCTTCGGTTTCCCTAATTGGAAGTCCAGCCACCCCGGCCTTATTATAAACAATCTTCGATTTCAATTAGAAATCCATTTTGTGTTGCAGCTTCTTCGAATTCAATGAGGAATCCATTTGCATTGCAGCTGTGGCTGATTTCTGCAAACGCTGCTATTTGGAATTTCACAATTCCTGAACTGGATGACCTAATCCAAACCGATCGAATCCGATCGAGCCCGAATTGATTATGGAAGCCTCCCGAAGAGGACCCAAGGAGGTTTCATGAGTAAGTGTTAAGCCGGTTAAACATTAAGCCTTTGCACTCATCATTTTGTTTAATACAGTTTTTTTTTAAACTCAAACCTTTCCCGCAATATTTTAATTTGCACGTTTGTTTTCGGGTGCCCCAGTGTCTGGAAACTGTGCCCACGTGAAGGCGTTTGGGAAGTGCACTTGTGTGCATGCAGACCTGCCTATGTTAAGGGAAACCAACAAATTTCAAAGACAACTGAAACGCACCCCATTCCATTATTCCATTCTTAGTTCTTGTCATTTCCTATCTTAGCGTAGAAATTTATAGTTCCTACGTCCCTACCTATTCGCACCAGACTCAGCCAAGAAAAAGGGGATGCATCGCAGCCTCGCTTACCCGATCTTCTAGAGCTTATCGTTCTGGGTGTCTCCTCGCCCGGCGCCTTGTCCTCGTTGCAATCATGGTAATCCTGCCCACTGACTTGGGACCCTTTTTCGCCGCGATCGCGACTTGTTCACTTGGTTGCCAAAAACTTACTCCCCGAGGCGAGCTCTGCCTCCCGATGGCGAGCCCTTAGCTGCGGACCCTTGTCCGGGCTGCGCTGCCGCTGCTGCCGTCGCTGCCCATGCCCGTGGCTTTCGTGCGGTTGGCCGCTCTCGGGCTGCTGCCGGCGCCCTTGCTCTCTCTCGCTCTCTGGGTCGCGTCGAAGTTCCTTGTTCTGCTTGGGGTTCTCGGCTCTCGTCGTCGCTCTCTCTCCATTCTGCTTGTGGTTCTCGGCTCTCGTCGTCGCTCTCTCGGTCCTGCTCTGCTGCTCTGCTTTCTGGATCGCTCTGCTTTCTGGATCGCTCTGCTTTGCTCTGCTGCTCTGTTTTCTGGATCTCTCTGCTCTGCTCTGCTGCTAGCTACCGTGGGCCTCGAACTTAAATTACAACTTCAGAATTTCACCTTACTTATTTAATAATAATGAAAAATTATAAACTTCATAATATACAACAAAACTTCATAATTCCTCCACATGGAGGGACACTCAATACTTAAATCTACCAATTATAACTACTTATAAACTACAAAAATTGTGAGTCGTCACACCACAAACCATACAGTATATAGATGCGCCAGTTCATACACCGAACGTATCGCAGCTGAGTTTTCTGGGGCTTCGGCTGGGGTGCTGGGACCATTCAGCTGTGGTGCTGAGACGTTCGGGTCGTGGCCACGGCCACATACATTTGCAATTCTCGGCTTGCTTTCGCATCTCGTTATGAAGCGAACATGTCGAAAAATGCCGAACGTCCCAGGTCCCCAGGCCTTCGGCTGGTGGACAGAAAACGGTTAGTGGCATTGTTAAGGGCCTGTTGCTGCCGACGAGACCACCTTATATAATTGCATCATGGGCTAGCCTTTGCCTCTGCTTTCGGCTTCGTCAGCTCGGTTGATCCGGCACTGGGCCCACTGTGCGCATCTGCTGAGCGGTCTCGAGCTCGCTCGGCTCGTTTCTTACGCTGTCGGGCAGCGGGCTCGCGGTCAGAGACGAAGCATAGCCGAAAAGAGAATTTAAACCCAGCGCGCTCCCTCTGTCCATGGGGCGTACCGGTAAGCCTCGCCATAGAACAGCTTTTTCGTCGCTCATGCAGCATCTTGGTATTGTATGGTCTTTGATCATACACGAGACCAATGGATCGTACTATTTTCACGATCCATTTCTCAAAATCTGATCCATGAATTCTTGCATGGAAAACACTAAATCTTGTGAGTTTACCAACACTATTTGAAGAAATTCATGAATGATTTCTGGTCAAGTTGTTCTGGTGAACGCGCACAATGATGATATCCACCGTTACATCGGTATTTTGAAGTATATCGCGTTGGACCTCGCAGAAATCTGAGTTTAAAGTGATTGCCGCGAAAACCACTTCCATATATGTCCCGTGCGAATGGCTCGGTTTTTTGACAAAATCTTGAAAGCGAAGGATTGCCCAAAATCGACCTCATAGGGTTAGTCAAGAGGTGTATAATAAAGGTAAACAAATTTTGAAAGTGAAGAAATTTAATTTTCAGTTGCTTCCCCCGCCTCCTTCAGCAAGAAACCCGCTACTCACTTTCACTTTCTCGCTCGCACACTCTGCCTCGTTATGTACGCGAGCGCCCTCTATAATCTATAATCTACACATTAGATGTAGAATATACATAGTAGATGTAGATAACAGATGTAGCAAAAAATTTAAGTTATTTTGTTAAATCCCAAATTCTATAAAATCATAAGCTCAAAAATGTATATACTGACAGAACGGGTATAAGTAGAGTCGCGTCCTCAGAAGCGACTCGCACGTTCCTTCTCGTTTTATCTGGATCTGTTATCTACATCTACATATACAATGTATATTCTACATCTCTTCCACAATCCAGCCTATATAACGCGGCAGAGTGCGGAAGGCGGCTGTAGGAGGCGGGGGAAGCAACTGAAAATTAATTTTCGTCCTTTGTGTGGTGGAAGGAGGCGGGGAGAAATTCTGAAATACACTTGTAGAAGTGTGATATTACACGAGTTTGGAAACTCTGAGGTCTAGGCGCTCATCAAGACGGAAAGACGGACAGGGCTATATCGACTCGGCCATTGATGCTGATCATGAATATTTATACTTTATGGGGTCGGAAACGTTTCCTTCTCTGCCGCATGGCCACAAGGTACAGACTGGCCACAAGGTGCAGGTGCAGGTACAGCACCTTCTCTGCAACTGTCCTGCACTAATGGGAAGGCGTCACCGAATACTCGGCGGCGCCTTCTACGAGGACCTGGACAGCCTGGCAAACATGTCTCTAGAGAAACTGGTGCTCTTTTTGGAGGCCTCGGGATGGTTCGCGAAACCTCCCTAGGCGCCGGACATTACCGGACGAGTGTGGGCATCACAATGGGCTGACTTGCCTCCGATTGATCTCGACTTCGGTCGAGCAGCCCTATAAACCTAAACCATCCGCCTACGATTAGGACACACCAGCATCACTCATTATCACCTTTTTACCCGCATCCCTCCACACATTAATATAATGTGCCCATCTACAACCTCTAAGAACATGTTTTTTTACCACCATTTTTGGACCTCAACACTCACAAATCAAATTGATAATCCGATACCTGAACACCTGTAATTTTCAAACCCCTGCTTTCCCTATAATATTATACTCTACAATAATTTGTAAATTATTAGTAGCTTAAGCTAAGCTCTGGCAGTCGCGAAAAGGAAGATGAGATTTAGTACGAGCGCGTCAAACGCAACAGAAGTGGTCACGAAGAGTCTATGAAGCGAGGAGGCGAAGTAACAGAAAAAAATACCTTTGAAACCTTTTGAGTGCGATGCGGGAATCTATAGGACGAGACGGTGAGTGTACTCGCGTGTGGGGATATATCTTGCTTGTTAGAACATTGGCCCCGCTCGCCAGTCCCGATTAGCGGTTGTCGGCTGCCCTTCTCCCTATTCCATCAGTACATGGGCGGCTTTGCCCTCGAAGATCGATCAGAGAATCGCATGCTGTCAATACAATTTCTTGTGGACGGGACTTTCGAAGAGACTGAGTTTTATTACCCCAGCCAAAGCCCCTTCACAAGCTAGAACAACCAAATTTCGTCCCGCCCCCTCCCGCCACCACAAAGGACGAAAATATGTAGCAGCCACAATTACGAGAAAACTAAAAGCGCAGTATAGTACAGAATGACCATATCTACCAAATTGCCGCGTTCACAGAAGCGACTCACAACGTTCCTACTCGTTCGATTGTGGCTGCTCTCTGTATGAATCAATACCATACTCAATCGTTTCCCAGAATTTCTGTATACACTGTACGATGGTTCTGAACTTTTGTCATTGAACTTTGCTTGATTTATATTTTATGGTTGGGTTTATCTTTGTTTTTTTAGAGTCATTGGGGGCTGAACTTTAATTCTAAGAGTGCACTAATTCGTAATATACTTATTTCTAGGGATTGTGAGGATCTCGTGACCGCACTCAGAATTATAAAATACGAATTATAACTTAAGACGTCACACAATTGATTCAACTATAATAAAAATAAAAGGGTACGTCAGTTTTCAACAAATTGTTTGCAGAAGTTGACTCTGCGACCATCCTAATATACATACATCATTTCGAATGTACAATTCATTACCATCATTGCTTTGCTTGCATTCCAACAGCCCAGATCCTATTTTGGATCAGAGCTGGTTCGCTTCAACGAAAGAGTCGCGTAAATGTTTTCAACGCCTGAGAGATGGCTTTTGTGGTGTCCGCCCTATGAAAGAATATACTTTAGAACTACTTTGGTTTGGAGAATCGATGAGAGAGGACTCACCTCAGGACCGTATTGCTGAATTCATCCAATTGCTGTTGCGTGACAGTCACATAGCCGCCACTGTTCTTCTTAGGTAATGCTTCCAGGGCATTGGCCAGGAACGGCTGCATTTGTTCGTTGGTGACCACCTGTTTCAGCTCATTGAGCACCTCGGCGACATCGGCCAGCATATACGAGTGTAGTTGGAAGACGGAAGCCTGGATGAGGTTCATGACCAGGGCTCCCCCGTGTTGGCTGGCCAGATCAATGACCAGTGGTCGACACTCCGCATGCCTGCTGTGCGTGGTGCGTCCCCAGACGAGTAGATTAATGAAAAACTTCATCACCGACGAGTTAGCCTCGCGGTGGTCTAGAGAGCAGGCGATCAGTGCACACTGGAAGATCGGGGTGATGAGACTGCTTTGTATCAGCTGCAGCGGGCAGCAGTCGAGGTAGCGCGAGGCCAGGCGGAAGAAATCGTCCACAGTATCGGGATTGTTGCGCAGTCCATTCTCCATCTGCAGCAGACCAAATGTGGGCTCGATGAAGGCCTGCAGCATCTCCAATAAGCCGGCAATGCACTCACTGGACTTGGCAAACTCATCGACAAGTATAGAACCCACATAAAGGAAACAGCTGTGGTGTTGTACAGCATAGAGGACGACCATTTGCTTGATCAGCGGCTCCACCAGCTGCATGGCCTGCTTTCTGACCATCCTGATGCCATAGCGGATCAGCCGACAGGTTCTCTCCATGATGCGCAAGTCAGTTTGGAACTTGCTCATCACCTGCGATATCAGCGGCCAGGCATCGTTGAGTATGGCCACCGTTGGGTGCTCTACATTGTCAGGCACATCGGGGTTTGTGTGCCTTATGATTGCACAGGCTCTGTCTATCCAATACACTGGATCCTCACGCTCCCCCTTCTGCACGCTTCCGGTGCTGGACTCCAGAAGCTGTGAGAGCGGCTGTAGCTGGAAGCCCACGATCTCCCTCAACGCAGGATGCAGCTGTTCCCGAGGAAGTCGCGTCAAGATCAACGAAATACCCTTAAGCAGTCCAATGGCCACATCGTTGTTGATCTGAAAGCTGTCCAAGCTGCGGGCAATCTCCACCAAGCCACTTATGTGGCAAACCATCTTCTGCCTGCAGGCCGCACAGATCGAGGTCAACGCTATAGCCGCCGCTGGTGCCAAGCCATTCTTCTGCTGCAGCGCGTAGAGCAAAAAGTTTAAAACTGCCTCCAAAGATTCCGGATGATTCTCAATCCAGTCGCAGAGCTCTCCAATCAGGAGAATGGCTGTGTATCGAACTGCTATATGCGTCTGTTCCGACATATTTAGGATTGCTTCCACCACCTTGGGTATCACATCGTTCTCGTCTCTGCAATGAGAGTTCATCGAATCAGTTTTTGGCACATAAGAGCAGATAAGAGTATAAAGAAAGCGGAAATTTACGGTAATATGTTTTTGGCCACATTCAGCATGACGAAAAGCGCCGCCTCTGTGGACTCCCAAGTCGTTTCTGGCGCTTGAAGGATCATAAACATTTGCTTGAAGCACGCTCCTGAACCAACTATAAAAGCCACATCCTTGATTAGGTCCGAAACCTTACGCCGAAAGTCCTGGAATAGATGCGAGAGATATTCATTGAAATTTAAACAGCTAATATGAAATTTAGCACTCCTTTAGGCTCACATAGAAATTATTGTTCTCCTCGATGAGCCCTTCGTGGTCACTCTCCATCTGCGAATGGCGGTAGAGAGCGCTGATCAGTCGCTCGATGTGCGGCCTGAATTTCGCAGTCAACTTGTCATCGTAGCGCTGAAAAAGGTCCTCGCTGAGCTTGTACCACAAATGAAAAGTGATTTCCGCCACCTCGTAGTCGAAATGTCCGACACATAGCAGCACCAGATCTAAGCCTTTCATCGAGTAGTGCGGCGTCTGCTGGTCCAACAGCATCTTATAAAAGAAGGCATCGCAGAGTGAAGTGAAGATGCGACAGTAGTTAATAGTTTTGTCCGTGTCCTCGTGCGCCACACTCAGGTGATAGGGGGTCTCTAACATGCACACAGCACTGAAGACTTGAGCCTCCACGGGCGCATCGTTTGCGTTGTCGCTATCATGGCGCGTGGTCATGCAGGAGAGCAGGGCACAAACGCACTCCGTGGCATTGTCGTGGAGCTTGCCAGCCGTCTCGGGCTGGTTAAGCAGTCGAAAGGCAAGCTGGGTTAGAGTGTTATTGCAGATGTGGGAGAAGGGGAAAACGTGAATAACCATCCAGGCACTGTAGGTCCGCAGAGCTGCGTTCCAAACGCGCTGCTGGTCTAGGTCGTCTCGTTGCAGGCACATGCACAGAAACTTTAGAACACACTCAGCACTGGCATCAAGCTGTTTGTGGACCTCCTCCCGACGGTTGGCGCCCAGGCGCAGATAGCGTGAGTCGATCTCCTCGGGCAGCACCTTGAGCACCTCCAACAGTGGCCATATGGCCGCCGGATGTGGCGCCAAAGTCTTTAGCAGATCGTTTATCGGCTCCTGCCAGGTGGCCATTAGCAATGCCAAATCGGCCACAGCCAGACTTAGCTGCGTCACAATAACAATGTCCGTCTGCGCGTCGATCTGTCCGATGTGGGTGATCAGCGAGTCCCGCAGGGACTCGTGTGTGTGCGGAGGCAATTCACTGAAGGAGTTCTGTATCTTGTTCCGCATCGTCTGGGCCGCAAAGTAGTTGGCATGCAGATCCCTCTTCTGGTGCAGCAACTCGTCCGCAATCGTCCACGAGTATATCTTAACAGGGAAATAACAGAATAATTAAACGCATTGGACTGGGGCACTATCGCTGGTTCGGTTCGGCCCGACACTCACCGACTTCTGGAACTCCTGCAGCCATTTGTTGGCCTTCTCCTGCTCCTTAGGGTTATTGCCTTGAAAGAGTGCACTGATTGCTTGATATACTACGTCCACAGAGTATGTATCCATTTCACCGGCTGTTATAATCGGTGCTTGCTATTATTATAATTTATTAGCGATGGATGGCTGGATGCACCCATATATCGAAACAGCATCGGTCTATAGAGATGCGCGTGAGGTCACGTGAGTTTCATTTAAAGCCTAGTACTCAGATCGAAAAAAAACACCTCGCGAACAGAATCAGGGTTGATATTTGTATGAAAGCGATAAGAAATGTTTTACGGCAAAAACTGTTTTCTAGGCTCTGTACGGAAGGCAGTACTCAGATCAAAAAACAGAAAGGTCGGTATATACTGGAAAAGTATCAGAAGTATTTGCTTGTTTTTTTGGTATGCTTAGAACCACCTCGAAAAAGATATCAATTTGATATCTTTTGCCAGCAAACACGAAGCAAAAATTGCAATAAGAGAAACACAAAACCAAATAAAATATTTTAATAATGAAGACAAATAGAATCTAGTTAATGCAGTATTATATAAATGACAATTATATAAATATTATAATTTATTATTTTTATTAATTTTCATAAATATAAAAAAAATATAGTTTTCAAAACATATTTTCTTCACGGTGTCCGGCGCGGGAGGCGTCGCCATCTGTTGCTGCTGATAGCCAGACACATTACCTTGCCAATAAAATGTTGTGGAGCCCAGGATATGGCTGGGGAAGAGCGGCCCCAGCCGAAGAAGTGCATTTTATTAACTTTAAACAAAACCAAGCAGCTGTCTGAGCAGTGTAACCGTTCGGAATGCAGTGCACACCTCTGGTCACACACTGGCCGCTCGAAGAATATATGACATTTGTTTGGTGGCGAACAGATTTTCGATCTGACTACTACTAGGCTTTTCTGGAAAATTTGTAGCTTTTTTTCTGATGAAAATTTGGCAGCACTGGCAGCAAGCTTATCGATAAGTCGGGATATCACTGATATTAGATTTTTGCCATGGACAAGGACTCTGATAGCACTGTCACATCTTTGGACGAAAACACAGAAAACTTCTGCACCAATCCCACACGCGACGTCTTGGCCGAGGGCATCATCAACCTCTTTAAGCCGACCATCGAGAAGTTGGACGAACGCGTTGCGTCCACCATTCAACTGCAGACGGAGTTGCGTGGTCAGCTGGACGCCCTCGCCGACCAACTGAGGGAGATCGAGAAGGCCCAACATCAGATCCCCGAGTTTGCAGACAAGGTGAAGGAGTTGCTCAACGTAAAGCACAAGGTGACCATCATCAGCAACGTGCTGAGCACGAGCCAAGAGCGGCTGACGGGGTTGCACAGGATCATAGAGAAGGAGCAGCGGAGGCGCCAGGCCCTTCTAGACTCGGCGCTTAGTACCAACATATCGTAGGGAAGACATGGAGACGCCACACTTCGACCATCTCACCTCGCAGGACTATGAGCACGTCTACGAGCCGGCCGAAGATTCGTTTCTGCTTCTCGACGCCTTGGAAGCCGATTTGCCGTTCTTGAATGTGCTACAGCCACGTCTTTGCGTAGAGATTGGATCCGGCTCGGGGATCATCATTACGGCCCTATCCAAGCAGTTCACCAACACCTCCCTTTGCCTGGCCACGGACATAAATCTGAAGGCGTGTGACGCCACCAGACGCACTGTAAGACACAATGGAGCTCGCGTTGACAGCATATGCTGCAACCTGGCGGATGTTCTTCGTAAGCGTTCAGTTGACGTGCTACTTTTTAATCCGCCCTACGTTGTGACCAGCGACGATGAGCTGCAGTGCCAGATGTTCGCGTCTGAGTCGGCAGGAGGAAGCAACCTTTCGACGAACCGCAATCTGGTTTATTCGTGGGCTGGCGGTAAGAATGGCCGTCGCGTTACCGACACTCTACTACAGCAACTCGACGACATTCTTTCGCCGCTTGGAGTCCTCTATTTGCTGCTCTTGCGTGAGAACAAGCCAAACGAAATTATCAAACGCTTGGATAGTCTTCGTTTTAAGGCTGTTAAGTTTATGGAACGGCGCATCCCCGGCGAATATTTGTACATACTGAAAGTAACCAGATTTCCATCATGACTTTTGCAATAAACATTTTTTTCCCGTTCTTCAAAGGTTTCTTTTGCATTTTTATTATGTATCCATTGAGGGTCATCTATTTACCTGTGCAAGATACGAATGTAAAGATTTCTGATTTCCATTTAATGCAGTACACATTTGTGTAGAATTAAGAAAATTCTAACCACGAAATACGAAGTAGAGAAATAACAGTATGGGGCAAAACGATAAAATTTCTTTTTCCGCAAAATGGGGCCATATAGAACGTGCATATGCTCAACTATGTACATACATTTACACGGATGATACACATTGACCATTTTCGTTTTAAAATTTTTTACGATTTCACATTACCCGAGTCCCTGGAACTGCGACATCCTGCTTAGGTTCATACATAATTATACATAAGTAGGGGTGACGGTGACTGTTCTTACGATAAACTGGTTAATTTAACAAGGAGGAGTTCCTAGACCATCGTGGGTGGCATGTCCATGAGTGAGTACACGTATCTTCCTGGCTCTTGAATTTTTTTGGAAACTATTATTTTTAACATTTTGTATTGCCTTTCGGAGAGCCTTTTCGGGGCAGTCCCCAGGGCTCTTCATTCGCGTCGCCACTGAAATTAAATATATGGATTGATTTATGTACCTACGCTTGTTTTCTTTAGTGCTTTAGTTTGGACTTACTTTCCAGTATAGTGTAAAACTTTTTGAATCCCTTTAAAGACATCTTGCCCGCTGTTCCGTCCAAATTAAAAATAAAAATCAGGCCCTCGTCCATCACGTTCTTTATGCTTTTTGATAATGACCCAGTTGCAATTAAGCTCCATACCTTTCTAATCTGCAAACAAGTAAGTCACTCTGTTAAAAAGATATAGGTAAAGATATATAAACTTGCACAGATCAAGCTTAGACGGACGGATCGGAATAGAATATCTAAAGGATGGCCTAAGACTTCCAGGAGTTTTCAAAGTTAGCTTCCTTTCTTGTTAGGCTACCACCACTTACATAGAAATCCGACAGCTCCGTAGTTGTTATTAGGGAGTCAAGGTACTCAAGCTCCATTACTGTTTTTAATGGGAATTTTATATCCTCTGTCTCATTTTCTACCTGGGTCTGGGTCTTCATAAAAGCGGTTGCCTCCGACAATTTGTCCGCCATTACATCGAGCTTTCTAGACAGGAGCTCAACTTGCTCTCGTAGTCCTTTATTCTCTTCGGAAATTTCTACATGAGTATATTAGTAAGAAATGAGACATTTAAGCTATCAAATATCTAATTTAAGCTATCAAATATCTATAAGAACCTACCCTTAAGAACATTGAAAATGCTTTCTTCAGTCGATTCTGTATTAAAAGTATATTTTTATCAATTGCACATTTAAATACACATTCAAAGTTCATACTTACGCGATATCAAAGGGTCAGCCTCCTGGAGTTCTGCAAAAATATTCCTAATTAGATTAACATTTCTTTTATATATAAATATATGCTCAAATAATATACTCACGGTCCTCCTCTTCTTCGAACTCTATGCACCTGATTTTATATAGAGGTTGTTCATCATCGCCTACATCATCCATCGCCTGGTCTCGTTTAGCTTTATTCATAATTACTTTTTAAATTCACGATTAGAGAGTTGGCTGGAAAGCGAACTATACTAAAAATACATTCTTTAGTTTCAGGAGTTAATGTCTTTAACTATTATGTAGTATACAACTAAACGGCGTCAACTAAATTGTGCATTTTCATTTGGTTCTGCAGACGTCGGCGTCATGTAGCTGAGTCATGGGTCATGAAAATTGTCACTAGTGAATTCTGGAACAGCACGATGTAGATTAATAAATACATAAATATAATAATATATGTTCTATTTATCTCGCTTACCAAATATGTGTTTACAAATTATTTGAGACAAGTTTCACAAAATATTTGGATTGTATTTAGGGTTGTCCAAAATATTTAAAAATATCAATATATCGATATTTTCCCAAAATAAAAATATTTTTATATCGGGATATATTTTTTGGCAAAATATCAATATATATTTTTAAGTTTGATATATTTGACATTTTTTATTCGGTCACACTCAACCAACGGTAAAAGTTCGACATGTCTTCCGCACGCAATTATTTTTCAGATTTGACTGAAAAAACTGCCCGTTTTGTATATACTATATGTACTATATGTTCAAAAAGGTAAGAAGGCGATTGAGTACGTGTGTATGCACATGTAAATGCGGTTGCAAACGGTGCACGGAACTAAAATTATAAGATGTCAATGAAAGCTTCCTTGAGTCCTTGAGTCCCGGCTCAAAAGGAATTGTCATTTTTCTTAAACTTTTCGCTTACCAATTGGCAGAGCGATCCCTTAACATTTTGGTTATCCCAAAAAGAATCCTTTCCAAATCTTGTCAAGGTAGCACCCAGTCACTAGGTTACACTAGTAGCTCAGTGCCATCAGAGAGGCTGGCCTCAGCGATGAAATGCGTTGTCTGTGATACTCGCAGTCGCATGACACAGCCATATAAAAGATAGGGTATTTTTAAAATCCTTAAACAACGAATTTTGGATGCTTTCTTGAATATTTTTTAGCTTATTAGAATTTAACAACTAACAAATACCTATGTATATAATAACGAAGAAAGATAAATAAGATATGGAATATGAAAAATGGTTATTTTCTTTATGGGAATTAAATTTCAGAAAATTGGTGTTATGCTGAAAACCAAAAAATTTGGTTATTATTCGTTGATATATTTTATTTCATTTTGATATTTTTTCAAAAAAGAATATATCACCGATATGATATATTTAAATATTTGGCAACCCTACTGAGACTACACTAGAGATGGGCATGGACTGCAATTTTCCCGCACGACCCAACACGACATCGATTTTAATTACATTTACGTTTTTATTAACATATTTTTATATAATAAATTGTTATTTTTAGGCTTATTAAGTAGACGTACTGCGTTCATTTAATATTTGTCCCGAAATAGAAAACACCCTCTTGATTGTAGCCGAGCTGGCTGGAATATGTAATATTTTTCTAGCTTAAAGTTGTAACGCTTTCATGTTATTTGCAATCTTCCAAAATGTTAGTACATTTGTATCCGGCAATGGATCTTTAGTTATTTTGTTCGTCGTGTTTTTTCGTGCCGATTTTGCTCTGAACAAACACGCACGCCCATGGAAAAAATTACATTTTTCAACACGCACACGCGGGCGCCCATCGTGTCACCACGTGACACGAAGAAAACACGGTCCATGCCCATAATTCTTTAAAAAATTTTAAAGCCCCATATCTATCAGGAAAAGTCGGTTTGGATCCTTGAGGAAAAAAAAGTTCGGTTTTGTCGAGTAGTGTTATCTGCTAAAATTTCACAATTTTTATACGAAACAAATACTTATAGGCTCAAATCACGGAGCTTCCAGTGCCTCACCTAGAATATATCTGAGAATTTGACTATTAAATTCCAGAAGCGTTGGAAAACGATTTGGCTCAGAACACATTGTGCAGAAGAAATCTTCAAGATGGTCCTGCGACAACCTGCTAGCTATCAAGTATTCCATGTCATACTTTTCTGCCACATAACATCTCAAAAAATCTTGCGACGAATTGCTGATCAAAACGCCCTCTTGAAAGGGCCAACGCTCGGCTTTCGTCCCAGGTTTAATAGGGGTGGCCATCCAAGCCTACATTTGCTGTAGAACACTACACAGGAGAGATCTTCAGCTGTGACCACAACTTATAGTTCATTGGTCGTTGTTTTAATTTGCTAATTCTTGCCAATAGCGTGTTGCATTTTTTTCTTAAAGTTTGCCGACTGTTTGCAATTAACACACATTGGCAATGAACTTGTGTCTTTATCTCGGCTCTCTGGCTCGCCCAGTTTGGCCAATTTCATCTCTTTGGAATTTTCATCCAATTTAAAGTGGGAATCGCTGTCCTTTTTAATTTTTTTGCCCCCAACCATTCGCTAGAGAAATGTTTTTCGCATATGAAGAACATTTTTGTATCCTCCAGAGAAAGACCACATTTCTCACGCCAAATTTCTCCTAAATAACTACATATCTGCCGGAGGAAACTGAAACATTCTCAAAGTCGGATCGATGCACCTTGAATTGTTACATGCGTATACACAGCATTGCTGCTATCCGCTAATATCGACGGTTTTGCGACTATCATGGTAGTACAGTATCGAGCTACAGTTGTTGCGCTTTTGATATGTTTGGATTGGCTGCAACACCCCAAACATCTTTTTTTTAAATAAAAAACCGCAATATGGTGACTGCACACTCTCATAATTTTTACTCAAAACCTGCAGCGCGGATATTCACAAAAAGTAATAGGTTGACAACAAAATTGTATTACTTCCACAGGAATTTTGATTGGAGGTGATAGAATGGATATACCTGAAAATATAGCGACTCAAAGATGAAATTTTCTACCATTTCTAATGTTTCATCAACTTTGTAATTAAAAAAATTTTTTTTTTGTATGGAATGGTATAATTTTTAGACATGAAGGTGCCATCTGAACGAAATAAGCTAAAATAAATAACTGCAGCGCTGTTCTGAGTAAAAATTATAAAAATGCAAACAGTCATCGAATTGCGGCTTTCGAATTTTTAAAAAAGATATCTAAGTATGAGGAAGTGATCTACTCATAACGGCCCACAACCTCAATTTAGTCTTAAGCCTAGTACTCAGATCCAAAAACTATTTGCCAGCAAACAAATGTCATATATTCCTCTTGGCTTATGCATTGCAAAAAAAAAACAAGCGCTACCTCTGAAACAAGCTTTAAAAAAAATATACCAGTCAAAAATTCTTTAAAAAAAAGTTCTGCCATAGAAAAAACAAAATATCATCAAACTATTTCTAAGCCCCAAATCTTTAAGAAAATTTTCGTTTTGTTTCTTGAGGAAAAATCGTGTTGACTAGTGTAATCAAAAGCAACAAATATACTTACACAAATTGAAATTTTTTCAGAACACAATTTTCATACAAAAAGGTATAAAAACAAAATCTACCATAAAATGTTTTTCTACAAATTTATTGTATAGATTAAAAATCTACTGGAATTATTTTACTACTTCCCACGGGAAAGGTTGTGTCGAAGGTATTGGAGCAATCACCTAAACGGTTTTGAGGAAGCACATTTAATCGTTCAGAATCGAATATCACCATCGAAGAGGTTACTGATTGTGATTATTCTGATTTATAGGCTGTTTACATTGGGGTTGCGTCTTGCCGGAGACGCAGTTTTTATACCCGTACTCAAAAAAGAGTTAAGGGGTATATTAGATTTGTGGTAAAAGTGGATGTGTGTAACACAGAGAAGGAAAGTTTTCCGACCCCATAAAATTGCCGAATCTGAATCAGATCGGATCATAATTATAGCCAGAATGAAGAAATTAATTTTAAGTTGTTTCCCCCGCCCCCTCCTGCACAAAATAACGCTACTCATTCTCTTTCTCGCTCGCACATCCATAATCTACATGTTAGATGTAGAATATACATTGTAGATGTAGATAGCAAATGTAGCAAAAAAATGTAAAATGTAAATTTTTTTTTTTTAATTCTAAAATTCTTAAAAATTGTGCTCAAAAATTTATATACTGACTGAGTACGGGTATAAGTAGAGTCGCGTCCCCAGAAGCGACTCACACGTTCCTTCTCGTTTTATATACACTACTGGTCAAAATAATAAGTACACGCTCATGAGCTTTCTTTCACGTCTCGTAAAACTTTTTTAAAAAACATTATGAAAAAATCCACTTAACTTTTAGATTACTAACCTACAGTAGAATATAACAAAATTTAACATATGCAATTATCGCTTCAAATGAAGGTTTTCTGATCAATTTTATCTAAAAAACATAAACAAGGGGTGGTCAAAATAATAAGTACAGCAATTCTACAAAGCCAAAAACTCAAAGCATATCAAAATTTTTTCACTTTTTTCTTATTATTAGCAATCCTACGATATTATCCGATATAGCCACCCTTATTTTCTTCAGCTTTGGCGATTATTTTTGGCATCCAAGCAATAATTTTGCGCCAAGTCTCTACTGGAATCGCATACCAAATTTTTTGGACAAATTCCCACAATTCTTCGGAGTTTCGAACTGTATTTGTGCCAACGCGGCGTTTTAAGTCTCCCCATAGGTTTTATATTGGGTTTTAGTCAGGAGATTGACTTGGCCAATGCAAAACGTTTACCTTGCCCTCTGTAAACCAAGCCTTGACCAGCCTTGCGGTGTGTTTTGAGTCGTTGTCCTGTTGAAAGACCCACCTCAAGGGCATGCTTTCCTTAGCATATGGTTGCATAATGTCAGTCAATATGTTTTTATACCTGAATTTGGTCATAGGATCATTTTTACGATGTATCAGTTCAACGCCATGCAAAAAAAAAAACAGCCCCAGGCCATAAGGCAACCGAGGCGGTGGTTAAACATTTTTTTTGTACTGGAAGTCGAATTATTTGCCTTTGGGGCGTCGTACATATCTCCTGTAGTCATTACGAAAAATATTTGGTTTTGTTTTGTCGTTCTATAATATATTAATTCATATTTTCAGACCCATCTGGCTCAGAGCATGCAAAATTAATTTCGCAAAATTGTTGCCTCATCTCAAAATTTTTTTCTCGGAGTAAGGAACCTTTTTGGGCTATACGTTCTGATAAGTCTGAATATTGACGCCTACGAGGAACTGTCTGAGATGATATTTCATGGCCAATTTGAGCGGAAATGGCTTTGTAAGACATGAACGCATAATTTTTTGCAAGACTGGCGATGCGAGTGTCCGTTGTTTGTGAAGATTTCTTCTTCATTCTTCGATTTTCAGTAAGAAATCTTAAATTTAAGCCATTCTGATCCAAATATACCGAGCGTCCAAGACTTGTCGCAGTTTCCCGAAGACTTTTCCCTTATTTTTTAAGATTCAAGACAATCTTCAATTCTTCAGCAGAACAATGATTTTTCGGCCCATATAGGGAAATTTTTTTAACTCTCATGTACTTTGATATGCAAGGAGTCAATAAAAACCAACAATCCTTTGACCAAATCCCAATCAAATCCTTAAAAATTCATAAATACCTCCAGTGTACTTATTATTTTGACCACACTAAATATGCACAGCAAGCACAAATTTAAGCTTAGAATTAAATTAAGGGTGCTGACAACTCTAATTTTTGATTTAAATGTTTGACTAAACTGTAATCTTTAAAAATATAAACAATTGGCAGTCATAAACTCAAAAACATTCGAGATATTTCATAAAAAATCAGCACGATGCCTCTGTACTTATTATTTTGACCAGTAGTGTAGGTTAAGCATAGGGCCCTAGTGGTGGAAAAAAATTGCGCGACTGCTCTTCTCTTTCTCTTGCAATTCTCTTTCGTCCATTTTCTTGTCGTCTTGCACAATTCTGTTGATTTCCCAAAATTTGTTTACTTTCCTTGTCATCAAGTACCCAAATCAAAGTTCAAGACGCACGTCTTCTTCTGCATCATTGCGTCTATTCCGATATCGATAGCAGACGCGCCCAGTGTTTTGTTTTATTTGTTTTTCAGTTTAAAATTCATTTTTCATGCAGTTTAAATAAACCAAATTCGCACATGTAACTTAACAGTCTTTTCATGTAACGTTACAGTCCTGACATTTTTGCTTATCAAAAAGGAAAAATTAGTTTTTGGCATAAATTAAATTTTGAATGAAAATATAATAAATATTAAAAATACAGAGTTTCATGTTTTTGGGACAATTTTCGTTAAAAAATGCGATTTTGACCATATGTGCACACATGATCATAATAATAGGTACACACATCTACGTAAACTTTATCATAGCAGAAAACAGTTTTATTGGATATTTGAAAATTAAAATTAGTTCCCAATTATTCTTTAAGTATTTTTTTTCATTAATATAAAGTTTTTTATACTATAGGATAATGTTATAACAGAAAAGAGATCCATTTGTACTTTAGAGTCGATGTCAGGCTGATCAAATTAATAGGTACACTTGAAGTGTTGTTAAGATACAAATTTGTTAAATTAATATTTAATTTTTTTTTTTGCCTTATTAGTATTAACTAGTATATCCACCTCTATTTTTGGTCCCCTTTACAATTCATTTTGGCATACATTTAAAAGGCGTCTGGCAGGTTTCTATAGTTGTCTCAGGCCACAACTTTTGGACGCCCTCCCATAATTTTCGCTTGTTTCAAAATGAAAACTTTGCTAATTTCGTTTTTAAATCACCCCACAAGTTTTCAATTGGATTCAAGTCGGTAGATTGACTAGTCCACATTAAAAAGTCAATTTTTTGTTTCTGCAAAAAGTTGGTCAAACGCATAAGTGGAACCTTTCTTGGTTTTCTCC
Organism: Drosophila ambigua; assembly: GCA_018150905.1. NCBI lineage: Eukaryota > Metazoa > Arthropoda > Insecta > Diptera > Drosophilidae > Drosophila > Drosophila ambigua. The sequence goes on from JAECWS010000110.1 coordinate 204,476, forward strand.
CTGGAAGGTTGGCTTGTTGTAGCCGTCTACGGGTCGTTGGAGCCCTAATTTTTTGTCCGATTTCTGCTGCAATAGCCTTTGACGACTTAAATGGGTCCTTTTTGCTCAGAGATATAATGTAGTGGTGAAGTGTTTTGCTTGTTTTCTGTGATATTCGGCGATTTTCCTGACCAGGTTTCCTTTTTAATGTATTTTTAACAAATTTATGAGATCTTTTCATTAATTGGCAATGGCCCGAAGAGATTTGCCTTCTTTTTTCAGACTAAGAGCCAATCGGGCTTCCTCCTCTGTACAATGAGAATTTCGATCCATTCTTGTAAGGAACAAACAAATTTTTGTTTATATTTTGACTTTAGCTAGATGAAATTTACGCTAAAAGGCCAAACAAGCAAGAATTTCTAAATTATTTACTTAATATTGAAGAATTAGTGACACTGTACCTATTATATTGATCAGCCAAAATGTGTTGTCAACTCACATTTCCGATAAAAGCTTTGTTATCAGGGGGTACACTTATTTCATTTATTTGTCAAGGAGTTGCAACATATTGACAAACAAAAATTACTAAAAAAAATTTTGTTTTCAACAAATGAAGTACGTTAAAACTGATTTTAATTGAACACATTCAACGTGTACCTATTATTATGATCATATGTGTATGTACATATGCACGTACACCGTGTAAAGGCTGGCAACAGATATTTTTCTGTCAAACAAAATTTGTTGAGTACTGTTTTCCTGCATATGGATATAAATACATATATCACTGCTATCGTAATACTAAAGACTTCAAAACCAGTATGGTCAACTCTCTATATGCAACCCAGGGAATTGAGAGGAGAGGGATGGATCACATGTATACCAGGAGGGAATAAATAAAGAATCAATCACTTATGTATGCACCCATGAGCGGTCCCTACCCAAACAACCCCTACATGTCCCAGTTAGGGGTTCTTTTTCCCCACATAAGCCAGGGGTATTTCCCGTTCGCATACCCAATTGAAACAAACTTATTGGCATTTTAGAAATACCAACGGAGGGATGTACAAGCACGAATATTTTTCGCTTTTACGTAATTACAATAATTTATTTCATCGTTCAAAAATTCTTTATATTCTTCTCTTCCTTTTTGAGTGGTTCTGTTTGCTGCCTTTCACTACTACTGGTTGTTTATTGATTTTATTCTTGATGTTCTAATTTGCAGATCTAATGCAGATACATAAATATGTATGTTGTATGTATATAATAAGTATTTACAAAAACGCTTAAATCTTCAACATTCATTGTCTGTGGTATCATATGTTTGATTCCACTGTGCATTCAATTCAACTTTTGTATGCAACTTAAGCTTAAAGCACTTAAGTGTCTCTTGCTGTATGATTTGGGTCAGTGGGTGTGTGTGTCGGTAGTACTAAGAGATATTGGGTTGGGTTTGTTGGGGGTCGGATCGTATTGGCGGCAAAGAAGTACCAGTACATACTTTGATTGACCAACTGTGCGCACTCCTTTGTCAAATATCAGTCGTTATATTTTCAGAACTTGGTATTATTGCATTTATGTTTATATTGTATTTTCGGTAGGCGCTGGCCTACCCTCACTAATAGATATACGTACGAGTATGTAACATTAAAAGTTTATTCTTGTCCATATTTCGATTCTCGAGTTTGTTTATACAATTTACAAATGAATTGGGTTTATCGTTATTCAATTTGCTCAACAAAATGTAAACCCTCGTTTAATACTGACATAAATACTTAAGATTAGTCATGGCTTAGGGCTAAATGCTGAAACGAAACAAAAGAAGCCTTTCCGAGGCTCCCCGGTTGGGGACCCCGAACAGATCTCAATCTTCCCGTTGCTCGAACGCGCCCTGGATCGAAAAACCCACACAATCGCGTCGTCACTCCCCCTTGTGGGTGCGTGGCTGCGTACCGTTTGTCGATGTCGGTGTATGTGTGGATGTTGTAGATGGCCGCAGAGGGAGCAAAATGTTTGAAACCATATGTAAAACTTGAGTGTCGAAGTGTGTCGAAATATGCTCGAAATAGTGCCTCAATTTAATCAAATACAATTTTTATGTTTTATTTGTTTTGTATTTAATTGCATTTGCTGTTTCTTTTCAATTGTGTATTTTTGTCTCTTTCATTCTTTCATAAATGTAACGTCTAATTTTAATAATGATTTTTTTATTATGTTGTGGTTTTTGTTTGTCTGTTTGTATAGATTTACGCTTCTTCATGTTCAATCTTTGTATATTTGTTTTAAGCATAAAATTCTATAAATTATGGCTTATACATAAAGGAAAGAAAGATTTTGGTTTAGTTTTTTGTGGATTTCTTGTCGTATTTGTATATAGTGGGGATGATTACTTTTCTGTTCGTTCTATTCGTATAGATCGCCATATACGAACCTTTCTCAATTACAATTTTTGCGGTTTTGTATTTTTTTATAAAAAAAGTACACATAAAATACAATTAAAATAAAGTAAGAAATACAAATTATTCCTTAAACATAAAAATTATATACTTTTGCGATTTTTTTGTGTTTTTCTTTTGTTGGTTGTTCTTGTTGTTTATTTTCTGGTTGCTTTTCTTATTTTTTTTTTGCTTGTAACTTTTATTTATTATTAATTTAAATTGTTTGTTTGTTTTGTTGTATTTTTGACTACATTATTATTACGCTTGATCGTCCGAGCCGGAACCATCGTCATTATCATCATCATCGTCTGTTCGATAGGAAATTGAAGATTAGTTAAAATTTATGGGTTAAAGTCCCGTCTATATAAAGACCTACCATCACATTCAATGTCATCCTCCTCACCATCATAGGGTATGTCGTACTCGTCGCTCTCGATTTCACTGTCGCCCTCGATGATTTCTTCCAGAGCCTCCTCCTCGTCAGAGTCGCCGTCGGCGGCCTTCTTGGCCTTCTTTGATTCGGCGGATTTGGCCTGGAAAAAGAGAGGAGAGGAATGAGCATAATGGTTCCGAATCGAATTTTGGTCCTGTGCGCCGGGAAAATCGTTATTTTCGCCGTAAAAAAACATTTGAAAAATGCGCGCGCGTTGGGATTTTATTTAAACAATTGACTGGAAATTCTGCTTGTCAAGTTTTGTTCCAATAATATACCAATACCAATATACTAATAATATTACATGGTAATTTTTTTCTAAGTGTGATTGATTTTTTTTTTTTGGTGTTTGTGAAAAATGAAGCATGTATACATATATACGGAGGAGGAGGACGATGAGGGCATACATGTCATGCCCCAATCGGCGCCTCAGAACACTGTGAAAAAAATAATAAGTTTTGAGGTGAAGACAGGCTCCTCGACCACCTCCTCTGAAATCAAAATTTACAAGTTTTTTTTTGGAGGCCGCCAGGTATGTATATGCTTGAAAAGCAACATACCCAATTAAATAACCAAATTTGTATTGTCCTCAAACCCACACATCTCCTTGATCAAGGGCAAAGCAAAAGCTCCATCAAATGCGTCCTCACACACTATACATGGCCATAAAAAGTATTTTTTCAGCCCACAAAACGGTAAGCCTCTTCGAATTCCTTCTCTTTTTTCTACTCTTCTGCCAGAGCAGCGGGAAAATCGTTATTTTCGCCGTAAAAAAAACATTTGAAAAATGCGCGCGCCAATGTAATTCGCTGCAAGCACGCACACGGCAAAGCAAGTTATAGAGAAAGAGAGAGAAGAGCAAGAGAGCAGGAAATTACAAGTGCACTCTCTTTAACATACTCCTATATATCTTCCTCCGCTCTATGTTCTATGTATACGTGTGTAATACATAGAAGAAAAAACAATAAGGCAGGCAGCGACGCTGGCATCAAAGAAGCACATGTATCCATGTCCGTGAGATACGACAGCCAAGCCAAGCGTGTTGTGAGACAGAGAGAGGGAAGGAAAAAGAGAGAGGGTAAGAGAGAGAGAAAGAAATACCAGCAGCGCTGACGAGGCAGAACTGTACCTGAGCGTCACGACAAAGTTGCATGAATGAATGTTTCTCGTACACACACACACACACACGCACCCTCAGCTGCTGCACAAGAGTGCGCTAGCGTCGCTGCCGCAGTCTGCGTCTCTGTTAGCGTCGTATGCGTGGGTTCACGTTTGTTAAGCAGCAGCCAACCAACAACAAGCCCCCGTCCATAAGCTGTCCCCATCTCCAAAAACAAACCCGTAGTACATATATTTACTAGACGAAGCCGACTGTTACAATGTGGATAGCTGCGGTAAATTGTGCATAATATGTGCCCCCTATCCCCACATTTCCCCACTCATAAGAGGAAAACATACATACACAAGTCACGAGACTGAGCACTTGAGAAATGTGCAATACAAAATAAATAGATAAAATAGGATAAAACAGGGTCATCAAGGATATTTTTATAGGGGATAATTTTAATGGGATTTGGTGGGAAATTATTTTTCCCACTACCTGTGTCGTTTTCCATTCTCTAATATTTTCTTTCCAAAAAAAACAGTTTATTCAAATCTAACAAAATATGTAAACAACACTATCAACACCCATTGCATTGGTGATACCCTGTAATGACTAAAAGGTGGTATCACAAGAACTTAATTTATAGAATGTCAAAAAGGCAGTTTGACACCCTGTACAGGCCTTGTTTTATGTACGCATCGCCATGTACCAAAATAAATACGCATAAAAGGGAGAGGGGAAAAAGTGAAAGATAAATGTAAGCACAAACATGGGAGAGTATGTGTGTATACATAACAAATTACGAGAGAGAGAGTAGATGTAGATGGCGCGAGAGAGATAGAGGCGCATAAACGATGAGAGAGCGAGAGAGAACCGTTACTGTACATTTTGGTTTCGAGTTCGAGTCGAATCGTTTGATTTGCCAATTTATAGTGATATCATGGCTTTTATTTTTATCAGAAATGTGCTTTTTGATTATGGCCCCAAAATGGGGGAATGGAAGAATGGAATGTGACGGACAGTACAAAATAAGTTTAAATACCTCGCGCTCCCAGTCGCCGGCCGGCGAGAGAGACAGAGAGAGAGAGTACTGTTATTGTTGTTGCGGCGTTGCCAATATTTTTTGCAAACGCAATAAATGCAGTGCCCGATGATGAATAAGGCCAAGTGTGCAAATAATGAAGTGTTATTGCATCTATTGTTCCGAATCCAACACAGAGGCGATGACTGGCAGTGTAGGTGTGTTGCAAGGCCGCCTTACAAGTTATCTATGTACATATCTCTCTTACTCTATGTATCTTTGTTACGCTCTCATTCTCGGTTAAGCTTTTTGCGTCTTTCCTTTGCACACGTCAATGTTAATGACCTGTTCTAGTATTCATCTGATTTGGTTAAGTTTATTAAAAATACATTAGCGCACGCTCTCGCTCGGGAGCGAGACCTCTCTATCTGAGCCATAACTGTACCGTAACTGCATCATCAGTGGCGTTGTCGAGTGGTGTGTATGGGCCCTCTAACCTCGATTTGAACCCAACAGCAATAATCTTTGATTACCGACCGACAATCATCTTGGTTAATCGTAAACAACGCTCTCTCTCTCTCTCTATATATATATATGTATATTCTCTCTCTCATTCTTTAGTATATAAGGGACGGAACTGAGAGCAAGCTCTCTGCGCGTAAAAATCCCGCTCTCTGAAGCAGCATTTGAAATTGGAAAACGTGTGTATATCTATTTCAAAAATTTTTTCTTCGTTTTGTAATATTCAAAAAGTGGAACTCACGAATTCGAATGAATCACTTGGTACCGTGGAATTTGAAAGCGTAAACAAAAATCAACGGCAGTCGATAAGGCGATCGATAGCGATAGCGACAGGAGGAGTGAAGTGTTGGGAAGCGCACAAACTTAACGTGAGACTGTACGATGAACATGATCATGATATCCTCTACACGCAAATGGAGGGCACTGGTGGGGTACTTACTTCTGCAGGCCTCTTGGTGCCTTTCACTGATTCCTTAGCAGGGGCGGCAGCGGCAGCATCCTCGCCGTCCTTTGCCGTACCGTTATCAGCGGCCGCGTCGCCAGCGGCATCGGCTGCTGCCTTATCCTCGCTGGCTGCCTTGGCTTTGAGATCGTCCTTCACCGTGGCGACATCGTCCTTGACGGCAACCTTTTCGACGGCAACATCACCGTTATTCTGTTGTTCTGTGGCTGCAGACATTTTGTTTCTGGATGTTTTTTGTAGTTTTTTGAAAAACTTTTTTGTTTGTATTAGATAACGCTTAACGGTTATATGGACTTTAGCTGAATGATTGATGCTCCTTGTGTGTATACTCCGTTTATTTCTTTTTATTGCTGTATTCGGAAAATGTGGGTTGTTGACAAAAATTAGCGCAAAATAGTCAGGGGAGAAAACGAGAACCGCACCGCACGAGAACACAAACACAGTGTTTGGATTTGTGGTACGTCCAGTGTATTTAAGCAGCGGAAGAGAAGCGGCGACACGCACAGATACAAATCGCACACGCACACACACACACGCGTTGGCACTCTCGCTCTCGTTTTCTCTAGCCCTCTCTCGCTTGCTTTCTTTCTGGCCGGCTTATCACACGGTCGGTTGGCTGTTGCCTCTCTTCCTCATAATACACTGAAGAAAAACCTCTGCGGCATCTGTACAGCCGCAGTCGACAGCAACGTAGAGAGAAGGCAACAACAACAGAGTTGGCGTTCAAGCAATCGAGAGATTTTTCAAATATTTTGCAATAATTTTTGATCAAGTATTATTATATAGAGTATTTGCAGTGCAGGAGTAATCCAAATACAGATAGTGTTCATCTTGCATGGAAGAAGGATACTACTACTACTACTGCTGACTGCTTGGTATTCTGTCTTTGGTATACTTTATGTTTTGCTGACCACGATATGTACCCGTTGAAGTCTCGAACAAGAATGAACATACTCGCGCGGCAGCGTTTACAAATCGCCGCCAGCTTCTTCTTCACAAAAAGTTGTGCCCCCGATATTTTCGCCCATTTCTCAGATACCTTTATTCAGATCGGACCCGAAACAGATCGAGGGGCTACGTCAAATGATCCCCTTAATTTTGGTATTTTTCCGAAGGAGATACGATCAAAATTATATCCGGAATTGTCAAAATGAGTGGGTTTCTTGATTAATTCCATACAAAATCTGCTTGGGTTCCGTGAGTACAGTCGCCGGCACGTTTGGCGCTAAATTTGAAAATTGCCGGCCGATGTAGTTGGCGAACTATAGGGCGGCATGGATTGGGGGTGTGGTGCAGTCGTTCCGTTGCTCCGACGGTCCGTTGGAATCGCCAGTTGACGCGTGCGTGAGACCGACCGTTTGTCCGTCGCTCCCCTTTCTTGTTGTTGCTCATGGGAAGTGTTGCTGCAGTGCTGTTGTCGCAGATGTGTGTGGAGCGCCGGGCGGGGCGAGCGGATGGCAGCGCTTGTATTTATAGAGTGGACCAGCGTGGGCCGTAATATGCTCGCGTATTGGGGTCAATTGATTAGCAATGTGAGTGGAGCGGAGGAAGAAGGTGCTCGAGCAGCAGTCTATTTTTGGGGCCTATTGATTCGTATAGCTTAGGACACATCCAGGACTGGAGAAGAGTCTGGGATAACCCTAAAAACTTTCCAGGTTCAAATGGCTTTATTGAACCCCCATCATCGCTTATCAGCTAATGTTTGAACATGGTCCACCCTTAATTTGTTCTGATGTGCCATTTCTTCCGTTGATCCCGCATTTGTGGTTCGACAATTTGCTGACTCTGTTCGTTACACGAACCATGTTGGTTCAGGAACTGGCTGATGAGCTATTGCCATTGTAGTCGTTCGGTCCGTACGAATTGCCGTGTCTCGGCCATTACACCTGGTATCCAAACAAAACAGGGGTATATTGCGTTTGTATAGATACATGTACATAATACATATGTATGTACATAATATATGGACGTTCAAGGAAAAGACATATTTGTAAGAGTATGTGCACGTTTCTGTTAATTTAAGTATGAATGCATGTATGTAAATACATATGTTGAACACATACTATCTAGAGCTGCGAGAACCTAGAGTTGGTAACTGATGATTTATTCGAAATTTTGTCACGCGTATCTAAAAAATTTACATTTTTTGTCATTCAATTTGTCGCCTTGTTTGTATGTGTGTATTACTAATGCTGATAATGGAGTAAAAGTAACCAATTCTCTGCTGAATTCATATTAAAAACGGATACTGGGTATCAAAAGGTCGGGGCTCTCGCTTGAAGCATTCTTGTTTTTCAGCTATTTTCGTGCATAAGCAACAAAAAATACACATGTACATATGTGTGTATGTAGCTATAGTTCGTAATCTGAATAATACGGGAGACGACAGAGCAGCCGTCCGTCAGCTCGCTAATTAAAAGCGGCGAACCTGTTCGTCCGCTCACGTTGAAGGCATTCGTGGTAAACACCTGTAATCGTGGGACAATCATTGAGTTATCATATTTAAGCAGCAGCGCCGCAAGCAGCCGCGACAAACAGCTCTGACTCTTGGCTGCCTTTGGGCTTGAATTTTGACGATAAGCCGATTTGCGTCTTCGTTTTGCAAGCCGCCACGCGGTGTGGTGCTCCGCGCGGTCTCAACTCGTACGAGTAGTACCCATTGTAGTACTACGGCTTGGCGTTCGTGGAGCATTCGCGCATTGTTACGATATGAGTCGGTGGCTCTCATCAGCCGTGTGGGGGCGTTTGACGGAAAGTCCTTGGACAATAGAGCAGGCCGCAGTCGTACCTGGGGTTAACAAGCTGGCGTATCTAGAATCGAAAATATACCGCAAAGATACCGACACTGTTTGACCGGTAATATCCCAAGGTTAGTCCGTGATTCAAAATGGAGGATCATTCGCGATAAAAAAGGTGGCAATCGCGGACAGCCAGGCAGGCAGGAAGTTGTTTATAGACCTTTCCAGAAGGGTCCTGTTTCCAGGAATACAAACATCTGCTATAAAAATCTTGCTGCCTCTAAATTCGTCCATAACCTAACCCAAGATTTCTGCTTAGTTCAGTTCAGAATTTCCTTCATTACAAATACGAATGAATGTACATATGTATGTACACATTGCGTCATAAAGTTTCTGTAGCAAAGAGGTGTGAACAAATCTTAATGCAAACAATCGATACCTGTCCACTCATGTGTATCTATGTATGAACATATGTACATGCATACTCACTCGTACATGCTACTGACACCCTAGCATATAGTACTCATGGGGTTAAGATTTCTTTTCAGCTTGCGCTGCTAATAGATCTGTAATAAATCCAATATACCGGGGTAATATGAGGCGATACTTATTATTTCCCATAAATTGGTATACTCATGTGTTTGAACCTGCATCATACTTGTAGGTCATGCTGTACCGCATAGCGCTGTTCTCGCTTTGGAGCCGTGAACGTTCACTTAAGGTAAATGAAATCGGTGTGGAGAACAGCATGGAACAGGTTTACAGCTCGCTTTGAGCGGCTGTTAGAATGATAGGCGATTCGCTTGGCCGAGTGGCCCGGGACGGACCAATGGAAGACATTCATCTCCGGTCTCGGGTCGCGTTTGGCTGGCGTGTGCTAATGTTTCCACACGAGTGCGGCGATTAGTCCGATACGATACCCAGCTGTCCAGCTGTCCTACGTCAACCGGGCACTTCACACGCAATTATTAAAATTAAATTTTCCAGTCCCATTGTCTTCGATTTCCAATATAACCCGTACTCGTACCTGAGGATGGGGCTGGGGCTGGACGGAATGGTATAGAATCGTCAGGGACTCACATCCCATTGTGAGAGTGTGCTTTGCGGCGGGCCTGCACTTATGACGTTTCTATGGGAGGAAGGGGAAACGAGATGGAGATGGTATACCATCCCGTCGTTCACATTCTTCCACCGATGGTGCAGTGCTGTTGTTGAAATGCTTTGAATAGGCCAGGCCCACGCTTCGCTTTACTCTGCTCTTCTCTCTTCACCTCTTTATCTCATCCACTCTCTTACCCCATCGCCGTTGTTGCCATCTGCGTCATGCATTTTGCTGCACTGGGTAGGTGGGTGATGGTGGTGGTCTTGCAGGAGGCGGTGGGTGATGTCTCGTGGTGGTTGTTGCTTGAACTGTCCGCCGAAGAGACCGGTGGCAGAGAGTGTCAGCGAGTGAGCGGCGCATGAATGAATCATTGGGGAAGAATCATTGCCAGTGGCCGCAAGTGTGCGAGTGTGTTTGCGTGCCTGTGTGGTGTATCTGTGTGTGCCGGGGCATCTGTTTGTACATGACTGTGGTCTCTTAAAAGCCCAAATAAAACTGCGTGCCCAATCGCCCAGAGCAGAGAGTCCATTTATTTATGTATGAATGTACATACTATACACTCTCTTGGATGCTCGAATTCGTAATTTGGCTTGGGTGAACATCGTTTATTTATTCAATAACTACAAACGCTTCGGTTTGTCATTCCCAACCAAGGCATAATGCCATTATAAAAGTCAGAAATGAATCCACAATATGGTCATATGTAAATTCGACGATGCGATTATTTATAATAAAATTTTAAAGATTATACAAAAATTGACTATTTACTTTCAAATTAAACCGCCTAATGCGCCTAATATAGCGGTGTTTCAGAACACTGTTCAAACACTGCCAATGTTTTGCATTGGCAAAACATTTTCACAGATATACGTTGCATCGTTACCTGCAGGAACTATTTGATTATCATTTTGCTTATAGTGTATTTGGATTAGCTCTCCAATGATTTTATTTCGAGTAAAAAGTAAATTTGTAAAAGCTTTCAAATCAAAAGGCTATTTCTAGCGCCTGCGCTCAGCACTGGCCAGAAACCATTTTGCAACACTGATTAGCGCTTTTCAGTACGAATTTGTTTAACTATTTATTCAGATACACCATAGTCGAATAAGAATGTAGTCTTTGGCCGTTCTGATTAGTATATCTGTACCCTGACATGCGTAGCCTTTCTTAAAGCTGGCTGATATGGAGCCGTTACAGCCGCAACATGCAACCCTAATCAACCGACCCACCAATGACCTTGCGCTGACATTGCCGCACAGCAGCTGTGAATGAAGAGAACAGAGCGAACATTCGCCAAGCCAGTTGTAAAAAGTATTGCAGAAGTTGTTTGCACGCTCCAAAAAAATTATTAAAATGGCCTTTAATAAGCTGAGCATTGTGAACCTGGACTTGGAGGGCAAGCGGGTGTTGATGCGGTAATTGTGGAGCAGATATGGTCCTGTCTGCCAACCAGGTTGCATAAACCCCCGTTTCGTTCTCTTCCCCTGCAGAGTGGACTTCAATGTGCCCATCAAGGATGGAAAGATCACGAGCAACCAGCGCATTGTGGCTGCTTTGGACAGCATAAAGCTGGCCCTGTCCAAGAAGGCCAAGTCCGTGGTGCTGATGTCCCACCTGGGTCGTCCCGATGGCAACAAGAACATCAAGTACACGCTGGCGCCCGTTGCCGACGAGCTGAAGAAGCTGCTCGGACAGGATGTTAAATTCCTTAGCGACTGTGTGGGAAATGAGGTGGAGGCCGCTTGCAAAGATCCCGCGCAAGGTTCGGTTATTCTGCTAGAGAACGTGCGCTTCTACGTAGAGGAGGAGGGCAAGGGCTTGGACGCCAGCGGCGGCAAAGTAAAGGCCGATCCCGCCAAGGTCAAGGAGTTCCGTAGTAGTCTGGCCAAGTTGGGCGATGTCTACGTAAATGATGCCTTCGGTACTGCCCATCGCGCCCACAGCTCCATGATGGGCGATGGCTTCGAGAAGCGTGCTGCTGGCTTGCTACTCAACAAGGAGCTCAAGTACTTTTCGCAGGCCCTGGACAAGCCCCCAAATCCCTTCCTGGCTATCCTGGGTGGCGCCAAGGTTGCCGATAAGATCCAGCTGATCGAGAACTTGCTCGACAAGGTCAATGAGATGATCATTGGCGGCGGCATGGCGTTCACCTTCCTCAAGGTCCTCAACAACATGAAGATCGGCGGTTCCCTGTTCGACGAGGAGGGTTCCAAGATTGTCCAGAACCTAGTGGACAAGGCCAAGAAGAACAACGTCAAGCTGCACTTGCCCGTGGACTTTGTCTGTGGTGACAAGTTCGCTGAGAACGCAGCCGTCAGCGAGGCCACCGTCGAGAGTGGTATTCCCGACGGACATATGGGTCTGGATGTGGGACCCAAGACCCGTGAGCTGTTTGCGGCACCTGTGGCACGCGCAAAACTGATTGTCTGGAACGGGTAAGTGTTTCAGTTGTGAATTACAATTTCATTCTAAAATTTTTAACCCTCCAATCTGCGGCACAGACCTCCCGGCGTGTTCGAGTTCCCCAACTTCGCTAATGGCACCAAGACCATCATGGACGGCGTTGTGGCGGCCACTAAGAACGGCACTGTCTCCATCATCGGTGGCGGCGACACAGCCTCGTGCTGCGCAAAATGGAACACCGAAGCTCTCGTTTCGCACGTCTCCACCGGTGGCGGTGCCTCCCTGGAGCTGCTGGAGGGTAAGACACTGCCCGGCGTTGCCGCTCTCTCCAACGCCTAAACTCGAATGGAAATCACACTCTCCGAAAATGAATGTTAATCGCGTCGTTTATCTTGTAAGACCCACAAACAGAAAGTTGAATAATTGTGTTTCAACATGAAATGCATATGAAATAAAGGAATACTATTTAGCTTACTTCTACTTTGGTTTCTACTTTCGTGCAAAGTTTGTATCCATGGCGGAGGAGGTGCGCTGTATATTGTTGAGATTGGCCCGTATGCGATCGCCAATCGAGTTGTGATTGGAAATGGCCTTCTTCACCTCCTTGTTGATGAACTCTTTATCGAAGTCGCGCTCCCTGTTCTGCGCTTCTTCCCTGGCATATGCCTCGCGGTGCTTTCGCACGGCTTGGGTGCGGTCGGCCTCTCGCCATGTGGCATTGTCCATCATCTCTCGCAGACGAGCCTCACGGTCGGCTTCGCTGAGCTTTGGTTTTCCGGCGTTGCGCTTAGTGGGTGAAGGTCGTTTTGGCGCCGGGCTGGGGCTGCGGCGGCGACGGATTGAACTTCGGTCTCTGCTGGGATCTCTTCGACCTGGGTGATCCCTGCTGCGATCAGTGTGTTTTTTGTTTCGGTCTCTTCGATCTTGCTCCCTACGTGGGCGTGGGTGCCCTCTTTCTGGGCTTCTTCGACGTTGTGTCTGCTGTTCTCGTCGTGGGCTGCGACTGCTGCTGCCACCACGATTTGCTCTCGGTTCCTCTGGACTGTTGCTTCTCCGCTTTTCCCTGAGCCTTGAGCTCCCATTCCGGTCATCCCTTCTTCTCCTGTGCTCAGACTCCGTTCTTCGGACCCGCTCATCGATGCTGTTTTCGTTGCTACTGTCGCTGCTTTTGCGCCTCGACTTTTTGCTCTTCTTCCTCTTTGTTGCAATGTCCAGCTGCTTGGATATCGTCCGATACTTTGCGTCCAATAGCTTGTCCAGTTTCAAGTCCTCATTCCCCGCGTCACCCTTCAGCTTGCTGACTTTTCGTGCCAGCTTTCGGTCCAAGTCCTCGTCGCTTTCGCTGCTGCTCGATTCATCGCTGGACTTCTTTCTGTTTTTCTTTTTTTTTGACTTTTTACTCTTTTTTGTTTTTTTTTCTTTAGCGGCTTTCAGATCCTGCTCCGTCTTGAGAATTCGATGAATTTCCTTCAGTTTGACTGGATTCTCTAGAAGCTTTCGTCGCGATTCCATTTCGCGCTGCTTGATGAGCATCAGAGGGTCCTCCATGGTCTTGCGCTGCATGTCGACTTGCTCCGTGGACTGCAGGTTGCGGTACGACCGTATGGAAAAGGGCACACACTCGTGCTCGACATGATTGATAGACTGTTTGATGCCCACATTGTCATGCTCCTGCCGACGCTCCTCGGCTTGCAGCGTTTCAAATGATTTGTCAATCTTACGGCCCAGCAGGTACTCTTCGCGGTTGATTAGCTCCGTGCTGTCTGTAACATTGTAAAGGGCTATAAATTATGCTGCTTTTCATGTGACGGACTCACTTTTGTACATCCATTCCAGCTTTGCCTCGCCGGGGGCTCCTCCACTGCTGGCCAGCACACCAGAGCTCTCGCCCAGGCGCCTCAGCTCTTCCCGATCCCGCTCCTCGTGGATTTCCTTCCGTAGATCTTGCAATTTCCTCTCTTCCATCTTAGCCTGTTCCTCTGCTTTCCAAACCCTCTCCTGGTTTTTCATCGTGTGTGGATGCCATGATTTCTTCAAGTTCTGTGCGAGAATTCCGATGATTCTTGACCGGTCCCATATACAGGGTCACTACTTACCAGATCACCACCACCCATTTTTTCGAATATCTATGTTTTTTTTTTTATGTTTTTACTGCAAAACAAATTAATAAAACGCTATGCCCATCGAGGGCACTATCGATAGTATCGATATTTTACTGCTAGCCTCTACTATCGATGGTTTTGAGACTATCATGATAGTATCGAGCTACAGTCTTTGCGCTTTTGATATGTTTGGATTGGCTGCTATAAAATAAGAAGACACATTTGTAAACAAATCGACAGGCGGCATCTAATTTTAACAATGAACAAGTTCAAAGGTTTCAATGGTTTTTTAATAATTATTTGAGCCCGATACTATCAGGATAGTATCGATTGTTTTTTCAAAACATTCAACGTTGATATTCCGCGATTTTGATATTCAGTTTAATATTACCAGCTAGTTAGCCCTCTCAGCCTTAAACAAATAATTTTATCCGATAGATACATACATTTTCTACAAGATGGGCTAGTTTTCAGTTCTTTTTATTGCATTGTTAACATAAAAAGGTTCAAACAAAAACGGCCAAAGCATAAAACGTAAGTGTGTACGAAAAGTGACGACGCATATTCAGCTTTTGATCTAATGTGAGCTATAAATATATTTGTGGTAACTTGAGGACTTAGGCCACTCTTAATATTGGTGGCCAGTTGCAACAGTTTCATGCTAACCCCAAATTCTTTCCTTATCGTTAAATATAGTTTTATCGTATCTTCGATAACAGATTTTCGTCCTTTGGGGTGGCCGGAAGGGGGTGTGCGAAATTTTGAAATACACTTGTAGCAGTGTGATATCACATAAGACTGGAAACCAAATTTGGTTACCCTAACTCTTATAGTCTCTGAGATCCAGGCGCTCAACAAGACGGACGGACAGACTGACGGACGGAAGGTCAGACGGACAGACAACAGACATGGCTCTATCGACTCGTCTATTGATGCTGATCAAATGATATCGCATACGAGTAAAAAGTGAGACTTAATCCGACAAAACGCTCGCATTTGGACTCGTATATGATAGAAATATGATACTTGCCTTGTTCAGTTTGTGGCAGTGATTTGATCATTAATGATAGCGCCCAAACGTATCGTTTGCGAGACTTTTGCGATATCGTCTGTGAGACTATTTTGATATCTTTTGTGAGACTTTTTTGATATTTCTAGTGAGTCGTTTCTGATATCTTTTGCGAGACTTTTGTAATATCAAAAATGAATCAGAAAAGATATCGCAAAAGGCTCGCAAGAAATAGTTTTGCGAGCTATTATTTTTTCCCTTCCCATTTTATCCCAATAAGAATATTTGTACTTTTAAATTGTAATGTTAATTTTTTAATGTTGTTATAATAATGTGTAACATAGATATGTAAGTTATGACTAACATAATCTATTTTTTTTTTGCGTCATATTTCTCTGTTCTTGCCTTTTTCTCCTGCGCGTATTGAAAGAACTTGTGCGGTCGAAGTCGTTGTCATATAGAGCAAACGGTTCTTAAAATGGAACTGTCAACAATAAGAAATTGTTAAAAATTGAAAAATTATACAAGTTGTAATAGAAAATCTTACTTCTTAACGCTAAAGGGGTGCGAAGGCCTGTCACACACTTCTTGAAATCTGTACCATGCCAGGAAATTGGTTCTATATTATGCTGAGATATGTTTTTTGTCGAAATTTTGTTTCATTTTTCTGTATCGTTCCGCTTATCGCTTATCCTCGCTTACTCATTCTCTCTCTCTCTCACCCAAGTAATGTGAGCCTACTCGTGTGTACGCTACATACAGTTGAACATGTGAAAATAAATAAATTCCCTAATATAAACCACAAATTTGCAACGACTGTCCTTGTGATTTATTAATAGTCATAGCAAAAGCAAGACGAATCGGAAATTGTAGTCGTTTGAAATCAAATGGCATGTCTGTCGGAATCATCGGAATTCTCGGAATTAAAACGTGTTCACCACAAAATTTCCCAGTCAAAATAGTTGCTTCAAGTAAATTAGTCATACTTTTTTCACAGCAAGTCTTTTACCATTGCAAAGTCGTGGTGGATTAAGATTCCACAGCATAATTATGGTCGCTCCAACTTTTACTTGTAAATAGTATGGCGGCAATCCAGGTAAGTCCAATGAATTTCGAAATTCGACTGGATAATTTACAGCATCATCTTGATTGATAACGCTACTCGACAAAACCGAACTTTTTTTTTCCTCAAGGATCCAAACCGACTTTTCCTGATAGATATGGAGCTTTAAAATTTTTTAAAAAATTATGGTTTTTTTTCTATGGCAGAACTTTTTTTTGAAGAATTTTTGAAGTCTGGTATTTTTTTTTAAAGCTTTTTTCAGAGGTAGCGTTTTCACATAACTCTAGTATCTTTCATCTGGTTGTTAAGAACTTTATTATTTTGAAAAGATAATTAAAACAGCTAGAAGATAAGCCCAAACACTTTGTTATTTCAGCTTACCGTCTGGGAAATATAAAGCATTGAAATGCAAAAATGATGATTTTAGTGCGGTATTATTTACGAAATTTTGACTTTAAAAACTCAGGAAAAGTCGAAAAAAAATTATATCCTATGTTCTCCATTTTTTTGTGTAGAGGTGCATTAATTTGGCGTCGTTTAAGGTATAACTCAATTAAATCTATGGAGAGACTTTGTAGCTAAAATTCGTTAACCAAACCTAAAAAATGGAAAAAATGAACAAAAAATACCTTTTTGAAGGCTGCGGGCCCAACTGCCAATTGGGAACAAAGCAAACGAAAAAGGGTTGTACATTTGGTACCTGATCGCGATCACAATTCCCGATGGGCAGTTGGGCCCGCTACATTCAAAAAGGTATTTTTGTATCGTTTTTTTCATTTTTTAGGTTTGGTTAACGAATTAAAGCGGTTAACGGGTAAAAATTCTTAAAAAAAAAGTTCTGCCATAGAAAAAAAAATATCATCAAACCATTTCTAAGCCCCAAATCTTTAATAAAAAGTTGGTTTTGTTCCTTGAAGAAAAATCGTGCTGACCAGTGTAATTATATCAATCGACCTATACGCAACCATTTCTCCTGGGATGGAACTCAAATTAGATGCGTTGATCTAATGGACATCTTTATTTGTTCCGGCCAAAATTGCTCTTTCAACCAGTCATGGTGCAAAAGTGCAAACATTTTTTGGAAGCGTTGTGAACGTTTTCAAACACGCATTAATCTCATCAGCAGCAGTTCCTTGTTTGACGACAGGAAATGTTTGTCTGAAATCACCTGCATTGCTGCAGCACTTTCGCCATTGAAGATCTTTTTGAAATGTTGCATGTAGGCTTATTGTCAGACTGCATATTCAAGGGCAACTTAAGGGCAGTTTGTGCCGTGCGACAACCATCAATAATGTGGCAGCGATGCCAGGCGAAACCAAAGCCAATGCGATTTTACCTTGTACTCGAATGGTAGCCAAAATAATCTCCAGCTGCATCCAAAAAGAACATTCCACCATGTTGTTCTTCGAAAGCTCGCAATATTTGGTAGTGAACCGTTCTTTGATTGATATTTAAGCTCGGCAGGAACATGCTGTTGTTCTCGCTAAAGTTATTTGTTGAGTCGTCCCACGATTTGTATTTCACGATTAGGCGCTGTCATACCTATATGAGCTAATGCTTTGCTTGCCATCATCAAGCAAAGGTCTTCAATAGCGATCAATGCTTCCTTGTAAATTAAAATATACGATAGAGTGAGAACAAACATTCAATTTGCATAAAAAAAACTATTTCATTACTTTTAACGTTGGCATGAGGTTGTCTTTTATGATATTTGTGGCTCCAAAAGATGTCATTTGAAAACTGGAATTATACTTTCGTATATTGTTCAATAAACGATTAGACTCAGGTGTCAATCCATTAAATAATGTGTTCAATGGCAATTTCACTTTACCACTCGCCCAGAAAATTCTATCTGATTCACTTTTTAATTTTAATGCCTGACAATTGCGACAACGGTCGTTCATTGGACCAATTATTGTATTGTACGCGAACGCAACACCTTGTAGATTTTGTGTATCACTACGTTCATTCGCAGTTGTTGTTCCATCATTGTTCCGTTGATTTAAACGGGACCTTCCTATGCGTAGACGATTATTTTCATTGCGAAGCAACAACTTTTAACAACATTTAACTATAAAAACCACAATGGTTGGTTTAAAACGCACACATTTTCAAAAACAACAAATATAATTACACAAATTGCAATTTTTTTCGGAAAAAAATGTTTTACACAAAAAGTTATAAAAAACAAAATCTATTTTATGATAGATATTTATAAAATTTTCTGTTTAGAAAAAAAGCCACAAACTCTGGATATCATTTAACCCGCATCCAATTTGGTGCACGTATTGCGCAGAAATGAAATACAATTTTGATCAAATTTAATTTTTGATTAATTTTGAATTCTTGAGGAACCTTTTTATGGAAAAGTACAAATTTGTTTGTGCCAACCAGGCTACATTCTCTGGCTACAAGCAGCATGCAATTTGGAGCACGCGTTGCGGAGATAGCCGCTTACACACAGATTTTTTTCTACAAACAACCGGCTAGTTTTCCGTGTTGGTATTTTTAATTTTACACCAAAGTTTTGTTCATTCCTTCGTTATTTTTTTTCAGAGCGCGAACAAAACACATCAAACCACCTTTCAAGGCACAACCGGAAGTCGATTCCAAAGGAAAAAAATAACATTGTTCGATTTTTGTTTTCCGATATATCGATTGACTTTTCGTTTTATTTCAAAGTTCATCAAAAAGAAAATGAAAATTTTTGGTCTTGGGCGTCAGGTTGGAGCCTGGAGTCTTCTCAAATTTAAATTTGTTCGACCTTATAGCAGCAAAAACAAATGCGGAGACGCCGGAAAGCCACCAAAGAAGCTGAGCCTGAAGAACGTTGATGTGGCAGGCAAACGTGTCTTCATGAGGTAAGTATTCCTCAGTGTGGAATGTCCTTATTCATGGGGCCCTATTTTATAGGGTGGATTTTAATGTTCCTATGAAGGATGGCCAAATAACTAACAATCAACGTATAGTCGCAGCTCTGCCCAGCATCAAATATGCACTGGACAAAAAGTGCAAGTCTCTGGTGAGTAGATCTCCTAGGCATCAATTTCCACATCCATTAGCGTTCACAATTACCGAATCAGATATTGGCTTCGCATTTGGGTCGTCCGGATGGAAAAAAAAATAAAAAATTCACACTCGAACCGGTGGCAAAAGAGCTGCAGAAGGTGCTGGGAAGACCGGTGTGCTTTCTCGATGACTGCGTAGGGGAGCATACCCTAGATGCGGTGAAGAATCCTCCTGAGGGTAGCGTCTTACTGCTGGAGAATCTCCGCTTCTACGCCGAGGAGACGGGTAGCAGTAAAGATAAGAACAAAAAGAAGATCAAGGCTGATCCCGAGAAGGTTAAGCAGTTTCGGAACAAGTTGGCCCAGCTCGGCGAGATCTTTGTGAATGATGCCTTTGGCACTGCCCATCGTGCCCACAGCTCCATGATGGGCGAGGGCTACAAAGTGCGAGCGGCCGGGTTTCTCATGGACAAGGAGCTAGAATACTTTGCTAAGGCGCTTGAAGAACCGGTGAAGCCCTTCCTGGCCATTCTGGGGGGAGCAAAGATCGCCGACAAAATCCCCCTAATAAGCAACCTTCTCAATAATGTTTCAGTCATGATTGTGGCAGGTGGCATGTCATTTACATTTCTTAAAACCCTCAACTCCATGGAGATTGGCAAGTCGTTGTTCGACGAGAAAGGTGCCGCTATGGTGCCCGAAATAATGGCAAAAGCGAAGGAGAAAAAGGTCAATATAATCCTACCCGTGGACTTTGTTTGCGCTAACAAAATCGACAATAACCCGGAAAGAATCGAGTCCGTGGATGCGAAGCAGGGTATTCCAAAGGATATGATGGGTCTTGATGTTGGCAAGATATCCATTGAAATATTTACCGGAGCCATTTGTGCCTCCAAGACGATTGTTTGGAACGGTCCCCCGGGCTTATTCGAGAACGAAAATTTCGCCAATGGCACCAGAGCCATGTTGGAGGCGGTTATCGGGGCCACGGCACGGGGAGCCACCACCATCGTTGGCGGTGGAGATACGGCAACGGCCTGCAGGCAATTTGGTGGTGACGACAAAGTGTCGCACGTCTCCACGGGCGGCGGCGCTTCCCTGGAGCTGCTCGAGGGAAAGGTTCTGCCTGGCGTGGCAGCCCTCTCCGATGCCTAGATGCAATTATTTGTGGGGTTTTTCTTTAGAATTGGTATTTGATATTCATTTCTTTCTTGTTAATTGTTAACATAATAATAAAATGGAAGTGAAAAAGGCTCATCCGGACATGGCATCCATAGATTCCAAGATGCCCAGACACAGTACTGAAAGACAACTGCCTGCTACAATACAGTGCGATTTATTTTGGAATAACATTGAGTGGGTTAAAATTAGGTTAATGAGTTGTTGATCTCGTATAGGATTTAAAACCAATATTCAAAACTTGTGTTCAGAGGACGTGAAACTGGCTTAGTTGGACCAATTTTCAATCGGTTTAAGATCCATATAATATATATTTCGTCAAACTCTGGAGGAAAATAGCAACCGAAGGGCATTCCCGTTCTAGTCGAAGCTAATCAGCTCTGCCGTGGCTGGCTCGTCTGCTTTGGCAGGCTTCGGCTCTGGCTCATGCTGTGGTGGAGCCGGTGCAGCAGCAATGGCCTGTACTTGGTTGTTGGCGATCTCGGTGACTGGTGGTGGCTGGGGAGGAGCCTGGGCTAGAGCTTGGGGAGGTGCTTGATGTAGTGCCTGGTTGGCCAGCGGTGGGTGGGACTGAACTAGCTGCTGCTGGAGCATCCCGTGACCAATTTGAGGCTGTTGCTGTGGTTGAGGAACCGGATGGTGGAGCTGGGCATTGGCTGGCGGTGGCTGATGCATCATACTTCCCGCCTGCTGCAAATGCGGGGGCATCATCATTCCGGGGGCTGCATTTGTCGGTGCCTGGGCAATGGCCGGGTTGTACATGCCCGGTGGAATGCCCTGGAACTGTCCGTGGCCACTGGGTGCAGGAGCTGGATAGCCTGGAGCAGCAGATACATACGGATTATAGACACTGTTCGGTTGATGCGATGGTGAGCCATGTGGAGCGACGCCGGAGGCGGGGAGGTAGGGGAATGGAGCTGACTGTCCCATGAGATAGTGGGCCTTCTGCTGCTCCTGTCGCAGCTGCATCTCCCGTTCCTGCTCCTGAATGCGTTGGAGTGCCAGCTGGCGTTGGTACTGAAGGTATTCTTGCTTTTTCTTCCGCATAATCTCCAGCTTCTGGGCCATTTGCATCTGGCGCTGGCGTTCCTGCTCCTCTGCGATGCGCCGAAGCTTTTCCACGTGCTCCTGGCGCAGCACGTCCAAGGCGGCACGCGAGTCCTTGATCTGAGCCAGCTTGTCCTGCAGCTGCTCGTACCACATGCGCTTGTCGTCCTTCTCCTTGATATACGACAGCTGCTGGGAGTGCAGCGAGGTCAGCGTCATGAACAGCGTCTGCACCGAGGAGTCATTCGAAATGCTGCGACCACGGCTCGAGTTCGACTTCATGCGGTTTACGAAAATCTCCACCTGCGTGCGCATATTAGCGGCAAACTCATCGATCTGCACCTCATCGGCACTCTTGGGCTGCACGGGCAAAGCCTGCTGTGGCTGTGGTGTGGGGGGCATGGGACTGGGAGCCGATGGACTGGCCATCGATGAGGACTCGCTGATTTTACGCTGCTCCCAGTAGCTCCGGTTCAAGTATTTGGCCAATTCCGGGTTGGTGGCCTCCTCCTGTTGGTACTCCTTGGGCGCCGGAGGCGCCTCTGGACTGGGCGAGCGTTGCTGCATTCGATAAGCGGCTGCGGCTGATGTCAGTGTCGTTGGCTGCAGTTTCTGCTTCTGTTGCTCGGCCTCGGACTGGCTGAGGGCCAGGGCCAGTTGCAGCTCCTCCTCCTCCTTGAGCTCCTGCTCGGTCTTGCGGGCAGGCGTCTGGAAAATAAAGAAAAATACTATTTGATGAGTATTTTGTGTGCAATTTGTTCGACTGACAAACCTGCACCTGCTGCGACAAGGAACTGTTCAAGTACTCCGCCGGCAAATCGCTATCTGCTGGACGTGCTCCAGGCTTGGTGCTACCGGTAACGGCAGCACTGCCGCTGACAGCCGGGCGCAGGAGTGCTGCAAAGCAGCCATCGCACACACGAACGTCCTTCTCAATGCCGTACTTCGGCAGCGGGCACTGCTTGGCCGTGCACTGGCCACAAAACACCTGACCGCAGTTACGGCAGTGGTGCTTGCGGTTGGTGAAGGTGAACTCCACGCGGCAGCGGTGGCAGACCTTGCCGTCGGACCAGTTGGGTGCCGTGTCGGCCGTGAACATGGCATCGGCTTCCTTCATCTCGGGAAACGTGTGGCCCTTCGCCTTTAGGATCGTCATGGTGTCCTGCAAAGTCAGAACTATTATTGGCGAGGGATTTAACTGCTTGAGAGCCTACTACGGATTCTTATTCCAAGCTGAGTTTTTCCTCGGAGCTCATTTTGTCTTGACAGACAAGTTTACACTGCTTCCAGGCAAAAATAAACAAAGGCTATTCACTAATTAAATTATAAGAATCGGACAAAGGGAGAGTTTTGCAAGTCGACGCTTTGACACGCTTGTGGGTTGGCTTTCCCATGTATAAGCAAATCAAGTGAACAGATAAGATAAGATATGCGTCATTCGAGTAACTGAGGAATTGTTTTGTGGACTCGGCCGTACCTTGATGGATTGATATTTGTCCGACGAGCGGAAGGCATTGGCCCAAGTTTGCACCAGCTCCAGCATTTTCTGGCGTACGTTCTCGTGGGGCGTGGTCTCCAGGAAGCTGCTGAACATCTCGCAGTTTTCCTTGGTGAACACCTCCTCGTGCACGGGGGCGCCACAGTTTTTCACAATGCTCTCCAGAACCAGAAGCGAATAGCAGGCCGAATGCGGATTGGGAGAGTTCATTTTCTTCTTGATCGCGGCGAAGGCATTCTTCGGTCTGCAGGAGGGGAAAATTCAGTTAAGGCGAGCTGGATTCCGATGGTAATCTCAACCTACGTGACGTCTTTCTGATTGATTTCATCGCAAATGAGGAGGATGGATGGCCAGTCTGGCTCCAAGCGCAGATGGCTCGTGGCGCTCTCTGCAACATAAAAAAAACAATTAGGCGTTCTGCACTTAGTCCCACAATCTGCACAACTGAAATGCACTGCCAGGTCATTCGCTTTTATTGTTAATTTTGTTTCTTTATTTTTGCCTTTCTGATGAGTCACTTTTCCTCGCTTCATTCAACTTGTTCTCTGCTTTGGTGGCACTCTTACCTAGATTCTTGTCAAAGCTCGATCGAAACATGATTTTTGTGCTTAATTTGTCGATGTTTTCTAATTAATTAATGGTGTCGATCCTAATTTTAATAATAATGTATTTATATTTTGTTTAGGGTTGTCAATATATCAAAATATCAATATATCGATATTTTCTCAAAATAAAAATATTTTTATATCGGGATATATTTTTTGGCAAAATATCAATATATATTTTTAAGTTTGAATATTTGACATTTTTTATTCGGTCACACTCAACCAACGGTAAAAGTTCGACATGTCTTCCGCACGCAAATATTTTTCAGATTTGACTGAAAAAATAAGATGTCAATGAAAGCTTCCTTGTCTGTGATACTCGCAGTCGAATGACACAGCCATATAAAAGATAGGGTGATTTTAAAATCCTCTTAATTAGAATTTAATAACTAACAAATACCTACGTATATGATAACGAAGAAAGATAAATAAGAAATGGGATATGAAAAATTGTTGTGTTTTCTCTATGGGAATTAAATTTCAGGAAATATGTGTTATTTTTTCAAAAATGAATATATCACCGATATGATATTTTTGTAATATTTGGCAACCCTAATTTTGTTGTTTGGCCACTAGTGTGACCACGGATTTGTAACTAAGATATACCATCTGATCCACAGAAATATACCGATATATACACACTCGTTTTCAAAATATACTGTAAATAAGAAAATAAACGTAAAGTGTAACGGAATAAAACGTAAGTTTGTTCAAAATGTTACGTCATTGTTGCAGGTAAGCCGGTTTCAGCTATGAGTATGGATGCCCTTTATTGTTTAATTAATGTTAAAGTTCTGTTTTCGAAGTCTCTTTAAACCCCCATTATTCAGACAGGTTTCGGTTTTCGTTTTCGCATAAAATTTCAGATTTACTTTTGAAAACAGAGAGTTTTGGGCTCACGTATTCGTCAACATATTCCTCGCCGAAATGAAAAGTAAACAGCTTTTTAGACAACAAAACGAATCTTAATTGCAAAAGAAAAAAGAAAAGTTGAAAGAAATTTAGCTTGCGACTTTTTTATAAAAAACTTTTCTTCAAATTGGATCTGAAAAATTGGGCCTGGCAAGAAATACTTTCGATTTATGTAAATTATGTACTCCATACAATTTTAATTTTTAATTTTAGTCCACTCTCAAATTCAAACATTCAGTTCTTGTTTCCGTCAATTCTTGCGATTGTGATTTTGATTTGTAAAATTTGATGTGATGATGGAAACTATACGAAATCATCCCTGTCTTTTGTTCGACAAAAAATTGAGCTTCTAGCAGTCAAGTACATAGATCCGAAAAATTAAACTTAAAACATCAGAAAATTTTTTTATATTTTTTTCCTACTCATACAAATTTGTACGAGGGCTGTTAGCTGATTCCTGTTTCCTGATTTGAAGAAGCTGCGCCAGTTTGTTTGTGGTTTACAGTGTGCTGATTAAGCATTATTTTTTGCGGAAAAAAGCCACCACTGAAACCAAGGAAAAGCTTGATAAATAAAGAGTTTTATTGCATTTCGTTGAGCCCGTAAAAGCACAAGCGAAGCCGCACATCTTGTACGCACAGTTATGGTCCTATACCCGAAGAAATTAAAAAACATCACGATATGGTATTGCCCGATCAGCGATTAAAATTGTAAGCTATTCTGGAAGCCATAGGCAATCACATGGCAAAGTGGTTTCAATTACGTAGGAGCACTTCGGTATGTTTCTACCAGGACAATGCAAGGGTGTAAACTTGTGCAGTTTCCATTGCAAATCTCTGTATTTATTCTCTAGTGACTATTTCTTGTTTCCAAACCTGAAGAAATGGCTAGGCGGAAGAAGATTTGCGTACAGAGATGAAGTCATCTCACAAAAAATGCCTACTTTGAGGACCTTAACAAATCCTATTTTTGGAAGGGAAAAAACAAATTGGAGAAATGCTGGAAAAAGTATCTAGAGCTAAAATAAGACTATGTTGAAAAATCAAATGATTGTTTATCCATAAACCTGTTTTTTACACAAAAAGGTCACGGACTTATTGAACAGCCCTCGTATTTATATAAGCAGAAACGCTTCTCAATCGTATTGAAGGACTACTTGGGGCTGAGGGACTGCAGTCAATTTCTGCAATAATGGCTCTGAAAGTCTAATTTTTCTAGATTGTTTCCTAATTGTCACCTTAGAATAGTGACTTACATATGACTTACAAAGTGACTTACAAATAGAAGAAATAGAATAAAATAAAATGTGTTTCCCATTTAAAAAAGATAATTTTAAGACAACAGGAATCGTTTTACATATATGTATTGTATATTCCGTTTGTTGACACAGGTCTCGCTTAAATCTAGGTTAACTAGACAGATAATTAAATTTACATAAACATACATACAGATGTGGTTAAGCCATATATAACTGTATACAACTATGGTTCGCTATGTTAGGGGGTTTGCAGCAAAAGTTAGCATTAGCATTGCAATGGGTTTGTTGCATTGGTTAGGGCCGTTATCTCGAGTTCGGGTTACGGAACCGGTTAGTTGTCGTTAGGATAAAGTTGACCCTCCTGATAAACTTGTCGATAAAACAATTATGTTTTCTCGAAGGCCGGCTTACAATCGGAACGAAAAAACAGGGTGCTTTTAAGCGCACAAATGTGCTGTTAAGCGCCGAATGCGCTGAGGAGCGCAAGACACATGGCTGCTTTGGTTATTTACTTTTGTTCGCGACGCGGTTTTTGGAAAATGTCGAAAGATAAATTCCGGTACGCATTAGAATATTTTTACTTATTTAGAATTATATTTTGCAGGGTTGCTTTTTGGTTCTAACCGGCGCGCCGGTTGGAAGTTAACCCTCACATGAGCCCGATTAATGTTAACCCGAAGTAGAGATACTGGCCCTTAAAGTATCACACGCCGATATAAAAGAGTTGGGTTTACTTGCAACTAAGCGATAAGTAACGTAAAATCACATTCGATTAAGCCCATATTAAGCCCAATACTACAAGCATACACTATAAAGTCCTCGTTTAAATCCTTTTGATTTTGTGCTTCAGCGTGAAGTAGGCCAACACCTTGAAAAGCGTTATCTGGCCAAGAATCATCATTATGTTGTAGCCAAAGTCGCCAAACTCCATTCCAAACTGGCGCAGCACCGTCACGGCGTTTCTGAAGGGACGAGATTACATTAAGCTATTTTATATATGTAGCTACATAAATTTATGTTATTTGGACATACTTGAAGTGGCAGTAGAACTCCGTGGGTGGACAGATCAACTGTTCCCGATGGTTGCCATAAAGCGAGATGACCATGTTCTCCAAGGCATACCGCAGCGGCGATATTGAAGCGACGATCCGCATCGCGGCCGGAATGTGGTTCAGCAGAATGAGGAAACCGGAGAACATCAGCATAAAGCACGTCGAAACGGCACCCACAAAGGTCCCATTCTGGAAAGCATTAAAATTAGCACGTTCCCCTAGACATTTGATCCCAAAAGTGGGGGACAACTTACGACTGGATTCAGAACAGTGCCCAGGAACACGCCCAAGCCATCGGCGCAAATGGTAATCACCACGGCTGAGAGAAGATATTTCACAAATCGATCCATCTCAAGGGGCTGTTCAGTCATGAGGTATGCTATCGTGATATATACCGTGGAGAAGATAATCTAAAAGCATAAAATGTTCGTAAATTGTAGCCGAGTATTCTACTACACTATTGCGCGAGAATACCATGAGAACTTACGTGAACTGGAGTGGAAGTGATAATGGTGGCCAGGTAATATGTTCGCAGCTTGTACCAGTTGTTAAAAGTTTCCTTCTTAATGATCTCTATCTCGGATGGATCTGGAGGGTTTTCCAAAATCGGTAAGTCCAGTCAAGTCATTGATCGAAGTTTGAGTCTACTTACATCTCAATATTCCCGGCATAATGGTGGTGTACCAGAGATAGACGCAGTGGATCATAATCATGCCCACATTTGAGATTTGCTTGGTGGCATTGCTGCCAGAGTCGCCGAAGAATAAGCCGATCAATACGGCACAGATTATGTGCACCCCAAGCTTCAGGTACGTGAGTGTCTGGAAGGGAAGAGGCTTCAATATAACTTGCTGGGCCAGGAGCTTTCTTCGAAGTCTGAACTTACCCAATCCCTAAAGAACTGTAGATGGCAGCGTCCAATGAGCAGCCACAGCCGCATCCACTCCGCGGGCGGGTATGTGTGCCGCGTCAGTTCCTTGGAGGAGTCCAAGCTCTGTATCTCGACCTTTTGAACCTGGGCATGCCCGGGCGACTGTGACTCATTGAACTTGGCCAGTTGGGCCTCGCTGGGCGGCTCTGCTGACTCGCCCTGCATCAGCTGCTGATCGTAGCGCCAACGGGTGTCCTTGGCGCTTTCTGCTAGGGCCTCGGTGTGATCATCGTAGTCACCATTGACACATTCTAGCACTGGAATATGGCAACTTGAGTGAGCTGTGCTAATTGGTGAATGGTGGACTGGCTACTCACGGAAGTCGGCGGGATTGTGGTAGGGCGGGCACTCCAGTCCACAGCTGCTGAGAAACATGACGGTGTTCTGGGGCGTGCCCTGGTAAGTGCATCGACCGGCGCTGAGCACGTAGATCAGGTTGAAAAGATTGTAGATGTTCGTCGAAGGCTGGTGAATCGTGCACACAATGGTGCGCCCCTCGTTCGCCAGGCCTCGCAGCAGTTGGATCGTGTCGAAGGAGGATGAACTATCCAGGCCCCTGTGGGATGGTTCAAGGTTGTGGAATGTCAATCAGCAACTGGTTTACCTCTCTAGTTCCCACTCTCGACCGCATCTCTGATTTTGATGCTGGTCTGGTCCGGTCCTCTCACTAGATTGATACTCACGTTGTGGGCTCGTCTAAAAATAGAACTGCTGGATTGTCTATAAGCTCCAGGGCAATTGATAGACGCTTCTTCTGGCCACCACTCAGATTGGAGCACTTTGTTTGCCGCGTTTTTGTCAGCTTTAAGCGAGTTTAGCAAATAATCAATCTGCCAATTAATGGATGATTAGTCATTAGATCACCTCCCTCCCAATTGTCGATTAACCCACCAGTGTCCGCTTCTCCTTTAGACTGACGCATTTGTTAGAGATTTTAAGTGTGGCCGCCATGAGCATCGTCTCCTCTACGGTGAAGTAGGGAAAGAAGTGATCATCCTGCATTATGTAGCCGCACAGCTTCCGGGCCTTGCCGATCTCTATCTTCCCACTGACTCCAGACTTTGTTAGGCCCGTCAGGATGTTCATTAGACTAGATTTACCGGCCCCCGACGGTCCCATGATGGCTGTCAGCTCGCCAGATTTGAATGTTCCTGCAATGCCCTTCAGTACAGACTTCTTTTCTGTAAATGTAAAAGTGTAGACAGACACGGAGTCTTATTAGTTCAGTAGTTTTAAAATTCTGAGAGGGCTTAAATACTGTGTAGTGTATATAGTACGCAATTAAATAAAAAAAAAAGAAACTGAAATTATGTTTAAATATTTTGACTCATCTGATAAAGAAGATTCATGATCTGTGCAAAAGAAGACACAAATCAACCTCTGAGATGGAATCCCAGGGTTCAAGGCAACTCGGAATTCCACTAATTATTCTCAAGAGTTGTTTTCTTGACCCGTCACTGGCTTAGAATTCCGGATTACTCTGCTTATTCCTCGTAAGACCTTTGTACCCTACTATAGCCACACATCATCCATCTGGACCTTTGAACTATTACTCTACAACAGAGCTACGCATTCCGCGGATTAACTTCTTCGAACTGTTGAACTTTGCGTAAGATCGTTGGACCTATTCTTATATATTTTATGTAAATTAATCTCGTTTAGACCTAATAGCATTCAAGTTTCAATAGCAATAATGTTATGTGTTTCGAGGTCAGCAGGCTACAAGTTACGAAAATTGAACAAATAAAACCGTGAAAAAATGAACATTTCATATAACGCTCAATTACTATTAACTCAATTAAATGGCACCACGACTAAGCCACTAAGCCACATATTTGTTCATGGCAATCTTGAATACGACACTCCCGACTGGGAATAACAAAAGACTCCATTTGACTCAGCACCTGTTGCGGCACAATGAGAATTCCTTATTGCACTTGGTGTTTGGAAGAAACAAATTATGGGTGGAGCGCTTACCGTGTTGTCTGGGTACGTTGACCTGGTAGACGAGATCTTCGAAGCGAATGTCGATGCCGTAGACGTTCTTCAACAATTTGCTGCTATCCATTTTTAATGTTTTACTTTATGCTGCGTGCTGTCTACGAACGTTCTTGTTGATTCAACTTAGATAACAGATCTATTTTGTGTGGTTGGCAAGGCTCATCATTTGCTCATATCAATTCCAGACGAGAGTTTCAATATATATAAGTTTTTGTTGTCGAAATCGCTGTTGGGTATTACAAAAATGTATTCATTAGGACTTTACACTGGTTTCACACAACAACTACTGCTTTTCATTAAGATTTTACGGCGACGGGCTACACAAAGTTCACATGTGAGGGATTACAAAAACATCATTTCAAAAACGGTTTCGGTTTTTACTTTTATCAGTGCGCGGGGGTCAGGAGCGTAATTTGTGCCCTCAAGGCAAATAGTTAAATGTTTAATTGGAACGGCGTATTAAAATGACTTTTATCACAGCACTCCATGGAATTGCACAAGTTACAATTAGAGCGCGTCTTGAACCGAAGCGAACCAAACCGAGATGAGCTTCTTGCACAAGAAATCAAGTTGCGAATGCAAAGCTCAAAACAGAACTGCGCGACGAAGCTCAAAGCAAAACAGAACTGCGTCAATGAACGCCGCCACAACATACATACATATATGTTTTTCTTCTCGCCTTCGTTTCACCATAGTATTCTGCGGTCCCTTTTATTTTCATTCTATAGTAAATTTTCAAGCATTTTTTTAGTCACTTCACTTGTTTGGTCGGTTCTTCTTTGACTTTGTAAAATTAGCCAATGCGCTTGCGCCGACGCTCGCCTAAGCCGCCACCTGACGACTGCGGAAGAGTCCGCCGGCGACAACGTTGGGCCGCTTGGTTCTGACCAAGTGGATAAACGAGCTGCGACGCGACGATGGCACACGGCGAAATACAATAAACTATATAAAGAAACAACAACAGAAATCATACGCATTCGCATATCAAATACTCGTATAATTTGGCAATGCACGCCGCATCGGAGTACTCGGGGCTGACCGACCGAGCGGCGTTCGATTTCAAGTTTAAAGTTAATGCTAATTAATTTTCGGCCTCTTGAACGACACGTTTTCTACCGATGGAAATTTACTATGTATTGCGTATTGCCCTGCCGGTCTGGCATTCATGCCAGGAAATTGTCATTGGTAAAATGGTTCGGCTTCTACGTCGACGTCAGCATAGAGTTCTGGCCCAGCTTCAACTGCTGCAGACCGAAGCGGACGCGTAAGAAAGAGAAGCAATTATTCCCTCCCTCTCATATTTCTAGTTTTCTCTACCTGTATTCGACCTTAACTCTTCTACTCTCGCTCATTTCGTCTCCTTCTCTCCGTTCTGCGGTAAAGGGTTGAGGAAAACCGATTAATTGGTGCACTCTTTTGTTGAGAGTTGCTGTGCTTCTATTTAGATGTTTATTCCTTTTTTCAAATTTTTTTAAAGTCAGGTTAGTGAATTCATTGATTACAATGCGCGTTTTTATTTAAATTAAAGTGTTGCATGGGTTTCGCAAGACAAAATATGTCGAGAACATTCTAGCCATGTGGATACAGGGTTTTTAATGTACAACATACATATGTATGTGCTCTTTAATTTATTTATTTCAGATCAAAAAAGTTCGGAAGTTACTGGAGAAGGACCCATTGTCTAGGTGCCTCAAAAGTGTGCTGGACTTTATTCCAGGAGTACAACCTGGACGGGATTTGCTGCACCCGACTATATTTGGTTCTCAAAGGTAAAACGAAATAAAGTTAAGAATTTGTGGGTCTCTTAATAAGTTTCTTTTGATTCAGGTATCCAGAAACATTTTGTTTTATATGTTTTTGTTTTTATATAATTTAGGGACCATTGGTGATTATTAACTCGATGGTGGATTAGAAATAATTTAATAAAAACAAAAACATAGAAAATCTTTGTAAAATTAAAGTATTTAATTTTATTTGAATGAAAGGTCTTATGCAATTTTTAGGTGTCTTTCACATATGAAATTATCAGTGAAATTACTTAAAATTTCATGAGAAGTCTCACTCGTGATTTTATGTAAGACATTTTCGGAAATTTCCTAATTTCCCCTGGTGATTTCCTTTAAAGCTGAGATGATTCATATGAGGGAGCTGTCACTCGTCAAAAAATAATCGGACATGCCCATACAAACTTCATGTGGAGTTTCAACAGTGGTCACCACAGGACGAGGACATTGTCACGGGTGATTTACCGAATGAATCATGAGTGAAAAATGATTCCCATTCACACAGAATGTACATCGAGATGGGTCCATTTACCCAATGAAAGGAGCCCGCTGAAGTGTCACCAAGAAACACGAAGAAGCGTCGGTAATAAAAGTACTGTACAGCGTCTGCTGTACAAGATCTCTCTTGGGGTAACATAACGACTGTAAATCGAATATTTCGAATTGTGACTCAACGAAAATGACAAAGGACTGATACCCATATTATTATTAAATAAAAACCATAAAGTCTGCGACCCATATATGTTAACGAACAACAACCTTGACCATATCGAGATCGAGAACAGCCAAGACAAGAAGAATGCATATCATGATATATTATATCATTCAAATGCGGCATATATCTTCGTCCAAATACTGTGTACATGGAAATTCGATGTATTGTATATATTTTAATATTTTCCCGTTGAGTTTCAAAGAACTTCAATTAGTCATTTCTAGGGAAAACGCATGCACACGGGATGATCAATTAATTACATTAGTGAGTAACCAATTTGTTGTTGAGTATCATGTACTTTTATCTGATTTTCTTGGGGAAATTTGTTGAATAAGTATTCTAAATATTAGTATGCACAATGTGTCGGCCACAAAAGAATACGCAAAATCAGGGAAAACTCAAATTCATCTTTAAACATTCCCCACAATAATTATTATTCTGCCATGAAATCTTTAAAATTACAGAACCAATAACTATTTCAGCGTTGTTAGCATTTTTATCGTCAATATGTGTCTCAAAGTTAGTTCTTGGAATAATTCGTTTCTTCCCTTCAAGCTAATTCCAATGTAAATAAAATCATTAATCGCGGAAGTTCATTGGGTAAATTTGCTAAGCATCTCATTTTATTAGTATGCATATAATGTTCGATTGAAATATATGTACATATATAGTACTCAGAGTTAAGATACTACATCATTTGCCATTTGAATTTCAAGAAATTTGTATTCTCCCAAGGACCAATAATTTCTTGAAATTTCTTGAAATCATCAGGCTGAATCATCAAACACTCCCGCCCAATCAACCTATCAACCAATCAACATATGTATATTCTCCAAGAGTACGCGAGGTGATAAAATCTACATACTTCAATAAATGTACAGAACAGAGAAACCTTATCGCCGAAAAGGCGGTATCCGCCGGGGGGGAGAATATTGCAACACACAAATTGCAACATAGAAAAACAGCTAAAACAGGCAAAAAATATAAGAGAGCGCTGCCGCGGTCAGTGTATAGAACCAACGCAAACAAGAACAATTACAGTCAAAATTAACAAAGTCGAACCCAGCTATTTATTGAATAAAAACTTTTTGTCAAATCCTATGCGTATGAAATGTAATGTGTAGGATATATGTAAAAGGAAGTGAATGTACCTATGTATGTGCATATGTACGTATACATATGTAAATATTTTCCAAACATTTTC
Organism: Drosophila ambigua; assembly: GCA_018150905.1. Taxonomy (NCBI): domain Eukaryota; kingdom Metazoa; phylum Arthropoda; class Insecta; order Diptera; family Drosophilidae; genus Drosophila; species Drosophila ambigua. Next base: position 238,045 of record JAECWS010000110.1, read on the forward strand.
TTTTAGATTCCACAACTTCAACCGACTCAAGGAGTTATTTAAAAAACCAACACTGAAGGAACAGATCAAAAGAATGTTAAAAATGGGGGTCAAAGCCATATTAAAAGTGTCTCAATAGGCGGGTCTTGGTAGTGAGGATCCACTGTACTGCAGCTGCGTAAACAGCGCTCAACGGCGCTTGATGAGAGTCGGTCGCGGCCGTCAGCAGCAAAAATTGAATCTGAATAGAGTGTTCAAGTGGTGTGGGGAGGAGGAGTGGATAGCTTCTGGTGGACAGAAGGGCAAAGCGGCAATGCATTTACTTCTGTTTTCTGTATTTTTAATTCTTTCATTACACGCCGCTTGCGAAATGTACGTATACTCGTATATAATTCCATACCGAGACCTGAGGCCTGCCCGACCCGAGCCAGGCTCAGGCAGCAGACTACAACTGGATGGGCTTTAGAGTTCTAGTGGTATTACGTGACCGGCTGAATTAAGGGCTCAAGATGTTCGCGTAGCGGTTGGCTGCACAGAGGGACCTTCGGAACGAAACAGAATTGGTGACAACAATACGCTCGGAAGTGCGCAGCCCAAACTCCAGAAAATAAATGTTTTATACACATTCGTTCTATGGCCGAGGTTATCATTATTACGATATGCTGCCGTCCACTCGAGCGGCTTGTCAGAGTTCCCACAGTTATCTTTTGCCGTTTGTAAATAATGTCAATTAAGTCTGCGGCTACCTTTCCACAGAGAGCCACAGAGCCAAGGACCCACAAAGCCTGACCTGCGGGTTAGGCGATGAATTACAAATGCAGCCCGACTAGCCTCCAAACAGCAATAACAAATATCAAATACTCGTGCCAAACAACAACATTCTGAAGTGTTTTTGTATCTTGGGAAAGCAAGCACTTGTGCTCAGAACTCTGGAATGCCACTTGCTATCAATTAAAATAAATTGTAAAAGCATTGCCTTTGACTTTTCCCCATCTGAATTGACTCACTTCTCTGGTCGAATCTTTCCATACGGTTTCTGATTCTTTTAAACAAATTTTTGAATATTTTTATAAACATTTATGCGTGTTCGTTCACTTGTTGAGTCACGTACCAAGTGAACAAGAAGCAGGTGCGCAGCTTCTGGCTTATGGCAATTCGTATTTTTCCCAGTGGCCCACTTTTCATCAATATCAAGAATAATTATTTTTCATTCTGTAGTACATACATAGTATGTACACATATGTACATGTATGAACATATGTGTGACGCCATGGGGAAGAATGGTTCAATTTTGTGTGTTCCCTTTTAAGTTGGAGTCCGCTCAGAGTCTCAACACATAAAATATTGTGAATTTGGTTTCATGAGGAATGGATGAGTAATGTACTTACTCGAATGTCTGATAGCCCCTATACATATGTATACAGCTCTATCGATTCCATAATAATTTAATTAAAAACAAAATATTCAACTGATAAGACATGCGCTCAACCGTAGATGGGTAAGTAATGCAAAGCTCGACAACCTGACAGATTTAATCTTTAAAGGAAATTACTGGAAATGTGTGTCATTAGGTAATGATAATCGAACACATTTAGTAATGACAATCATTGTCAAGGTTTACCTAACCCCAAAGCCGGACACTTTCTATGAACATATGTTCGTACAGGAGCAACTCTTTAGGTTCAGATCGTATAATACACATATTGCAGTCCTTTAATAATCATTTAATTATTATTAGGACAACATTTTAAAAGTCCACTATACCACAATATAAGAACATATGCGTACATATGTACATATATGTAGCTTGTGATTTTAATAGGAGTAAACAGATTCCAGTCGTAATCCGTTCTAACATCAGTCTGGCATAAACAATACGAATCGTACAAACAAACTTTACACATTTATACCTGTTTATACATTTCCAGCAGGAGAAATGTATTGCTCGTCACTCGCTTAATAGCTTGGGGGAATGGAATTGAGCGTTTTACGAGCAGATAGGAAAAAGTTCCTGAACCCGATGCACGTGTACGCGATCAATTGTGTAATATTGTTGTGGCATTGGGCGCTGTAAAAAGACATAATTAATCGCATGAGCTGATGCTATAACCGTGCACAAATTTAGCCAGCAACCTTTAGTGATTTAGCATCCAAGATTTGCATTCCATTAGCAGGTTGCATAACATAACCGTATATATTAGCTCATTTATCCAACGGTCTTGACACGATGCGACGTTTACATTAAGAAGACTCTGTGGCACTGCAATTATCACCTGTCAAAGCATCAGGAAAAGTGTCAGGTTCTCTGCGATTCTGTCAGCATAATATAATATCTGACTCTTTTTTTAAGTTTTTTGAAAGCTTGCTAAATTGCCGAGAGTATGGACAATGAACCCTTCACAATCTTGCTGCTGGCAGCAGAATATAGTATGTAATTCGCTGCGGGAACACTTGGGTTTTTTATGAAACTGTCAGAGTATTTGAGCCATCGGTCCCACTGACGTTTTTCCCCTTGCTTGTGCCGACGTACAATTAAGCTGAAATAACAAGTTCTTAGAATGGATTTACGAATCACTTCCTGAAAGTATGTAAATGTGGAATGTGAACATAAAATAGTTATGGCTAGAGCAGCAGTGCACTATGCACTGCAGTGGAAAGGTCTAGTGAAAATATTCCATTTTCTACCATATTTATAGGGGACTAAACTTTCAACTACGTTTTGGTCGATCTTAAAAGCCGCCAAAGTACGCTTTTCGGTAAGAAAACGAACTAAAAGATTAGTGAAAAGCTAAGTCCAGAAATTTATTGCTTCAGAAAAAGTGCTTCAATCATCTAAGCTTACTAAGTACATAGAAAAGAACTTTTCCACAGTTAATACAAATCGAAAAAGTGTCTCATTTGTCACCATACACAAAGGGAATGCGCAAATAGTCAAAGCGGGTCACACTCTGATAAGTCTTTTGAAAAAGAAAACTTTTATTTCTGAGACTAGATAGGACGGCAAATTCGTATGCAATTGTAGACAATTGCAAGTTTCTGAGTGGCACCCATTCATGCTTTTATGATCCGCAAATAGAATTCTCCTATTGCCGAACTAAAGATATCAAAATGTGTGCCCCATCACAATCACAGGCGCTCAGACAATCGCCGACGAGAGATATCATGGTGAGTAAAGTGGAGGCAAGGTCGGACGGAATCAAATTATGTTTCGAGCTCGTGATTCGTGATCATCTATGTCACTGATTAGAATATTCTGACCTCAAGGCCGAACGAACCGAAAACTGAGAAGGTAGCGTGTTTGATTCATTCATCATGTAAATTAAGGGCTCTAATGCACTTCCATTCCCCTCGCGATTGTAGTGGGTCCGATAAGTCATTATGCCCGTATAACCCAATAGACGATAAGGAGGGTCAGACTGGAGCTTTGGCACAGCCGCACCCAGTCGTCCCGGACTGGCACTGGCACTGGCTCCGTTTGTATTTGCTTTAGATTGGGCCGCGAACTTGGTGTCCCATGCGAACTGGAAGGTGTTGCATTACAAATTTTACTTTTGCACACCCACTTCGAGAGCCAAGTGGTTCGAGTCCCGTTCTGGCCATTAGAGTGACAACGACAGTGGTGGTCTGGGCAAGTCTATGTCGCCGCTGGTGGGCGGGTGATATCATCACAATTTGGCAAGGCATAATCGCTGACTAATAAAATGTAAATAAATACTCCAGTTTATTTGATCACGACGCCGGGGAAAAGTCCACGAACCATTCCAAATATGTGGTAAATATTTGCTTTCCCCGATAGTCCATCTAACAGTACATAGGCCGTATGCGCAATGAGGGAAATTTTGTGTATCCAAGATGGATTCGCGGTGAGATTTTTCATATTTCCCATACACATACTCGTAGGAACAGCCCCCAAAATAATCTTCAACCGAACTTTGATCTATAAAGACTGCCGAGAATAAATGGTGCTCTTCTGTTTTTTTTTATGTGCAATACAATACATATCTGCGGCATTGTGTGCGTGCTCTATTTTCTGTATGATTTCATTACAATAAACACAGACCCAGAAACTGGCCCCGAAAAACAGAACAGAGTCGGGGAACGTGCCAAAAAATACACAGTGGGGAAATAGAACACAACTGGAAATTAAAGCAAATTTATATCAAAGTTCAGTTCGGTTTGTATTTTGGATTCGGTGTCGACTTCTGTAATGGATTTGATTAGATGGATTTCTTGCTTCGATTCGATTCGCCCCGATTGAAATTGCGATTTGCGGTTAATTTTTAGTTTTCCGCTGACTCACAAAATTTTCACTTGATCGTGGAAACACACAGAATTTTGCCGTTTTTTATTTGAACAATTTTTTTTGGAAGGATTTTCACACTCACAGAACACAAAGAACGGAACGCACAGTTTGCACTTAATTGTTGCCCACAAAAAAATTCAGATTTATTTATAATTTCTGGGAATATGCACAATTCTTGATTTGCAACACGCGCGTCTGTGAACCAAATTTATACATTTGTTTTTGATTTTATACACGGGTTATATACGGTATATATGTGTTCGCACATGTATGTATTTCTTTTACTTGGACGTGGGGAAAACGCTTCCGAATCGCTCGAATTGCGACGCGAGACTGAGGCGACTTTCAGACAGCGACTGGCTAAGTACAGCGCAGAGCGTTCGAATAGTTTATTTTTTGAAAAGCATTTGCCAGCCCCACCGTAGATATATCGCATTGGAGAGCGACAGACGACTACGGAACGGGAAACGGCCACCGACAAGCGACGCGACCGAGAACGAGACGGAGCGACCGCTCGTAGGGCCCACTGTCTCTAATGTTATTAATAAAATCAGTCTCTCAGAAGTCTCAGAAGTCAGAGGGGTCTTTGAGCAGTAGTCTCCATTGTTCATGGTACACCAAATGATTTCTGTGGATAATTATATTCGACTCTCATTGCGGGTTGTGCCTGGATAACGTAGATGTCCACCAGCGAAAGAGTGTTCCCCATAGAAAAGGCCGCGATTGTTATGACATAAGTGATTGGAACTATCAGGATCTTTGTCCGATCAGGGGATGGGCAGCTTGCGAAAGCTGTCATGCAAAAGACTGTTCACTCTACTGTACTGTACAGCAGTTATCTGTTTAGGAACATTTGCTACTGCATATTAGATTTTGTTGTTTCGTATTACGCTTACTTGTATTTTGATTTAATTTTGCCAGTCATCGGCGTGCATCCATCTTTAAAGTTGACACTCTATCCGGGTGCTTCTTTACACTGCGCCCTATCTGGGAGATGAATATGTATGTACATTGTACATATGTGCATTTGTATATTGGAATTGGAATCGGATCTGGAATTCTGGTTTGTTGTTTTCTCGTACATACAGCCCTCACTATAAGCTTCCGTTAAATGGTGATTGTGGGACTTTTAATATCAAAGGTGATCAGAGGATTGTATCTGTTCGTATATTGTACGAGGTAGAACTTGGAAGCCCTGTAAGCCTTATCAGAAATCACACACAAATGAGTCACACTATATATGCGCTTATCTATTCACATATGTATATAGATACTGCACAAAATCCATTAAATTGGTATAGTTTTCCCCGACAGTTACTTAGGTGATAAACGCATTGTTATAGTAGAAACCCATTTTGATTATAATGAGCTCTGGTATGAGTTTGATAATCTCTATGCAAATATAGCTGGGTGGGTAAGGGTCATTTCCCTGGCGAATCATCCACAGCTATAGCTATGGCTGTCTTTGTTTGATAACAGACAATAGTGTCAACACACGCTTTGCGCATCGAGAGGAATTCTTTCTAAATATTAGCATGATAATTAGTTTTTTAACGTTAGTTTTGTGGGGGCGTATATAGGAGAAGTTTTTCCCTGTAATGAACTCACCCTGTGCAGAGAGCTCGATACATATAATTTCTCACCTCTCAATCTTTGCAATTATATTAGCCGATGATCGATAATTGTTAATTTAACAGTTAGCTAATTGATTCAGTAAGCAATTGACTGTAACTGTCATGGTAGTCACCGTTCTGTTAATAGGTGTGGGAAAAGCTGCATTTTGAATACTAAAACCACTGGAACATGTTTATGTATAACAGCACGATATTTTAAAATACTATATCGTCTGGAAATTCTACATATATGGTCTGTATGATTTTTCTGTAACTATTAATCATTCAACAACGATGAAACTTAATTTTTGTTCAGCTATCTCATTATGATCGTATTGAGATGTGTTTTATAGTTCTGAAACGCCCTGCTTTCCATATTGAGAGTAAATTGGATTGCTGATGTGCGACAACTGATAGCTGATTGTCTTATCAAAATCAATTTGTGCCCTCTGCAAATAAAAACATATTAAATACTTAATGTGCAAATGCTCATTAATGATTATTGAATTATATTATTCTGAATACGTAAATATCACCATGATGAATAATTTTTATGAACCTGTTAAAATGTGGTGGGAGGGGGTGTGTGTGTCTATGAATTAAATGCAAATAACTTTTACGTTGAAAATATTTGTTGATTTAAGTTGATTTCTACAGTTACATACATATTAATTTATGTGTATGTTAGTATGATCTAAGCTTTTAGTTGGATCAACAGAGGCAGATAAATATGTATGTATGTAAGGAAGTTTTTATAAAGGAAGCAGTTTTGCTTTATATATATATTATTGGAAAAGTCAGTTGCAGATGAAATACAATCTTTTCATGAAGATCTAATCACTCTACCTGTTTTTGCAACTGTCAATTTTAAGTTAAATATTAAATGCACCTAAAGAATTTATGGAAATGCATTTCTGTAAAGCAATCTGAGGAATTTCACACTTTTAACAGACGTAACAGTAATTTATTTTCAATGCATTAATTGTATTGTGGCATATTTAATAAATAGTTGTCTGATCGGAGGGATTCTTGATTGATAGACCAATTTCTATTACATCATGGAAGATACTAATTGCTTTGTCGGGGCTTCTTCATCAAAACCCTCAAGATTATTACAATATTTCTCAAGCAAGGCAATCTTTTTTTATCTAGTATTTTGTAACTATTTTATTATGAGAAATCAAAGAAGATTCTATTAAATTTCTTGATGAAATATTCACAAGGTTTCTCTATTAAATCTTGCTATAGTATATACAAATTCTATCTTCTTTCGACTCACGTCTGCTCATATATGTATTTTCAGGTCTTTTATACATTTCTTTTATTCCGAAGTGGGTTTTCGCAACTCAAAAATTATATAATCTGAAAGTTCTGTCGTTCTCTAGTCTAGTCTATTAATTTTTTCTAATTTTGCTTATTCATTTTTTGGATTGAATAATGATTTGTTGAGAAAAAGCCGCAACAGAACTGCCCTAACCCAAACGAAACCTGTTGATAATTGAAGCCAATAAAACAAATCAAGTTGCCCGAGTCTGTCCAGACTCGAGACTATAAGTATAAGATGCATAATGGTTTATATTCCTCCTTACTTATGTGTACATATTTATATATTGATATGTACATATGTAAGTATGGGTTATCAAATAGTAGAGGCAACCAGAAGCCGGCAGCGACTGCGGTTGCTTCGCTGCGTGCTTCGATCCGACATGCGATCGTGATCGCGTTTGACATTGACATTGAAACCGAACATCGTAAGCCGTGGAAGCAGCATACAAACACGCTATGAACACAGAAACAACGATAAAAAACAGCAAAAATACTACTACTGTAAGAAGCTGTCTGTTGTCTCTTCCCCCTTCCCAAAACTATGGAAACGACTACAACCGGCTGGCCTTCTTAGCCCACTAAATCTGAATTAACCGAATATAGTAGCAGCGCCATCCAACAGCTACTCGAATAGCGGAGCATAAAAAGCTAGCCCCATGAAAAAGCTCATTGGGAATGGCGCTGACGCTGACCCCCCAAGATCCCCCTTACCACCTACCTCCTCAAACACTTTTTCTATTATGGGGCGTTCGATGACGCCTTGTGCGACCTTTCGGGGGGATTGTGATTGTGCCGGGTTGGGACATGTGAGCACGTCACGGTTGACTGAACTCGACTAAATCGAACATTTGCGCACCTTAGATGCAAGTTTCATTGAGCTGCTACGTATAAAAACGAACGGGCTTTACGATTCGAATGATAAGCAACGGTTAAGAAACAATTAGTTCATTTCAGCATAAATGTCAAGCATCAAGGCGAACCAGATCTATAACACTTCCATCTGTATCGTATCAAGTTTTATAGTCCAAGGAAACAATTAAACTCAATTTATCAGTATAGCACCTATTTCCGTACGACATACATACAAAGTCACTGGCACCGGGTCAGTACATCCCATTATGCTTTGATTCATTGATAATGCTGCAAACGTACAATATTTTAATTTCAGAACAAAATGAGCAAGCAATGTAGTGTAAATGGTTAATTGGGGTTAGCAAAGCTTCCTTATACCCTTTCAATACGAGTAAAAAGTAAATACCTTTTTACTCTGCAAGTATTTAAAGCAGAATATTAAAATTATTAAACAACAAAGGCAGTCTTTTTATTTATTCCTTGTTTAAACTCTTTTTATTTTTTCATCAACTTGTTTATATTTAACTAGCAGACCCGGGCGCTTCGCTGCTTACTTAATGCATTTAATGGTTAGCAAAAGCAACAAATATACTTACCCAAATTAAAGTTTCTTCAGAAAAAAAATTTTCCTACAAAAAGGTATAAAAACAAAATCGATCATTAAATGTTCTGTTCTACAGAATGACACAAAATTAAATGAAATGGGCGTTCAAACACACCCCAAACTTGAGATTTTTAAAATTTTTAAATTTCGAGGAACCTCTTTATAGAAAAGTAAAATCTTTTGTATAGAAATAATGCCCCATACTCATGCTATCACTTATCACTTGCTGCACTCGTTGCGAAGATTACACACAGATTTTTTTCTACAAATTTATAGTATAGATATGTAAATTTTATTAGAAGTTACAAGACTTCGATCAGGAAATAATGGAACATCCGCAAAAGTCACTTTCCAATTGAAATTATAAGTGCTTTAGAGCTCATAAACTGGACTGTTTTAAAGATATGACGTAGTGCTTAGACATGCGATTAGACAGAGACTTTGTGCCCTAGTTTCTGGGTGTCATTTTGTTTGATTTACTTTCTTTTAATATTTTTTAATCTTTTGCACTGAATTTTTTGCTTACAAATAAGAAAAAAATTACGTTTTTAATGTGTTTTTTTAAATGGGAGCCATGGGGTCTTCTATATTTGTATATGAAGTCTGATAATCGCTATTAAATGCATCGTTTCAGTTACTGAACCGTTGTTTATATACCAATAACCTATACAAATATATGTAATGATAATTGATTTAGTCAATGTCTCACTTTTCCTTTTAACCGTAATCGTCATTAAGTCAAACAATTGCCATTCAACCAAATCAATTGTGATTGGAGCCGATCAAATTGATTGTAGAATATGGTAAGTGCATTACGTGTACGTAATTGTAGCTCGAATGCAATCGAAGACAGCTGAAACTGCTAGTCAGGTAACATGATCTGACAAGTGTTTTAGACCTGGGTGACGTACCAACATACTCGTGAATGTGACTGATTTTCAATAGTTACAACCATTCAATTCGTATGGCAGTCACGTAGGCAAATAGTCCGGTGAAACTATTAGCCACTATTTCTGAATGAATTTAACTGTTCGATCACTCTTAGAGTTCAAATATACAATCATTTATTCACAATATCAGCTGTGTTTGACTACTACAAGTATATCGCTCATTCCGGAACAGAATGAATGTTTCGATCTGCCTTGGAGTGCGATAACCTTTGCTTTTCCCAGTTTCGGTCGATAGTATAGATCCTTGAAGTGAATAATGATGGGCAGTTTCTGCGCGTTAAAGTATTTATTTTAATTTTTGCATTATAATTTTACCACAAGTGTGATCAGACATGCCTAACAATAACAATTATTTTAATGCTATCAACCTTAAGCTAATAATTAAAAACCTTCAGATGTGTGGGTAATTAAAATGTGAAAAACACATTTCATCTGTTATCCCATAAAGATTTTAATTACATACCTGGCTGTTACTGGGTGTAACCAACCACCTGCTTTAATGTCTGTTCTTAAGTAGAACTTCAATTAAATTTGTTCCACGAGGTACAGTTGTGTCACTGCCAGAATTTAGGACTGGGAAACATTAAAAACATCGGGGTACATTCAATTGATAGGCGAAGATTGTAAATTATAGTCTAATGTGATGCATCTGATTTAGCCGGATATGGGAACAAATATGTAGTTAGGTGCACACAATATAATCACGTGCATTGTATTTCAGGCTTAAACTCTAGTCGTGACTTGACGTACAAATTATGATAACAATATTCCTCAAGGTGTAAAGGGACAACATTGCTTACAGCCACGAAAATATCACATTTCAAAGACCACCCATACATTTCTTTGCTTAAGTTTCAGGTGAAAAATATAGTATGTAGTAAAATCATAGATTTTGAATTCAATTAAATTAAATTCAATCAACTTTTTCTTGAAAACTACGGGGATATTTTCTGTTGTTCTTTGAAAGTCTCTTTATTCGATAAAGTGCTTCTAAATGGGTTTGCCCTAGTTTATTCTCGGATAGTAAGAGTGGGAATGCTCCACTGTATTTCCCCGCTTGTTTTATCCAGAATACTGGAGCTGGAATTACCACTTTCATGAGAATATCTGAGCAACTCTAAAACACTGTTAAACATTGTACGTATGTACAAAGAAGAGAAAAGAAATAAACTTAATCATTGAATCATATGTTTACCCCATTTATGATTCTTTTAACATAATTTCGCAGAGTGGAGTGGAGCACTATGCTGATAACATTTTCTGAGATTATTTTCACATTTGCAGAGATTATTCTAAGAACTCTTTCCGTGTTATAACCACATGCACCTTACCTGATTCACAAATGGTAACAGTTAAAGTTAGTTCTGACCATTCGATCTGACATGCGACATGAGACTAATGTCATACAAACAGTGTTTGCGAAAAAGCTTTTATCAAAATGAATGATGTAGAATCAACTATATTTAATTACAGGCTGCTCTTGAGTCTGGCTAGAATTAAAGGCAGCCTTGCGGTTCCGCCAAGCCCGCCTAATAAGCTCCAGACAAGTATTAGTCAAGTACGACAAAAAATATATAATTAGGAATAAAAAAACATTTTGTAGCTAACCTTTAAAGATGATAGCTCTAGTTAGAACTACAATTCACTTATTAATCAACCTTAAATTCAGCTAGAGTGCAATTTGTCTTTGAAACTGGATGTGTATACTATTAATCGATCAAACGAATTGAGTACAATTTACAGCAGCAGTTATTGAAACGACCGGCACTTTATTAATAACTGCTCAGATACTAATTCATATTGAGGGAACCTTGTTCGCTAGTTAAACTAGATGCAACTTCCGTTTTAATAGGTTTTTATTGAAATATTCAAGTTCGAAATTCCGGAATATAGCACTTCCCCTTTAAAATTACAATATTTGTGGGAAACATGTATACATATATGAAAACGACTTTCAATGAAATATAACAATATGTCAATTAGGTGTCAGGTGGGGATTACAATGTGTACATATTTCAAACTACTTCCAACTATAAGGCTTAGCCATGTTCGGCACAAGCAATTAACATTATAACATGATCCATTAGCCAAGTTCCCGAATGGAATTTGTTCATTAAAATATTAAACTTAACCCTTGCACAGTGTACTTTTTGGTGACACGATGAGTAGAAGCACTTAATGGGTGCTTACCCTTTCAACCGGCTTGAATCCGATTTAATCATTAGCCATAGGAAAATGAGATAAAGGTTCACGCCTTTTTATGCTCTGGACACTGAGGTGTGAACGAGATGTGATCGTAAAACTCGTCTGGTTTGAACTTGATCTAGCTCAATACACTTTTGCTTTAATCTGTAGACATACAGGAAAGCTATTTGAACTAATTAGCCAACTAATATTACAAGTCCAAGTCGCATTCAATTGTGATTCATTTAATTTAATTGATGGTGCAGAAAACGCCATTGAGACTAAAAAGTCTTTCAGACACAAGTTCATTCATGCCGGTACAAAATAAATCCGCTGGACAAGCTTAAGCGAATGACAGTGACTTCTGACAGCTAATTTGCTAAACATTTACTTGTATATGATCCAATTACATTCTTACTGTACGAGCCAGGAACGAGTCGTACTTTAATATTATTGAACTGAGCCCCCTGCGCACGCGATTCGTTCGTCGCGAATCCCCGGCAACAAATCATAATTTAGCATAGATACTGAAATGGATGGCAAAATTCGTATTTCTTAAGCAACAAAAAAATGGATTCCATTGGATACCATTGGTACTGACATTCGTGTTATGCTATCAGAAGTAGTTAATACTACTGCGCTGAAATTTCGACCGACATCTTCTTCTTGTTTCTCTAACTCACACAAACAAATGATCGGGCGACAACCCCAAGCTAATTGAATTACTACAGAGATAAAGGAAATCTCTGATTATGGATAGAAACGGACAGAATCTATCGGTATTATTAGTTCCACATTATGTATAAATAAATTCGAACTCATCATTCGTTCGTTAGTCTGTCTGTCAATATGAATCTGCCTGTCAATACCTGAATTTCACGTGATCATTCGATCCAGAGCATTTGCATTTTGAGTATGCAGATCAAGTTTTTTTTGTTCAGCCTTTTGTCTAAAAAACTAAAATCAAACAACATGTGAATAGAGAGTGTCGAACAGATTGAATTACTACATTCATCGTTAACAGATATATATTATTATTATAGCTAAGCAGATGCAATATTTTCATTTGAATATCAAATTAAGAAATATATGTAAATGTTACAAGAATTTAGTCTGAATGGTTTGGTTAAAAAAATCATCAGATGAGCTTTCAGTATCAAACAGCTTCTGATAATGAGCGTTTGTAATTTTACATCTACATGTATGTACATCATGAAGTAAAATGTAAATTTTGTTTAGTGTAGAATGTAGAAAGCGCGTGCAATTTTACATCGTCAGATGTCGCCAGTGAGACATGTAGTTGAGCTGTAGATATGTAGGTTTAAGCACTAAGCAAACAACACATAGAGGCGTCAAATCGACTAAAAACTGCCTGCATAAAATTTTTGGACGATTGGCTCCCAAGCCTTCGGGTCGGGAGCCGATAGCTTCGGCAGGCCACTCGGCTCTCTCCGGCTTGAGCCGACAGAGAGCGCCTTTGCAGCTGGGTCGAATATAAACCGTGTGCGTGTGTAACTCTATGCCTGTATTTGTGTCCTCTAACAACTTTAAAACCAAACTCGACCTTTTCAGGGCCGGATCAACCCTCAACCAGGGCCTGGGCAACCATCAATCTGGGGCCCTCCATTTTTTTACGTCAGTTACTTCTCTTTTCATTTGAAATAAAAAACTTACAAATTAATCAAAGAAACATTAAATGTATATGTTCATCAGTGGCTATTATATTTTTTATCAACTATTTGGAGTTTTGTTTTTTCAAAAAAAAATTCTGTTAGCCCTAGGCCCCTGCTAATCCGGCCCTGTACCTATTCCAGTAGTCAGACTTCATATTTTGTTGTCGCTCGCTTTTGCTCCTCGTGCAACATTTTTGTATTGTATAGTCTTTGATTCGACACAGCTGCAAAGGCGCTGTCTCTCGGCTCAAGCCGGAGAGAGCCGAGTGAGCTGCCGAAGCTATCGGCTCCCGACCCGATGGCCTGGGAGCCAATCTTCCAAAAATTTTATGCAGGCAGTTTTTAGTCGATTTGACGCCTCTATGTGTTGTTTGCTTAGTGGTTTAAGGTAATGCTTCTCGCCAGACCTAGACCTTACGAATGCTCTTCTTATCTGCGTAAATTTCATTTCACCCTGATCTAAGTCGCGCCAACTTCGTCGTTTTACCGATGAACAGAACTGGGGTCCCGACTTGTATTATACCCATACTCGAAGAGTTAAGGGGTGTATTAGATTTGAGGTAAAAGTGCCTTGTTTGTCGCCTAGTTCTCAGAGACTATAAGAGCTAGAGCAACCAAATTTTGTTTCCAGACTCATGTGATATCACAGCTCTTCAAAATAAGCCAAAATCTGTGGCATCCACGATTTTAAAGAGAAGAGAATGACCATATCTAATATACTGCGGAATTTGTTCGCAAACTGGAACAGGAACATCCATGGCCGATTGCCTCGGTCACGTCCAGCGGTGCGGTCCCTTCAGGGGCTGTAGGTGCGAGAGCAACTGGAACGGTTTGGCGGGCAGTGTCCCCCATCAGATGGACGATTTCAAGAAAACTGGAGCACAGACCGCTGTCCTGGAGCCGCTCTAAGCGCAAACAAAATCTGCCCCAAGATAACGATCATGATCTGTTGTTCTGTTGGTGGTCGTATGCTCATAACTATTTTTTGTCTTTTAAATTATTATTGTAAACTTTGAATAGTCATGTGAGAGAGAGCTTAATCTTTTTGCTAAATCAAAAGCTAATAATATGATAATATTCTGCGAGGAGCTTCTTAGCTCTGCTGTACCTTCCACACTCCCCAAAACTTGTAAGTAATCTGAGCACATTACCAGCATTGCGTGCACATCCACGTACAAAATTAAATTTCCACAGAGCTACTTGGCCAATTTGACCATATCACATTTCATTCAGAAAGATCAGTGGTTTTGGGACAGGATGATGCAGCATATTGCATATTTGGCTTGGACTGAGATTTTCATACGAAATCACAGAAATGCGTTGCAGTCAAACATTTATTTAATTTAATTACAGATATAACTAATATACGAACAAGGTGACTTTGGGCGAACTATCATTTGCATTACTTGAAAAGTCTCCCACATCACTCCCTTCCACAGCATCCCTTTCACAGTACCATTCATATACATGCTGAATAGGTTACTGAAATTATGAGACTTGGTTTAAAGCACTACAAATGTAGATGTAAATACATACCTATGTACCTATGCTTTGTGCCACCAGGGACCCATGCTCATGTGCACAATTATCGCCCCATCGATCGTTGTCCCGGTCGTAGGTCGTAAATGTCTGGTCCGTGCATTTATACCTCGAATCTACGGCATCCCCAGTGTAGGCGCCCAACTTTGACATTCGATATAAATCATTTTCACTTTCGATGTAGAACTCATCGTATTTGGCAAATCGCGTGTTTCCCCTCAAAGTCCTCTAGGTATACATAAAGCTCTTGGGTCTGTGATTTCGTTATGGCGTGCAGCTTATCCATTCCTATGAAGAAGTCGCCCCTGAGATCTTCGAATCGGCTCTTGTGCTCACTCCAGTTGCGGAAGAAATTTAGCTCTCCATTAGTTCGACGGGCGACCACAGTCTAGCAAGGACCCGCAATATTTTCGTCGCAGGAAACTTGAAAAGGATCAATGCTCGGTAGGATTACAGTATACATATATACCATGGGACCTCGGACCAAGGGGACATTGGCTGCTTTGATTGTCATTTTCCATTCCAGCACGCTGAAAGAATGTTTTTCCTTGCCATTTACGAAACCATATGAATATCAAAACTCTACCACTTCTGCTGCTAATCCTGTGCTTTTGCAGAGGAAAAACCAAAAGGAACCAGTAGACACATTGACTGCATTATTACACGCTGAAATAATGACTGAAGAGTGCTATTAATTTCGTCTTTTTATAAATCTTCTTATCAATTTTAATTTGAATTATTTATGGCCACAGGGGTCCACAAAAATATCTTAATCAATGATAATCAAATTTATTTTAAAGTATATTTTACATATTTTACCCGGAAGGTTGTATTTTTAAAACGGCTTTTTTAATTTGTCTTTTTTTGTTCTAAATCGCACAGTTAATCTAATAATACGATTAGACGCATCTGCGTTCAAAAAGAAAGCATCTTTTTGACACCACTAGGTGACTATTCTAGTAAATGCTTATCATACGTACAAATGTTTCAGATTTTATTTTCTTCGTTTATTGTTTTTCATTTCCAATTATATTGCCCCGCACAATGACGAGAATATCTCCGAATATACAGTCAGACTCGAGTCCGGCAAAGCGGATAAGTCGAAGTGAAGTGGGTCTCATAATTGGAATTTCGCAAATCAAAATATCGGCTACAGTGTAGAGGATGAATTATTGAGGGAAGGTGGTCCGACCACCCCTCGCTCGCTAAGTCATTATCGGATTCTATGGAAACATTTCGCTATTTGTCGCCCATTTCTGAGGGATGTGTCTGACTTAGTTTGTCTTTTGCTTCTTTCTCTCTCTCTCTCTCTCTCTCTCTCTCTGTGATTTTTTCAATCAAAATTTCAAAGCCAACTTAAGCTGAGAAGGATTTGGAGGATGTGTTTGCCAATGGCAGTGCTGTGGTCCCTGAGTTCGTGGGTCCTTGGGTCCCTGGGTGCTGGTATCCATGAATTTGGTATCCAAGAATCGCGAACCGTCCTCGTCCCGTTCTCTTCTGGGATATTTGTGTGTGCTTTGTCTTATTTTCATTTCGTTTTGCTGGTTTTTATTTGTTGTCTGTTATCTATTTGTGTTTACTTTCCTTTTGCCAAAAGGCGACAATCGTTCCCATCGTCATCATCATCATCTTGGGTTCTGGCATCCATCCCCATCATCAGGGCAGGACTGGCAGTCCCTCGTTTGCGTTCACTGCGTGGTAATCCAAGGATGATGATATTCCCTAAACTAAACTAAATCAAAACCGAAATCGAATCGAATTTATTGTCATCTTCGTTTTGCGCCTCAGATTATGCCACAGATTCCGTCCGGGTTTCAATTTCGGTGTGAACTTTCGCTTTTGGGTTCACGGCATCCTGGAGTTGTATTTCCGTTGGGGCTGGTAGGGTGGTAGCTGTGGTAGAGGGAGATTCGGATGGTTATGCCTCGCCCGAAGCTACAGGTTATGATGATTGCTCTGTGTTCTGTCGTCTCTGTCTTGGCATTTTGTTTTGTTTTTGCTTCGCCCTCGCAATTTCTGCTGATTGTTGTGTTTTGGAGCAGCTGTTATCAAAAATAAATCACTGATGTGATGCTGATTTGTCCTTGAACCCCCCGCAATACCCATTATCCACGTGGTAACAGTGTCCCCATTGCCTGTTACTGATGCTGCGGCTTACCCCAAAAGACTTCACTTTCGTTTGGCTTGCACGTTCGGTTGCATGTTGCATGCAACGTCTGGCCTCAAACCATCAAGAGAATTTAATTTCTAGCTAATTGTTTGGCAATTTAAGTACGGAAAGCGCTGATATACGGAGGCGCTCGTGCAGTTGGCAGCCCTCTCAGCGCCGTCTTATTGCCATGAGAGCGCCTCTTCTTGCGGCCTTGACAGCGCGACAAACCATGTGCGTGAGGATGAGATACCACAGCCACAGCCACCTAGCTGGTTGGTCGGCCTCTGCCGCTGGGGTTGGCGTTAGCGTTGGATCAGACAATTGCTGCAGCTGACAGCGGCGGTGTGCGGCTTTTCTCTGTCTCACTCGGGCACCTTCTCCCTGTGTCTATCGCCACCCTTTGCCCCCGCAGAGCGTGTGTGCATTGCATTGATTTTGATGGGCTCTCACATAATGAAGATACATTTTTGTGTTTGTTGCGTTTTCTGATTGCGGCTTACGATGCGTCTGATGCAATCATATTGTTGCATGCCTGATTGTGGTTAGCCGCAGGTTGCAGCGGCTGGCTGTGTGTCTTGTAAAGAATAACCCAGAGCGGGTTGCATTGTAAATAGATAAAGAATACTATAAATGTAAATATGTATGGATGAGGGGTATATGCATGCAACACTGAATAATAATCCGGGTACCTAAATCGACACCAAACCTGAACATATTACCTTGAACATATTAAAGTTAATCTTAACATATTTTCTAGTGGCTGAGTCTTATAGCTTTATAGCTGAGAAACAAATTTGAATATATAGACAGAAATTGAAATATTTCTTATAAATTATAATTATAATTATTATATAATTATAAAACCTCAAAAGGGTATACAAAGTTGTAGGGTTAGGGGGTAATCTAGTGCCTGTCTTGGCCTGGTGGTGGTGTTGAAGAGCACCTGGATCATCAGGAATAGGCATTTTCATATTTTTTTCGATTTTCGGTTTTCTGTTTTCAACAAATTAAGTTGGAAATTGTGTTTCCATATCGCAATCTAGTTTCTTTTCACCTCCGCAATGGTGCCATGTCTGCCGCCACATATGTATGTACATTTGCACGAGTATTTGACTCGATTTGTGACAAAAACGAGAGATGTGCAATACAAAATAATAGGAGAACAAAGAAGGGAAAATTTGTTTTTGATAGAAAGTCATGTCAAAAACAATGTCCAAACTATTGTGTGTCATCCTTTTTTGTTCCCAGGCCTGGGTGCTTGGGAGCGAAGGCCACTTGAAAATTGCGCCACAGACCCGTTGAGTTTGAGTTGACCCTCATCAAAAGCTAACTAAAAACTTTTCTTTTTCCTTTAGTTTTTTTTCCCAATCCTCCCTCGTGCGCTATCTCTTTCCCTTCCCATCACCCCCTCTCTGTCCGGCCCACACTCTGTGTGTGTATGGTTTTGTTGTTTTTGTCTTTTGGCCAAAGTGGAAAATAAATGGTTCCACAGGATGACCATTTGCGTGATGTGCATGTACGGGTATATATGAATGTGTGTATGTACGTATGTGTGCATGTATGTATGAGTTTGGGAGCCTCTTCTTC
Source organism: Drosophila ambigua (assembly GCA_018150905.1). Classification (NCBI taxonomy): domain Eukaryota; kingdom Metazoa; phylum Arthropoda; class Insecta; order Diptera; family Drosophilidae; genus Drosophila; species Drosophila ambigua. Next base: position 256,807 of record JAECWS010000110.1, read on the forward strand.
CGTGTCCGTATCCGGTCAAAAAGTTGAAAGCCGAACGTCACTTTTTGCACAATCCGAATTCACAACAACAGCAACAGCATCTGTGGCCAAAACAAAAGTCAAACGAAAAGTCCAAACAAAAAATCCAATAGAAATTTAAACAGTTTGACGCATTAAATACTCATTGGGCAACTTGCCGGGTCTGATTTAGCCACTGAAGGTGGGTGCAGTGATGTTGGGGTGTGGTGTGGTTCTCTTCGGATTCATTTAACCCACTGAAGATTACGGAGAACGTTGACATAGCACGTGGATGTGGTAGAGGTGATTTTGATTCATAAAATATAAATTATACTGCTTTTATGGGTAGCACATATGTAATAGCATAAAAAGGAACCCATCTAATATAAATACATTATTCAATAACAAAATTCTGCATTAAAATATGCATCTGAAATTAGAAACTATCTACTTTGTGCAGCTTTATATTATATGCGGCAGCGCCCCTAGGTCGGTTGGGCGGGAGGAGGGGCTGCGTTTCTGCCTGGGTTCCGCGCATAACAGGCTTCGGCTTGGTGTCGCATGGGCCACTTGATGGTGCAGTCATTGCATATCAACGTCCAGACAAAATGTACCTCATGGGCAAAGTAAAGGATCTTTTGAGATTCCCAACGAATATCTTAAAAACTTAGTAATGGGCATTTCAAGGAGTCCTCTTTCTGAAGCAGCACCCGTAATATCCAACACACCTTGCGGCAAGGGGTTAAGCCAACACATGGCTTTGAACTAACTAATACCCACAAATCTGCTGAATGTCTGGGCAGGGACTCTGATGCGCCACTCAAATCTCTCAAATCCATATTTAATTATGGACTAAGAGGCCAGTAGTTCAGCTTTTGGGGTAGTGCAGCCTTTGCCCGACTGACTGCTTAAACTTAATTAAGATTCCATGCTTAACGCGATCATAGTCATCGTCATTGTGATTATCGTTGTAATTTTGGCTTCGTTAAGGGGGGCAGTGTCAGAAGTGGCACTTCATCAGTCAGTATCGACGCAGAAGCACCGCCGGCAGCTGTCCGCGCCTCCTGTTGCCACCTGTCCGTCCCTGTCCTGGTTGGGCCTCTTCTGCCAACGGAGGGAGCCCCAGTGTCCTGGCCCATGCGCTTATGGCTGTGGGTCTCCATGTATAGGTGTGTGTTTTGGGGCTGCTCCCTTTTGTTTGCACTCTCGACCGGTGTAGGCCCAAAGGCGTTTCACAGATTTCGTTGAACGTGCGGCGCTAGGTCTGCCGTCTGCCGTGTGGTTTTTGGTGGATTTACTCGAGGGCATCTGCTCGGCTTAGCGCTAAAATGTGTGTCTACCCATACACCCATTCATATGTCATATGTGTGAGTGAGTGAGTGTTTGCTCCATCTCAGTGTGCTGCTGATGGAATTTTAATTAAATACTCGGGTGTCTATGTTAATTTATATGCGCATATGCTTAGCCAGCCCAACAACCAGCGAGGCTGGCAGACATCCAGTCGGGTCGGCTACCGTGACTGCTCCTCACTTTGGGCAATTCCATTCTCCACTCTCCGCATTGATATGACGAGGATGACTGTGAGGATGGGGATGCGGATGGGCATGGCGGACTCACCTTTGAAGTGGCTGCGCATGTTTGTGATTAAGAGCTTTTTGGGATCTCTCGCGCGGCCTTCCCCAAGTCCCCCAGCCCTTGTCCTTGGCTCCGTTTCATTGTTTAAAATTTAATTATAATTTAATGCTTAGTAAGCACTATTTCTCGCATGAAGTTGTCTGAATCCCCACCCAAGTCCCCTCCTCCTGCTGCTGCGGTTTGCCTTTGGGTTCGTTTCCATGTCGTTTTTTGCCAGAGCTACTTGATATTATCACGTCTGTCTGTCTCCGTCCGTCCGTTCGTCTTTCTGTCTCTTGCTTTGTCTATCGTCCTGGCCCTGCGTTTGTCGTCTCAGCCGTCTGTCTGCATTTTGGTCGCCACCTGGTCCTAGTTCGAGATGGCACTTGATATGGAAATAATTTGTTGTGGCTCGGGTTGGGATTGTTGGAATCTTTGTCTCAGCACGGGCTCAGCTTGTTGTGGCTACTACGACTATTTGTGAGGGATAAAACGTTGTACGTTGGAAGATGTCTTCATGTTAAGAATTTATTTCAAAAATATATTGTACTCCCAGCTGTTCCTTAATTAATCTCAAGTTCAGTTCCTTCCATTGCTATCTACAATTATTTGCCCCCAATCTCAGCAAGCAAAGCTCTGCCTGGCTTCTGGAGGCCAGGGCTACGTGTTGGTGTCCATGTCCATGTCCATGTCCGCCTTCATCCTCGCCAGATTGGCCCGACTGGTGGCGTGTCCTGGCTGCAGTTGCAGGGCCCTGCGATAGCTACTGACAGCCTCCTGCCTTAGGCCCCGCATTTGCAGAATGGCACCCAGATTGGCGTGGGCGTGGGCCGCCAGCGGCTGGAGGGTGACCGCTTTGCGATACCACAGCTCCGCCTCGATCAAGCGGTTCAGCAGACGCAGTGCATCTGCCACGGCGGAGTGCAGGGCGTAGTCTTTGGGCGCCAAAGCGGCAGCTCTCAGGCGGAGGCTGAGTGCCTCCTGGCAACGATCTTGCTGCTCCAGGAAATCAGCTGAAATGAAACCGCAGGTTATGATCATATTTCGTGGTAGACAACGTTCCGTTTTCGAGCGGAAAGGGGGACTCCCTGTCGACTACTTACCATAGTAATGATGGGAGCTGGGCTCCAAGGGTGCTGTCTGGAGCGCACGTTTGAACCAGAGCTCCGCCTCTGCATGGCGACTGCTCTGTAGGATTGGAGAGAAGGTCAGTCAAGGAACTATTAGGAGAGGGCTTAGCTGTACTTACATTCCTGGCCAGCGTCTGGCCAAAGGACACGTAGGCAGCACCGTGCTGTGGTTGCAGTTGCATGGCCAATCGTTGGTGCCGTTCAGCCTCCTCCCAATGTTGCATCTCCGCGTAGATCTCGCCTAAGCGAAAATGTAGCGTCGCACGCTGGTCCTGTCGTGGCTGGAAGAGGGCCTCCAAGGCTTCTGCCAGCATGGCCCCTGATTCTGGTAATCTGTCTCTAGAGCGATATAGGGAGCTCAGTTGCAGGTAGCAGGCAAAGCGTGCGTCCTCGTGAGCCACGCGATCTCGCACTCCATGCCCCTCAAGTCGCGCTCCAGACCGGAATACTGAGACGGCTTCCCCGTGCTGACTGTTCAGGGACAGCAAGGAAATGCCCAAGTTAAGGAATGCAACGGCCAGCTGTGGACGCAGTCCGATGGCCCGCCGGTAGCTGGAGACAGCCGAACTGAAGTTGAGCTGCTTCTGATGTACCACGCCCCTGAAATAGATAACAAGAGAGCGAGTTTTACATGGATGCAAGTGGATCCAGTTAATTAATGTTCACGAAAATGTTCCAGCAATCAAAGCTAATTTAAGCCATTGCTCCTACTCCGAATTGTTTCCTTGCCAACAATGCAGCTGAATTTCCGAAGAAATCCACTTTCTGAACACTCTTCACAGTTCTTTGTCTCCCCCGCTCCCTCGCGACTCGCGAGGCATCATAAAGCAAAATTTGTTAAAAATTCAGAAAATTCCACGAAAGAAGGCAGAAGATGGAAAGTAAAGTTGCTTAACTGGGGGATTGCAGCGACTAATAGTGTTGGGAGTAAATTAACTCTGCCTTTGCTTTCTGCGGTTTCCACTGGCTAATTGCAGCGAGTCCTTTAAGTTCTTGCAAATGCTGAATGTTGACCTTCAAGTAGATTTTCCCGGGCTTCATTTAATTAACAGGGCTGCTTCTGAGTGGGTGGCCAGTATCCCCAATGCCCAGAGTAGTTTAGCTTGTCGGTGGATGCTCCGCAAGTAAATACCGAATGTGATACTCGCACATCTCTCCGATGGTTATTCATGGGGCATATTAGGGCATCCCAATATATGCATATGTATGTATGTCCGTATACACAAAGTTTCGTCTGCCCGTATGCATGGATAAGTGGTTTTAAATAAAGGAAGCATTTTATTTGCAGCAGATCCAAAACAGTGCCAAATAAACCTAAGCACAGATTGCTCCTGCACAGCAGCAGCAATATCTGCATATAGCAGCACCAAAAATAAAATAAAAGTACAAACCAACAAAGTTGTTCAAACAAACGGCGCGCTCTGAAATTTGTGTTGAGTTGCGACAAGGCTATAAAATCAACAAGAGGGCAGATTGTAAAGACTTTGGATTTTGACAAAAAGCAGCTTACATCATGTGTTGTCTGTGCATATACTGTGTATACATACATACATATGTATGCATATATGTATGCCCGTACATTGTATATGCATTTGGTTGGAGGTTGGAGGCAGGGCCTTTGAGCGGGGATTTGTGCAAAAGCTACACATTCTGTACCACTTTGCTGCAGGATAAATATGAATTGCAGCTTATTAAAAATCCCTGAAAATGTGGTAACTTTAATGAAGAATTAAAAGTGGAAACTTTTACCCGTTTCTATTTTTGAGAGATCTGTAATGCTGTGTACTCAAGTTGCTTACTGATAGATGCTGAATCTGAGGCTGACTGCATATTGTGTAGGTACAAAAGACTGTATCAAATCGATCGATGCTATGGACTATGCATATGGAATCAAATATTAGATTAATGCTACGTGGCTAATTATTCTCATGTTAGCCGAGATCCATACCCTCTCGGAGTCACCGATTTGCTTCAGGATACCGAAGGACTGGTTTGCCAACTATTCAATAAACACTCGCACATGGGGCAGTAGCCAGAGATGAATTTGTTTAAATTTTATTTTCGACATTCCCTGGGAAAAGTCCCCCGTTGGCCACAATTTCGTCTCCCCCCAGCAACACACACTGGACAGGGGCAGGCACATATTTATATGCTGCAGTCGGGGGAATCCCAGAAAGAGTAACACAACCAAAATGGAGCCAAGTGAATGCATACGAATTGCAGACAGACAACGGCGGGATTTGCTCAACTGAATATTGAGTATTCTATTCTATTCTATTCTATAGTATTCTATTCCATTCCACTCGGATCTGTACATATATGTACATACATACGTACATATATGTACATTTGTATGAGGGGAAAAGAAAAACAAGCCGTGTTGTTCTATTTATTTTCAAGTTGTTTTGTTGTGTGCAGGTAGGAAAACACAGCAGCAAAATAAGTGCAAAACTCAAAAATCACAGAAAAGGGGAAAAAGAGTGAAAAAGAGAAATCGAATTATACAGCTCAGTGATTTTTTGGTTTTGGTGTTTGGTTGCCTGTTACTTTGACTTCCGCCCAACCCCCGGCACCAACGGCACCACCCTCAGGACCACATCCACATCCGCAACGCCACCCACCACTCAACTTATCCCTTACTGTGGCATTTTGCAGCTAAAAATCAGAGCAGAGCAGCATCAGCAGCAGCAGGAGCAGGAGCACAATAAATCCATGACAGTTGACTGGCGCTCGACTAGACGAGGAGCAGAGGCAGAGCCAGACAGGATGGTGGATGCTTCACGTGGCAGAAGGCACGTGTCAGGCACTGAAAATTTGTAGCCGCAGGTATCGGGCGCAAGGTGCGCAGCCAGAGATATCCCGGCTATTGATGGCTTACGAGTAAATAATGTACAAACAGCTGCTTATCCGCGACGCACTCGCCCCATGCCCACCACCTGCTGGGCGGTTGAAGGGCACATGACATTGATTTTCGATTAGGAATCGGAAAATGATGCCTGTACAGACAATGGAAACTCCATTGCTTGGAAATCTCTTAAAGCTTTCAAAATGTTAATGTTTCAATCTGCTCTGTCGACTTTCAGATTAGCTGGGCGATGGGAGGGTAGGGTCTACTGTTGCATTCTGCAAGTGGACAAGGCGAAAATTCAATCAGACAACTTTTCGATAAGCTGCAAAGGCAACACTGCCGAGAGACAGCCGGATAAGAACAGTGAGAGAGACAGGGATCGAAAGCCAGAGTGGGGGAGAAAAGCGCTTTAAACTTGTACGGCATTAAAAATGAAATATTTACCTTGGCTTCCCCAAGCCTGGACATCTCTACCATTGTAGTACATCCACGCGACCCGCGGACCGAACGTCTCGTGTATCGTTTCGAGCCCAGTTAGTAACCTGCAGGCGTAAAGCCCTGGCAGTTATGAAGTTCGCGCTTCGCTTTTAAGTCATTGGCCTTATTTGAAATTGCACCTAAGCCGTCAACAGATATATTCTCGTATTTTCCCTTCTTTTCCTTGTTGATCTAGTCGTCACTATTTGCTTACTTCTCAGCACATTTGCTGCCGGGGACTGGACAGAGAATTAAAGAAGATATTATAACCTCAGGAACTTGTTATTCTGATAGTTTAAATTGGCAGTCATTCGTTCAGATTCATAAATGGTTGAAATTGCAGCAAGAAATAATATTTCTTGAGTTGAGTTATATTTTAAAGAATTTTTTAAGCCTCTAAATAAAGAGTTTACTGTAGAAGGTTGTCCTTGCACATTTTATTGAAAAAACAATTGTAATATTCTTTAAAAATAATCAAAAACAAACTCGGAATTCAAATAGAATATGAGCATTACTTTAAATGTTTTTCATAAACGAATAATCCCTTTGTATATAAACATGCACACACAGCACACGTAGGTATACAAATAAGCGCATGCAGTTTGTATTGTTGTACAAAGAGGCTTTTGGGAGCCGTTGAGAGTAAAACAAAACATTCGGTTTAAGTATTTATTTAAATAGGCAAAAGAAGAATATGTTCGTAGGGCTTCCATGGACACAAAGCGCTTAACACCCTCACTGGGGTATATGCGGCTCAGTGCATTAAAGGTTTTAGCATAGTTTTGGCATTCGCTTTTTCGCCGTGCAGGCGAACGGAATTGTGTATGATTGCGCCTCTCACGAATGCAGGAGGAAGCTACGAGTCTACGAGTGTGTATGCCTTTCTTCTGCTCAGCTCGTGCCATTGTCCATGGCTCTCGGGAGTTCTGTGCAATTATTTGTATTGGACGCACATCGCTGTCGCTATCCGTACCCCGTCCCTATCCCCAAGGAATGGAGGCAGCTTCTCCCAAGAAAGCAGCAGCAGGAAAAGAACTTGGCAAGCTAGCGAACAGGGACTTACCTACAATTTGCCAAGGAACCAAAGCGAAAGGATTTCTCGTTTACTCTCCTTTTTTGGAGCGTAAAGCCTATTATGTCAAGCACAATAATCAACGACAAGAAACAGGGCGACGGCACCGGCAAGGGCTCAGCAGGAGCAACACAGCAGCAGAAATGGCAGCAACAATAATGACAACACGGCGTATGAGCCTCGACTGCGGATCCGTGTGTGTGCGGCAAAGAGCGGCGCTCGGAGCGACCAGCATTGAAAATGACGCTCTGCATATTCAAAAGGAGTGGGGAACTGGCATGCTCACGAAACAGTGGATGTGGCCATGAAAATTGTGGAAAGAAACTGACTAGTAAGGGAGTACACTGAAAATAATTTCCATAAATAAAGCGAAACTGTAATTTTGAATAAAAGGTTCTTGAACACTTCGGACTAGGATCCCTTTTGAACTTGGATTAGGTCGGTAGAACATACTTGTTACGTATACCATATATACGAGTACATACCCTAAAAGCTTTATTTAAAACTAATTTCCTCTTTAATGATCTCCCAAAACTTTTGGGAAATCATTTGCCACCTCTAGCCCATGTTCCCCCCTTGGAGGGGGCACAGAGTGCGTTTCGTTAAGCGTTGACATGTTGGCGATTCTCTCGTAATGCACAGCACTCCCCCAAATCTCAGTGGAGAGGCACTGGGCGGGACACCAAGAGGCAGTGTCTGCGCTCAGCGTTCTCAGTGGGGGTCGCCGCTGGCGTCGCGACGAGGCAACGAGTAAATTGCAATACGACTGCGAGTATCCAAAGCTGCACTGTTGGGGCGTGTGTGTGGAATAGTCTGGTTCCCATATGTCCAAAGTCGAAGTGTCATTGGCCCCACCAGAAATGGGTGGAGCAGTGAGTGCGGGATAAGCAGGATGCCAGCGTCATGCGTCAGCAGTTTTATTTTCTCATATTGTTGCATCAAGTGCAGCTTGTAAGCAGAAATGCCAATTTTTCCATTGTTGTTACAATTTTTCTATTCCAATCCTTATTGCGATTCTCAGTGCTGTTATTGTTGTTCTATGGCGGACGTTACGTAATATATGTCGGAGCTGTTGTATATTTATTGCACAATATAAGACAAGGGAAATGGCTCCTCGAACGCTGAGTGAATGCAATCGAAACAGCTGGTGCATCAAGCATTGATGTACGCTGGCTGTACGTGCCTACACACACCGAATGGGAAAAGCCAAAGTCGAATTTCATAATGGATTGAAAAAAGCCCAAGCAATATAATCTGTGCTCTGGGATAATTCAGTGGAACTTCATTTCCGTATGCAGGGAAGCATAATTTACCGCCCATAATGTGTACACCCAATATCGATGTATTGCATTATAGCTCATCCAAGCTTCAATGATAGATAAACAAATACAAGTGCTAAATTTATATCTCAAATACTGCACGAATCCCAGCGCTCAATCAATTCGGGATTCTCCCTTTTCCCAACCGATTTCCTCCTCATTTGCATGAGGCATGTGCCAGGAATGCAAACAGAACTCCGTGTGCAAACAGTTGCAGCTGCAAGTAGTACGACGAGGATCTCGATAAATCTAGGGCCTGACGAAAGCCCATTCAGTTTTGGCCTAATTAACAGCATATCTAGAGGGGATTAGGGTGGAAAGTGCTTCTTGCATTCATTTGAGCCATATTGTTTCAAACGTTCCGCTTCTTACAAAGGTACAAAGCTCGACAACGACCAAACAGAGCCACGAGGGGGGTGTTTGTGGGTAGAAAAAACTGCATCCAGCAGCTATTTGCCGTTGATGGTTGCCGAGTGCATGCAAATTGCCATCCAACAGATGCAAAGCATGTACCCCTCCGCCGGAACGCGCAGGAGCTCAAGATCTGACCGGGTTGATTTGTATGCGCGATGCGTCTGGACAGTCTTCGGTCCACTCCACCCTCTTCTGCGACTGCCCCGCTTTTTTTCTCAGATGTTGTCCGAACGTTTTTTCCATGGACAGTGCAGAGAGAACAGAAGAAAACAGAAGCCGAAGCAGCTGCCATTTGGCATTAGGAGCAGCCATGCAGTTCCCTATCCTCTCCCTAAACCTCCCCCCCTTTCATACCCGAAACGCCCAAGGTCGCGACAGCCATTCACTTTGAGCTTTTGAATTTTGAAAAGGCTTCCAGCAAAAACCGACATCATTTTGTAGATTCAGGTTTCGTGTTCGACAGGCAGCCCCAGAGAGGGGCAGGTGCAGGCGCGAGTTTTGCTTAAATTTGCAAAAGGGTTGCGGGCTTGACTGGCGCCGGAACGTTTACTCACAGATTAAAGTGCGCATCCGCCATGTGGGGCCGGTGTGCGATGGCCGCCGTCAGAGCCACTTTCGCCTCCTCATAGCGTCCTTGGGCACTCAGGACGCTGCCCAGATTGCCCAGAGCTGCAGGAGAAAAGAATACACACACACACATATATGTTGTATATAATGGAGTGTACAGAATGACAGTAATGGTGCAGCTTACCCTTGGGCGGATTGACGGGAATGGCGCTTCGGTAGAGCTGTTCCTCGTCCCGCCAGTCCAGGTTGCGGCGCACGGTGCGTAGGCAGAAGGCGCCCAGCAGTACGCCCAGGCAGCAGAGGAGCAGCACCCTGGAGCCTTTGGAGCGGTGCCAGAGCTTGCCGAAGCCGTAGCCGAAGAGAAGGCAGTAGCCCACGCTGGGCAGGTACAGCAGGCGCTCGGCCAGCACGAATCCCACGTGGAAAAGCAAATTGCTGGCGGGCAGGAAGGGCAGCACCATGAAGGCCACACCCATCAGGGGAACCGACGACGCGGAACTATTGGCTGCAGTGCATCCAGTCGAAGGCTGACTTTCAACGGATCGGGGCTCCTCCGCCAGTTGATGATGGCAGTTGCAAGCCAAGCCCAGCCAGGTGTGGCAGCTGTTGCTTCCAATGCGCCGCAGCAGCGGCAGAGATATATTTGCCACAGCCGCATAGTCCACGGGGGAGCACGAGCGAAAACGGGCGCCTCGCCATACCACGGCCAGCAGAGATCCGTAAAATCCGACACTCAGCAGGTTCCGCGCGGCCCACAGCGTCCTGATGCGCGGCACGGCCTCCATGCTCCAGTCGAAGCTGAGGACCTGCGGCCACAGCAGCAGCCGGAAGTTCACCGCTGGCAGGTACAGGAATGTCAGAGTCCGCGTCCACCAGCACGCCTCGTGGGCCGTCGGATTATCGGCGGCCGCGAATTGCGTGGCGGGTTGAGGCAGCAGGCTCAAACGGCAGTACAGGGCACAGAAGAGGAAGACGCTCAGGATGCACAGCGAGCGAAGGCGATGCTGGAGGGAAGTTGGAGATTAGAATTAGGCATCACGAAGGAAAATAAAAGGAGCTAACTAAGGAGATGCCACGAAAATGCATGGCGATGGCATTACTGGGAACGGAACTTAAGTATCGTAGGTTTGATTGTGTTGATGTTTCACTTTCTTCCCAATTACAGATTAGATAAAATATGTTTTCGGTAGTATAGCCAACGCAGTCGGGGGACTATTAATGGGTGCATCTAAGGAACTCACCTTATCGGAGTGTTCCAGGCCCCGCAGCACGTCGCAAAGTCCACAGAGCAGCACGGCCGTGATGGCCGTCTCCTTGCAGAGCAGCGCGGCCAGAGCGAGCAGGAGGGTGAGGGCCAGGGAGCTCCACTCCCGGCTCCGCATGTGCCGCTGATAGGTCAGGTACGTGAGCAGATAACAGACGCAAGCCGCCAGATCGGCACGACCAACCAGGCCAGCAACAGCCTCCGTGTGTGCGGGATGTGCGGCGAAAAGGGCGCCAGCGGCCAGGACTCCAGCTCGGCTTGTGAGCAGGGTACGCCCCACGAGCACCACCAGCCATGTTGCAAGGCAGTGGAGCAGCACGTTGATCACGTGGTAGCCAGTGGCCGATAGGCCACCCGCTAGGAAGTTCACACGAAAGCTGAGCACACATAAAGGGCGCCAGGAGCCGTGGGAGCCACTGTCCGCCAGTGGAGTGCCCCAATAATCATTCTTCCAAATCCCCGCCAATGTTCGCGCTCCTGTCACGTCTCCGTTGGCCAAGATGGCACGTCTGCAAGAAGACAGAGACAGAGAGAAAGAGAGAGATAGATAAATATTCAGATGTAGGTGGATAGGAGGCTCACATTACTCTCGAGACTCGTCCCGACAACAACAACCTGTGGCACACCTGTCCTATTAATTAAAATGATTAATTATCCGGCTTGGCCTAGAGCAAAATGAAGCCTGACGCTGCCCGGTATCCCCTTCCCCGGTGTCTTTCACCATCCCAACTGAACCCAACTCCACTCAATTCGTCTCCACTTTCCTGGTACACGAAACTGAAGCGCCACGAACTCAAAGGACCGCTTGTGTCTGCGCACCTCTTATACTGACACATAGATTGATCAGGAGTATATCGGCTGTGGGCTATGCCACACTGCTGATCGTCTCTAATCGATCTCTACATGAACACATTCGCCTTGTGCGAATTTAAAATTATATTTATATTTACATTTATATTTACATTTACATTTATATTTATTTATGTTTATTATAAGTTTATTATAAGTTTATTATAACAAAGACATTTGTGGGATGGCCGGGAACAAATCAAACACCATGGCAATTTTTCCAACTTTTCTAGTGCCAGACCCAATCGGCGAGAAGTTTTTAAGAATAGTTTTAATTGAAAACAAAAATAGGTATTTATAGGGTATCCTCAAGGTAGATACTTCTACCCTTAACAAGTGCTTACCCTCCTTGCTGTATTGTCTTTTTGTTTTCGTACTCGGCATAAATATTGTTAAAGTGCCAAGCGACAGTTGACTCGACTTCTCCTTTTGCTGCTCTACTACTCCTTATCCTTTTCCGCCAGCTCCAGCTCCTGCTCCTGCTTCTGCTCCTGTTTCGCCCCTACCATGCAGTTGCGGCTTGATTAATTGCCGATTTGTTGGCGTATTTTGTGCCGTTGTTATAGAACAACTCGTGTACATACACACACCTATACTGGTGCACATATACACCCTCATTGTCATTGTGTTGTCGGGGGTCTCTGGTAATTACCTCACCGTTGTAGCGCTCCTTGTTGTTCTAATCGATTTGCCCGGAACACTGGCTCTGGGTCAGGTGGTCGTATAATCAGGGTTAGTTTGTTATCGGTGTTGTTCTTATTGTTCGTGCTTGTGCGATTGTTGCACAGCTTGTGAAAATTTATAGTGGGCTTGCAATAATATCCTAGCCATTTTATGCATAATTAGTTTTTAGATGTTCCAGTAAACGTCATTAATTAACTTTCTAACTTTCCACAAAGGCCAGAGGACGCTAAGAGCACTATGGCTCGAGGGGAGCTGGCTGAATGCATCAATATATCCCTCAATGTCCACTATGAAGATATATTCCATTGGAATGATTAGAAATGTCCACAGCTTTGTTCCTGTGGGTAAAAAAGGAAAAAACCCCGAAGCAATTTTTTCGAGACAAAGAGAGAGAGAAAACTGCTAAACCACACTGATAAAGAGAAGCAGAGCGAATGGAAAATTATTTTCTTTATTTTGGCCATAATAATAGTCCGATCAGAATGGTTTATTTAGTTGTTAGCAAGTAAGGTATCAGATTTAGGATCAAGGAGAAAACAGAAGGACCAGAAATGGGCCAACGTTGGACAAGAAACTCCAGGAAAACTCTGAAGCCTCAAAAAAGGGGAGAATCGTCTGATGTGGGAATTAGGCAGGTTGAAGGAGTTTTGCAAGTGAAAAGTCTCGAAAATCGGCTAAAAGATCTCATCTCATCCATCCACTATTAGTTACACACTATTAGTGTACATATGATTTCAGCACCAGAAGTATTGAACTTGGAACCTGTTCGGGACGAGCATGCTTAGGCGGAGGGCAGTGTAACGAGCGGACTCAGAAAGACTGAGCTGATGAGGAGCTTGCTGGATGTTCAGTCTAGGCACAAAAGTCTTCCCCAATTATATAACACATTCCTTCATCCGGAATACCGCATTGCACCGGCGTAAAAATAAAATACTGCAAATATTGGTCTAATTCAATATTTGAAACCTAAACAACACAAATTTTGTTATAGATGATATTTAATTAGGTTTTAATTCACTTATGTACTTAAATAAATGTATCTGTTATTGGTAAATATATTTCTGTATTTACTGATTCCGCTCACTTTAGCCCAGATGGCAAGCAAATTACATTTTTTACCTTTTTGTTATCTAAATTGAAAATTTAATTTACTTTCGTTAAATATGGAATTCGGATGGTATTTGCACAGATATTTACTTAGTGTTTCAGCCAGCCTCGAGGTGTAGTTGTAGGGTCTTTGGGCACACAAAAGTTCAAAGGTTAAGTAAACACATACATATGTACATACATACATATCCGTTGAAGTCTGGGGCCAAATGGGGCGATGGAGGATTGGGTGGTTTTCGGGGAAAACTCAAAAGGAAAGTCATGTGCAAACACATAAGTTTGAAAGCATTTTGAATAAAAATTCGGTTTTCAATTTAATATTTTATTTATTATTCGAACGCTCTGTAAAGGGTGACCGGAAATATGAATTGTGGCAAGGCTTAGTGCATTTGTGTGCGTGTGTATGAGTGTGTATCAGTGTTTGTGTGCAACTCTTTCAATGCTCGAATATGGTAATAAAAAGGATTTGAAGAGGTGGGTGGTGCGGGAGGAGAGTGCCACAAATTGGGTTTACAAATTCGCCGGGGAGACGTGCCCAACTATAAAGCAAAGTTATTGGCCATGGACTGCGACGAAGGAGGTTCCTTTGCAGAGAGAGTCGTGGTGGACAGGGCGTGGGCGTGGGAGTGGGGCACACTCATCTACACTTCAATTCCCATCGGCATTCTGAGACCGCCAGCACCAAAGCAGCCACAAAAATGTCCTCGAGAGCAAACAAATTCTTATCGGAAGAGCACAAAGCAAAAGCACGCGACGATGATGAAGGAGCTGCTTACTGGGAAAGTACGCTTACTCGTACATACATATGTACATGCCCATGTGTGGGTGGGGAGCACTGCACCTTTAATTTTTGTTTAGCTGTAAGCAGTTCCCAATTTCCTCACCATAAAATAAATACGAAACCATTAAATTATATACAAATATACTCCTGTCACATAACATTCCACGGACACAATATACCCTCATGCTCCGTGAGTGCCAGGTGTTAGACGTACCAAAAATTGCTGTACGCCTCATTTGCGAAGCGCGCGATTCGAAAGTAGCGGGGAAATATTGAAAAGAAAGTTCATTGCATACTCGTACATACCTGAGGCGCATGTTTGTGGTGGAGGAATACCTAGGTTAGGGCGTTTATGTAGATGGGCTTAATATCTGACAGTGTCGAGGGGACGCCATCGTCAGCGTCAACATTATCGTCATCAGCAGAATTTCCGCAGCTCCCTTTTTTGTGCTTTATCATCGTAACTAGTGAATGAATAGCAATACGAGTGCTGGTAGCAGGGCCAACATCCAAAACGTCAACACCCACCAGCAGTAACAACGGCAAGAACGACAGGAACAGCGGCACTTTGCCAGGAGCACAAGCGGAGAGAGTGAGAGATATAGAGAGCCTGAGCAGCAACAACAATGGCAAGCTTGAAGCAGCTTACAAGTGCGGCATGTAGCTGCCGTTATCGTTCGCTTTTCACTCTCAACTCGAGCAGGAGGCCAGGACCAGACCCACAGGCAGGGACAGGACTAGAAGAAAAGACAGAGTCAGAGTCACCAGCAATCGAGGAGGAGAGCCGGCGACAACCACAACACACTCGATGCACAGTGGGACCTGATCGTTGAATGCCAACCAGAAATTTCACATTTTATTTTTATGCCCAAGCTCTTCAGTAATTCTTCAAACAAGAATATAAATCTAGAAACTATTTTTGAAGTTGAGACTAAGAGCAGAGTACCTAAAAGCTTAGCTCAAGAGCATTTACGACAAAAGCCCACTTTAACCTTTGGTTTCCAATTATGGGTGCCATCAACATAGTAAAACGATAATTTCTTTTTGACTTCATTTACAGCGAAGTAACAATCAGTGATGCATTGACCTTTTTTAAGTTTGGTTCAACATAGCAATACGCCAACTCCACTAACAGAGACTCCAGTTTAATACGTATTTTATTGAACTATCAGGCAGTTTAATTGTTAAGAGTGAGTTGTTTGGTCTTTTCTCAATTTACACTACTGTTCACTGCTATAGCTCACTGTTAGGCTTACTTGCACATACGCACACATGACAAACAGGACTGTGGTTGGCTTTTGTTGAAGACAATATATCATAGCATCAGCAACCGAACGTGGACACCATTCTTGCCTTCCGCTCTTTACCTCTACATCAACCTCTCTCTAACCATTCCCACCCTCATGGGTCCATATAACATTTGTATTTGCTGTTTTTGTTGTGGCGGTTGTTTTGCTGTTTTGCTTATGTAAAGTGAAAATTTTCGATTTTATATAAAAAAGAGCACAAAATACTGTTACTCTGGCTCCTTTGGTCCCCAACCCCGTCGGCAGGGGTGAAGTGTGCCTCCCTCCCAGAACACCCGGCCAACGATTGTTGCCATCAAAATTACGTATACGTAGCATTGCCGATTTTGCTGCCGTTTCCGCTGTTGTCGTTTTCCTTTTAATACGGCACATAAATTATTGTAAGACTGGAGATTGGGGGATGTTTGGCAACATTTTGTTGCGGCGTTTTTTTTTTCATTTTAGAACGCAATATATCAGTTTGAAGGTGTGAATCGGATGACCATCATAGGGAACGTATTATATGTGCCTCTTTAATATTTTTATTTAATGGTCTCCATTTTAAGGAGAGTTGCCAAAGCTTCTCAGCCACCCAGGTATTTATATTGCATTAGTTCAATTACTGAAAAACTAAATTTCGCAAGTAAAACGCTTGATCATAAAGTTGGCAAATCTATTGGCTGGCCATAACTTATTAAAACCTCATATCTCCTTAACAATTGCCAACAACAGAGATTTCTTAATGGCAACGGAAAAGGGAACGGACCGTTCTCCGCACCATCCCCCCGAACATGGTCATTGCTCTTTTTCCACTTGATAGGAAACAAATTGAAGGGAATTCTGCCATTTAATAAATCATGTTTTGTCTGCTCCGGCTTGACAATAATAACTTGGGCTCGTGTGGCCACTGTGGCCATGTTGTGGGATGACCGCAGAGCACAGGAGCAGGAACAACCAATAGGTAGGCACTCGCCGGGGTCCTAGCTTTCGCTTTGGGTCCTTCTCCGGTTACGGGCCCGGGTGGTGTTGGCAACTGCGTGAAAGTGACCGCAGGAGCTTCCGTTCGAGCAAAAACATCAACTCGCACACAACTTTTTGTGCCATGGAGCGAGGGGATTGCAGATGGGAGATGGGGCTGAGTTACATAAGTTGCGTTTATTATTTGTGTGTGACTGTGTTTGTGAGTGGGCAAGTTTGTGCTTGTTTTCTGGACAGCACAAAATAACGAGCTACAACGAAAGCTCCGAGCAGAGCACTTTGTGCATAACTTCCGAGCTCCAGGCCCAATCCCAATGCCATCCCCCCTCGACAATTGTTCGCTGGCATTGTAGTTCAACCAGGAGGAGGACTAGGACCAGGAGTCACTTGTTTTCCAGAACGGTCAGACGGGGTTGACTCCTGGCTAGAGAGCTAGACCAGAGCTGCTGCTGGCATTGTGTGCGAGGACTACGAACAGTGGCCAAGTCCTTGGGGAAATTCCTGTCCATTGTACATGACTTTTGATATTTATGGGTAATTTCGTTTGCGTTTGCAGCATTTCAATGCGCCAAGGTGAGAGACGAGACGAGGTGTGGTGGGGTGGGGCAAGACCAATCCCGTTCCGATTCCATTGTGAGCGGAGCTGAACATAAATCAACATTTTGTTTTTTAATTTGCTCCGTCGTCCGCCGTCTGATTCTGACAACGGCACAGAAGCTGCCCCTATGCATCCGTCCACCCGTATACATCAAGAATACTCGTATCCAGACGCAAAGCCAGCAACTGGTCTGCCTCAAGTTTTACAATTAGGCGGACCGAGAATTTATTATGGCGATTTTATCAAATAAATGGCGGCACTTGGCGCACAATTAATAATAAACTTTTGTCTTTTTTTGGGTCCAATCTGGCGACAAAGTGTCGCCTCCGGGCACAACCAGAACCAGAAGAGTACAGAATAGAAAAGTTCAGAGCAGACCTGAACAGACCTGACCAAAGTCAAAGCCATTTACCTTCGTCAACGTGCTGACATATGGAATTTTTAATTCGTTCAAATTTTTCTCACCTGTCATCGTAGACAAATCCAGCGTTAAATGTGTTTAGGTACAGAACAAAAGCCAATGCGGAGCAGCCAGCGAGTCCTGTGAAGTCCTGGCCCACCATGCTGCAAGGAGACAGAGACAGACAGATATAGTAACTGTGCATTTATATTAAAGTTAAGTGTCATAAAATATATGCTGAAATTCATTCTGGAAGGATCCTCCAACAGCAACAGCAACAACAGCAGCAGGAACAGGAAAACAAAGCACTTAATCCCGGACTGAGGCAGGTATTCTTTCTCGTCCAGATGGGCCGTTCTCTGCGTCATTTTCATTATGACAACATTTAAATATTTTCCTTTCTTTGTTTGCTTGCAACTGTTTCCCTTTAAGCATGAATTAATTAGTTAATTTGTTTTGTTGTTTAATATTGAGGAAACCAGAACCAGACATTTAAAAATGTTGAAGTGCTTATGCATGTACAATGTACATATGTACATACTCGTATGTACATAGACTAACATTTAAGAGCTGTAAATATAATTATTAATGAGCTTTTCGGGATACTTATTATTCAATTATTATTGAATATTTGGAAATATTCATGGGAATATTTTGGAATCATGAAATACAATTTCTAACAATAAATAATGATGT
The DNA here is from genome assembly GCA_018150905.1 of Drosophila ambigua. Taxonomy (NCBI): domain Eukaryota; kingdom Metazoa; phylum Arthropoda; class Insecta; order Diptera; family Drosophilidae; genus Drosophila; species Drosophila ambigua. The sequence goes on from JAECWS010000110.1 coordinate 274,888, forward strand.
ATAAATCGGATCGAATATCTATATAGATTTAATTGTAGTTGCTTTCAACATAGTTTATATGAAACAATTAAATTTACCAACGAAGGGTGTCAAGAGAAGACGTGCAAGGCTTTTCTTTGTTTTTATTCCTAGGTACAGTAATTAATTTAAATAAAACATACATGGTACATACATATTTATGTCTGTGCAATAGATTTCTCAAATACGAATTATCGTTTTGAATTGCTAAGATCGTATCACAGCCAATTCCTGCAAACATAAAATTACTATGCATTCTGATGACAAGCTGTAGCCCCAGGGGCTCCCACTTCCAGACAGTCATCCCCAACTCACGGACCAAAATATTCCACTCCACGGGCGCAATCAGCAATCAAAACTGTTGAATGCAAACAAACCCTAACGCACGTACGTAATGATTATTGCCGCATCGGAGCGGAACGGAATGGAATAGAATGGAATGGCTACGGCCGGACAAATGTCGTCATCATCGCTACCATCATCATCCTCATCACCGTTCCCGTCGTGGTCATCTGGTCAGCTCTCGCTGCAAACCGTTTGTCATGGCATTCTTCGTTTTATATTAGCCACAGACATGTTGTGTCTGTGCCCCAGTCCACCCACATGCCCCTCTCTCTCCCTCTCTCTTACCGTTGTCTCGCCTCTCTGTTCGGTGTTGACGGAAATTAAATGTTACGACGACATTCTGGATCGCTGTGACCGGGCACAGGGAAAATGCAATAGTAGAATACAAGCCGTCTGAAATGCAGAATACGGTGCGGCATCGGCATCGGCATTCCCATTGTAATACTCGCACGCCGGTTGGTTTCGCTGCTGGGGCATCAGTCGCCTGAGGGCACTCCTCTCCTGTTTTCGCAGTGGTCGCCATTGTTGCTCCTGCCACCGATGTTGTCATCATCACCATCAGCGCCATTACGAATAATGAGTGCGGTCGGTGGGTTGTGTTGTCGTTGTCAGCTGGTCGATGGGGATGGGTGGCCTGGTGGTTAGCTGAATCGTCGCCTTGGTCATTGCATGAAAATTGTTATCTCGCACATTGCAGACGATTTCCGGCAGGCATTTTCCCCACGTCTGTACGTATGTACGACTCTGACTCTGATCCAGATTCCGGGTCAGATTTGGCTGCAGCTCCTGGCGTGCACACACAGGGCATTCCAGAGCAGGGACATCGTCGCAGAAATTAAGTTCGCACCGTTTGCAAATGACAATGGCCATAACAATGGGGCACTGGATTCCTTGGCATTCGCTCTCAGTGGGTCGCGGCGATTTTGTTTGCATTTCCTCTGGATCTGCAGGGTCCACGGGCAGCCAGTCCAGGTGAAATTTTGTCTGTACACTGTTTGCGGTTGTTCTCGTATTCATTTGGCTTTACGTTAATTAAGTGAATTGTCTGGCTCAAAGGAGCTCAAAGGCCAAGAACAGGCGACTTATCTAAGCTGCGCAGCGCTATAATACGATCCATAAAGTGAGAGTCGTTTTCAGAAGTACACATTGGGAAATCCTCGCACTTCGGTGAGCACAGCACAAAATTCCGCCTAATAGCAGATGTTGGTTCAATCAAGCGCCTTAAGCCCCAAAAAGCAAATTAGCTCACATTCAATAATCTTATGGGGATATACACATAAGTATATCCCTTCCTCCCGCTTCTCCTTATGACTCTGATGGTTTTTGAGCTATTTTCAGGCACAACGCATCAACACTCAAGCCACACCCCACACCCTCCACCGCTTCGACTTGGCTTCCTCTCGCCTCTTTCGCCTTTCCAATGACGCTGCTAATGAGCTCTAATAACGATAATGATGGTCGAGCAAATAGTAAATATAAATATGTACATATAGTCATACGTATAAGCTTACTCGTATGTATGTATTTGGAATACGCTTATGGTGGGGACCGTATAAATAGCAGTCATTTGACGGGGATGATAATGGGTCCTGGCCTGTGGGAATGCATGTGATTGGCCCTGTAGAAGATGATGATAGCGATAGTTTTGCTGGAATATGCCTCTTAAATATAATGATTTCCCCAAAAATATCAAAGCGGCTTTCACACAAAAAAGGAGGGTGGGTCTGTTGACATTAACTCTTGCTTATTCTTCAGTTAACCTATTGGTTCGATGATAGTTATATGTATATTGCCATATTATATGGGGATAGGTTCAGACTACTCTGGGTACCTTGGCGTATCTTATACACACATTTCCAAATATTCCAACACTGCATATTACATTTTACTTGTCTGAGCAAAATGAGAACTCACAATACGAGTAGTTTAATAACTTACAGCAAAGGTATGGTATTAAAGCTTCTCGGCTTTATCATATAAAAACCTATGAACAATCGAAATCTGCTTCATTCCTATATATTTACGTGTGTACAAACATATGTGTGTATGTGCATGCGTATGTTTATTTCTGTAGGAAAGGAAGGATTAAATCAGGGTAAGACATTTATCAACATATTTTAAAGCAGCATCTAATTACATACATGTGTATGTACGTTCCATAAAACAACGTTATTCCCTACAAGAATTCACTGATGTAGTGTATGTGTTTGTTGTTTATTTATATAAATTCTATAAATATAAATCCAATCCACAAATGTGATTTTACTTTTACAAAATCCTCAGACTCAAAACATATCCACAAAATCCTTTAATTTCCTCTCAATATCTTTAAATAAGCTCTTTAATTAAATGTATTGATTTTTGTATTTTAAGCTTTGAGTTTGTTGTCCCTTTGAAGACAGATGAGGGGTGTCTTGGGGCTGTTCCTCGCCGTTTCCCCATCGCCATTCCCAGTTCTTGTTCTTTGGAAAGTTCCGCGCCAACATAAACTCCGCGAGACGCCGTCAGGTGTTTGGCGAAAGTTTGGAATAAAAGGGAGACAAGACCTCCTCCAGCAGTGCAATTAATTTCGATTGTCGAAAAGAAAGCGAGACCGTCACCAGAGTGACGGGGGAAGGAATATAAGAGTGCGGGTATATATTAATCAAATGGCGCCTGAGACGAGGATGGCCGGGACGGACGGGGAAGAGAGGGACCACCCTTAGACCTGTCTTGTCTGCTGACAGAAAGAGGCCCCCAGCCCCTGAAAGAATGAGCCCTCGTCAGCGGGTGCCGGGAATTACTTGGCTTGGCTAATTTTGTCAGCCAGACGTGCGGCATATGTTGTATTTGTGGGAGTGTGGCAGTGTGGGATGGTGTAGGTGTATGTATAAATGTACATATTGCAGGGGTCGCATCTGTGTATCTTTTTATCGCCCTTTGAGGACGCACTCAAAAAGTCAAAGTGCAATTAGCAGATGCCTTTGTCCTGCCCGAGCAGCTTTTCCTTTTTGCATTTATCAGTGCAAATATTTATTTTCAATTTCGTATGCAAATGTCGCAGCGGAGACTTTATCCATTAATCACAGCTGCGCCCGGCAAGCAGGGAGCCGGACGAGAAAAGAAAAAATAATTAGGTTGTCATGTTTACGGCGCTGAAATTAGCTGGCAGTATCGAAATTGCACATCTTTGATGTTGATTTCGGACCGAGCAAAGGCGAAAATTTCCATGACTTTTCACTTGTTCAGCTATTTTTTCCTCCCTCGCTCTCTGTGCCTCTCTGTGTTGTTTTTCGCTCGTTATGAAATCAACTTAAGAGCAGGTCGACCTCGTTTCTGTCGGCGGCGGCGGTGGTGGCGGATGGGGACAGACGGAAATTGCAGCATATACATGTACAAGCGCAGCGCACCTTAAACCGGAAGAGGAAACATTATTCCCAAAATGTCAAAAAACATAACAGAAACCCATTAGACACACTTTTGTTTCTGGGTCATCGTCATCCCAGCCAGACGGAGGAGCTCCGGTTCGGGGATGAGTCGGCGCTCGACTTCCAACTTCCAAAAGTGAAAGCACAACAAACGGAAAAAGTCAAAATCGTCTGAACGAGCAAGAACCAGAGACAGGCTGGGCGGACACAGGAAAGGACCCAGCAGAAAGCTGAAACAAAACGACGTGGGAGGTTGACAGGAATCCAGCGGACCCGGCACTGACCACGCCACTCTTGGATCCTCCCGGAGTAGAGTCGGGTCGGACGGAAATCAAGTTGTGTCAACAGCTTAAAAGCCAAAATGTAATAAGCCAGGGAAATGTAATGTAATAAAATATCAAATATAAAATGGCACTGGACCTGGCGGGGGAGCATTTGTTGCCACTAAAGTTTTACTTTGAAATTGGAATCAGAGGTCCGACGGCAGGCAAGCAGCTGGCGGGACAAAGTCCGACCAGCGGAGCACAGAGAACGGGGACGAAAACGTGACGGTGCTGGAATACCCTTAAACATGGCCCGGCGGAATCACGAAATAGTTTTTGTGATTTGACATGACTTTAAATTGCCAAGTGAAGGTATTCCATGCTCTACAAAAATCTAGGGATTGATGTCATTCTGCTAGATTTGTAAGATTCGCAGCAGAAACATCTATCATCAGTCGAATGCAGAAATTGCAGATATGTTTGTTGCAAAGTCTATACCAAAGTAAAAGAGCAGTTGCAGTTGGGAATGTTGCCCCAAAATATTTAATATTTTTTATTATTGTCGCCTCGAACAGAATGCAACACTTTATTTCAGCGCTATTCAACTTCCGGTTTCTTTCCATTCGCATTCACCACACAACCATTCCCACGCCTATTTCGGACGACGTCTCTAGTTTTGGAACAGTTCCAAGTTCCAAGCTTCTGACTGCTTGGTGTCTGTGTGTGCGAGTGCCAAAAAGTGCTCTGGACTCTTCTTACATGCGATTTGAATGAGCACAAACGGATATCGCACTGTTTCTCATTATTTGAGGACGAGTGTGAGTGAGTGTAGATGCAGATGTAGTGTAGCAGCACTCGGAGTCATTTTAAAACAATCAAAAGCTATTCAACTTGTGGGCTCTACTCGGGAGAAGATTATTCCAGTAGAAGTTTCTTTTGGCCAAGCGTCTGCGGTTCCTAACGAATTTGGTTAGCTTTGGATTATGTTCGTGCCGCAGATATTTCCTTTGAAATGTTTGGCAGCGAAACTTTCCGCCATTGATATCCCACATAATTGAGTCCACAAACGAGACTCGAACGGCCAATGTTCGAGGGACATTGAACCAAACAGCAAACAAGTGAATGTACAAAAACTTTTCCCACCAGGTTTTCGTATTGTTATGCTGTGTATGCTGTTTTTTTGTAATGGTTTCCACAAATAAAGAGTTCAATGAACCCTTTAAAAGTTGGGATTAACAAAAAGTTGTGAATAACACGAGTTCTGTTCGGCCACTCAGACTTTTTAATGACTGGCCAGACTCGACAGAACTTTCATCGAACGCTTTGCCCAAAAATTTAACTAAGGAACAGGACGTTCGGGAATGGTAGGTGGAGCGGAGCTAGGAACATTCGTGTTGGCGTTAATTGTATGTCTTGCAGCATGTTGCACGCAATGTAAATGCTAATTAAGACCAGGAACATGGGACTGGAGAAGTGCAATAATGTGCGTGCGAGCTACGAAATCGAATAGAATCGAAGGGGTGGTCTCATCTCTCCCGTATTTGAATCTTAATTGCGTAAACCAAGCGTTTGATTAGTATTTGCACATCAATTGACATTAAACAGTTGAATCAATAAAAAATTAAAACGGAACTCCCACAACAGCAGCAATCAAGTGCGAGTTTCGGCAAATATTTAATGTGATTGGGTTGGAGTCCTTTGTTTTACCCTCCTCCCCAGACTAATGACTAACTAAACAAGACGTTGTCTTCGCTGCTGCTGCTCCAATATTACACCAACAATATTATTATTAGCACAAACAGAAACGGTCATTGGCCTGCCCCCAATTGAAGAAGTCAAGAAACCTCAATTAGGCTGTCAATCAACACATCGAATCGAGCCTCAGCTCGGAGTCGAGCCGTCTACATTCCGCGAAATAATAGAGCTATTGATTTTCTACCCCATTCCGACTCCCCACTCAACGGCCTATAATGACTCTCGTAGGCGTGTGCTGACAGGCCCCTGGCAGTCCTTGATCGTCTAATTAGCTGGCCGCTTTGGGTACCGGATTGCTTGATTTTCCCTTCGATGTGCGGGCAGGCGAATTCAAAGTGCCAAAAATATACAAAAGAGCTGGCAGAATAACGAAAGAAGTAATAAATATTATTATACCATGAATACTTCAAACACTCTATCAGTAGTAGCAGTAGGTTCTCAAACGCAACTGTGACCCCGAAGAGCAGTATGCTCGTATATTATCTATTGTAGGCAAGTGTTCTGAGGAGTAACCAGAACCACTTCATCTCCGAGCAATTGCTTGTATATTTAAAAGAAAGAAGAGCGTATTTCTGCTTCGGTTGACGTAAATCACAAATAAATTTATTAGACGCCAGCTTGCAAATAATATTCTCCCGTGCTAATAAGGCTTATAATCTTTTGCTGCGAAAAACAAAAAACAAAACAAATAAGAGTGGAATCTCAAGTATCAGATCATCCATTTGTTTATGCTTACTAATGGCTTTAAGAGGGAGACGAAGAGCTGGTGGATTCAGTGTGCATTGACTTGCCGCAGAGTGAACTTGGAAAAGATCTACGAGTAAATGTACATTGGTGAGTGGAAGGGTTTATTCCCCACTTGATATATGAGCGGAAGTGCAGGACTGTCAAATCGAAGCCTTTGTTATTCGATTTAATTATCGGTTGTGGGAAGCTCTCTCTTTCCATGGCAGACAGAAGGATAAATCTTGCCAGGCTGGAGGGCAGCCTTGTGGCCTGTGGCAGGGCTGTAACAAAAAACCAAAAAACCAATAATGAAAGTGGAGTTGCACGTGGTCGTTGCAGCTTCCTGCCCCAAACCACCACAGAGTGTGCGGGGGACTCCCTTATATCGATTAGCGTCTATAACGGGTCTTACATACTTACTGTACGAGTACGAGTATGTGGCTGTATGTTATGTATCTGATATGTACATACATGCATGTGAAGTAAAACTGTTGCAGATAGAGTACTCATGCCCCCAACCCCCTATACATAAGGCAATCATGTGGAACGGGTAAGGCAGGGGGAGAGCAAATGACGCTGCAAATGAAAGCAGGAAACGTTGCCGCATTCTCATTCATTTTACACACAAAAGCCATTAACCGCTTTGATTCCATTGTTTTGTTTGTCATCATCAGGATCAGGAACGTTTTCAATCCAACTCCTTGTCCCAGTCCCAGTCCCAGTTCTAGTACCAGACCCACTTCCAATCCAATCCAATTCAATTCCCCATTCTCGCTGAACAACCGGTTGGCACGAGGGTCAAGGGTCAAAAGAGGACAAGGCTATGGGTTGAAGTCAAGGCTGTGATTTACACGATTTGCCATTTGGTTTCGGTATCATAGAGGCTGTCACTAAATACGAGGGATGTTCCTGGAGTCCATTTAGACTGCAATTAACTATCTGGTTATCTGGTTGGTTGTAACAGTTTTGATCCAGCAGAATTCTTTTTCTGTCAGCTACGACTTTTACTTGTAATTGAATTGGATTGCGTATAAACTATGCAATATAATGCGACAATAAATGAAATGGGCATTCGGTTCAAGAAAAGTAAGAGTTTTGATCCTACATCATTTTTTTTTTTATTACACTTATGACTTATTGTGCACCTCGCACTTTCACCCATTTGCCTTTGTTGTCCCTCTTGAGCCCCAATATTATTATTATTGAAAGACTTTTGCTGAGCTGGGGGTTTTATAAAGTGCTTGCGGCACTGCTTCCGTTTGTTCCGTCAACGACCGTTAGACCAAGGACTGGCGAGGGAGGGCCGACGACCGACTACCGTCTCCGTCCGTCCAGTGGATGGCAAAAAACGACTCTTGCGGAAAAATCAACATTGCACAAAAGTTTTCAACGCTCTTCGTACCGCCAATCTCGTACACCTCTCCATGCCATTGCCCACCCTCCCAGCACTTTCTTTTACGCCCGCCATCGACAACGCCCTCGCATCTATCGCCCCCATCGGCCACACCGTCATCGTTCATTCTGCTCCCTTTGCATTGCTTTTTTGTTTTGGCTTAGCGTTGATGATGTATGCACTTTGAAAAGAGTTGAGCAAAGTGGTTTTTCGGGTTTGATGAGCTAACGTCAAGTCCCATACCATAGCCCGCCCTTTGCTCCTGCCCACTCTACACATTCACTTAATCCATCTGAGAAATATGAGTGCTCCAGTGGAGCCATGCGAGTGTGGGTGTGTTTGAATGGAGCTGCTGCACAAAGTTATTAATGGACTTCAATGGGGTTTCAATTATGCAATCTCTGCGATTTGAATGTGAATGATATTTCGATTGTTTGTCTGCCTGGGAAGCATTTATTCAAGTGCTCAAATTTGCGATGCGCCCAAATGCATTGTTTGAATTTAATCAAAGCGTCTATCGGTTCAATGTGCATTAACTGAAGCGTCACTGATTTCAAAGTCCAGCTAAAATTATATCTATATTAAACGTACTGACTATTATTCTGCAAAAAACGAAAATAATATTATTCTATTCACAGTCTAGTAAATAAAACAGATCTCCAGGGTATATTCCATGGAAGCCTTTTTTGCTTAAGACTGGTTTTATTTGAATGTTAACTTTTTTCGCGGGTAAAATAAAAATCAAAAACTGTGAATGTTCGCTATAGTTTATTGTGATTTAATAAATATCAAATGAAACCTTCTCCTGAAAATGTAGTTCAAATCCAATCAGATAAATTTATTAAAATAAGGCTAATTAATCGATAAAATGCTCAAAATACTTCATGTTGATATATTTACTCCAATATATAATATACACAAATCTATTCAGTTACTGAATTGTACGCGCTCGTGTCACTTGTCACGGGTCACATTATCTCACAGCGTGGCTCAATCTGAGTAGATTTTCTCCGTTTGACAACACTAAAAGACAAACTTCTAGTTTTGTTGAAAATCTTGCCAAAATCCCATTGCTATCTTTTTAATTTGTATAATTCTTGGTGAAGTGAGCTGTTCGATATGCTAACGCGGCTGTAGGGCGAGGACCTCGACTCTGGGTGATCACGTTTAATACTCACTTATTTTTTACAGGCAAGAGTACGGCAAAAAAGCTTTCTCGGTGTTCACCAACAAAGACAGCAAAATGACTGATGAACAAGCCAGCAATGAGCTGAATAAACAATATGTGGTAAGTATGGATGGCGCTGCTGTGGCATCCTGCACGGAGATACAATCGGCAGCTCGAGCACACAGGACTCCGGCGGACTTCGATGTGGTGAACATTTTTACAAACATATCGGTGTTACCGGAAATCGAAAGACAACTGCAGCTGCTGTATCGGTGAGTGCTACAGTGTACCAAGCGCACGATTTGTTTATTCATAGAATTGCAATCCCTGCAGACCCTTCACTTGCTTCGTCAGCACGAAGTGCGTGTACGATCTCGGCGAATTGCGCTTTTTCATAGCGAATGCTACGTACGAGCCGGACAAGCACTCGGCCCTGTTCGTTCAACGAGTTAAACCGGTGTGCACCTTGGCGATCTACGCCAATGGGAATGTCTGCTGCAAAGGCTACAGCCGTGAAGGAGCACGAGACGGCCTTTCGAAATTGGAAAAAAATCTGGAGCTGGCAGGCTACAATCCGGCGTTTTCCCATTTCAGGTATAATGTGGTGAACGCCACGTTTTGTGTGCCGTTTCAACTGGATCTGGAGTGCATGATTCAGGAGTCTTTTCACAATGTCACATCCAATAATGACCAGCCGTTTATCTTTCACATAATGCCCAAAACCAAAATCAAATTTGCCATTTTTCCAACGGGCTTTGTGTACGTGCTGGGCTGCAAGCTGCCAAACGAAACCAAGGATGCAATAGCCTTCATCATGCCCATTTTGTACCGCTTTAAGGCAGAGGGTCATGGGTCACCGCAGGACCTGCAGCTGAGCTTCGGTGACATAAGCTCCAGCCTGCTCTGGGAGAGAGAGTTCCAAAAACAGGAAGATTTCTCAATATCGTGGTAGTCTACATCTGCTTCTTTGTCGAACTGCAAAACAATATCAGCCTACGGCCCATGGGCCGTGCCAAGATTTCTGAATATGTATAAACTTAAATTTGTTACGAACAAAAAACTTTTCATATATAGTATGTATGTACATATGCGTGTCCGTAATAAATGTCGGGCCGTTGGATGGCATGCCGCCTGGGGACACGTACTTAACGAAAGTTTTACGTCTGTTCTAAGTGGCAAGTGCGGGTAATTGTGGAATAAAGTTAGTCTGCAGGCATAACTCTCGGAGCAATCAAAATTAAGTGTGAGAGCGGATCTCGTTCTTTCGATACGGCTTTCACAGGTCATTAAACATTTGTATTTGAATTACCAAAATGTCAACCAAGTCAGTCGCTGCGCAAACAAAAATAAAATTACAATATCACAATGTAGATTTCAGACAACAGCCAATATTCCCTGCTTGAAATCGAATGTTTGCATTGACAGACCTCAGCGTCCTTGGGAGGAGGTCAGACACCGACACCTGCCACACTGGCATTTTAAATATGACAACGAGCATGACAACGCGAGTGGAGTCGGATCGGGCACGAGCATGTATCAAATGGAATTTGCAACTGTTGTCCCTTATTCCATCACTACATCGCTTCATCCGCCTCCGTCCAGTGTCCACCACCATTCGCCTCTCCGGCTTATGAGATTTGCCATTGTACGATCCGGCTTGAAAAACAATTCAATGTCATTGTTGTGTGCTTGATTCATGTATGTTTTGAATCGGAATTTGAGGAGAAAGTAGGAATCTTTTTCCTTCGTGCCTTCCGCGGAATTGGATCGATGCGTATCCATGTTTGCACTGAATATTGGACAAATGGTGACGCTGGTCCCATATGACTCCTTTAATAAGTAGTACCCAGTCATTGCCTTTTGTTTTAGGTAATATAAAGCTGCTCCCCCAAAGGCGTGAGATCTGCTTTTTCGCACATAGTCCCTCTAAGCGCACAGTGAATTCTGGTATCATCATTTATTTGCACAAAGTTTATTAAAATGTTACTTTTATATCCTTTGTGGCCATCTATATATATATATATATGATTCCAACTCACCCTTGGAGCGGATTTAACGCTTAAATTAAGAAATTTTTTCGCTAAAAAACAAATTAACTAAAATCTGCTCATTTGAATTCCAGGCACATAGCTAGAAATGCAAAAAGTAATTAATATTCTCGTGTGTTCAGACCCGACCAGACCAGCTACCATCGACCATGGACCATGGTCGTTGTCCGACTCCTCTCCAGGACCTCGCTCGAGTTTCTGCCCCCTCTGGTGGGATGGCAGTGTGGTGGGCTGCATTTTCATAATTTCCGCACAACAAAAACGAGCAGAACGACGACAAAGCCAAAAGGAACGAAACGGAGCGCAGTAAATTCCAACGCCCTGGAATTTATGCAGCAAATATTAACTTACCGCACACACAGATATCCGTACACACCCGTGCAGAGGCAGTGCTCCACATAAATCCCAGCAAGGGCAAGGAGCAGGAGCAACACGAGTGCCAGGAGCAGCCAAATGATGCCGCCGCCCCATTTCTGCATGGCCAGCGAGAACTGACAACAAAACTCATTAGCGAACCCGGCGACCGTGACCGTCGCGAGAAGGCGTGTCCCACCATTTCGACCCGGCCCGGTCAACCGCAACCAGAACCAGGGACCAAAAGCCCGGACTCGGGCCCATGCCCATGCCCGCAGCCGTAGCCATACTCCAGCATAGAAAAACGCAGCATGCACTTCCGTTTGTGGAAAGTTTTCGCTATGTTATTCATATTTTCGCAGGCTGCACTTTATCTCTCGGCGGCGGTCTTAGTTGGCGAAATTGTGTGCAACCACGAAAATCTAATAAGCGCGCAAATTTGTTGACATTGCGCAAATGTTTTTTACGGGCCTACGAGGAGAAACTTTCCCGCGTCCAGTCCGACGAGCAGAGAAAGTCCGTTGAAGATGGCTTTGGCTCTAGCTCTGGCTCTGGCTGTGACTTGGCCTTGGTCCTTAACCCACTTGGGGGTGCTTTTGCTGGACTCCACAATTGAATCGAAATGAAAAGTTAGTCTCAAATTTGGGCATAATTACGAGTATGGTCACAAGCTGGAGGACATCTTCAGGTGGGGTAAGTGAAATTTATACTCTCCAGCTGCTGCTGATGAAATTACCAGCCTCCACTCAAGAGCTAAAGCGCAGCCGGATACAGTAGTCTTAAAAGCAGATGTGAAGCGGAGCGGGAGCTGGCCAAAATAAACTTTTTTCTCGTTTTGCTACCTTTTCCAAGTCGGGCGCTATGGTGCGTAAACCTTTTGGCTTTTGCACTTTGCAAGCAGCAGGCAACCGATTTAACAAAAAGATCGTATATCAGACAGAGAGCTACTACAGTGGAAATTATTACTGTAGAATACCCTGCATTTAGTGAAAATATAAGAGTATATGCTAGTAACTATACGTTTTATTCCGTAGTGATGACTTCCTGCAGATAGAGATAGAGGTGTCGACTAAGCAGTATACAATATACCCGCGAAAACAGAAGAAGCAAACTTGGTCTGCTGAGACAAAAAACATCCATGGAGCTTTCACTGAGGTTGCCGGAAAGACCACCAGTCATGGGGAGCGCTCTTATCGACCCGGGTCGGCAAGACAATTTCATTAACCGATGCGGCATTTAAAGACTGCTCTCTGGCCACCAGACGTGTCTTTGATTTTTATCGCCTGACCTCGACACACGACTACTGGTATGCGAGGGTGTTTGGGTGTCCTGTCTGACAGGATTAAATGCGAGAACTGCCTCGAAAGCCCCACGGCCCGGAGCCCGCACACATGACAGCGCGTAAAGTTTTTAATTATTTTTGTGGTTTGAAAATGCATTTCTCGTGCCCTTTACGTCCCACTGCCTGTCAAGGCGAAGGGCAGCCCGGGGCTGCCAGGGCCCGAAGGAAGACGGAGCAACCGCAAATACGCCGACTTTTATCAGCGCCTTGCAATTGTCATGTCGGGAAAGGACGGGACTACGTGTTCCCTCAGGGGAGCTTACTGCGTTAATTTAAAAGAAAAGTGCAATAACATGTTATTTTACACAGAGTCCGGCTTCAGCAATGTGCAATGTCCAATGCCTCTGCCTTTTCTGCTGCTGCTTCTTCTGATATTTCCGGAATGATTGTTAACGGTAAGCGGCTTTAAAACACTCGCTGCCTTATTACGCAATTACAAGCGGATGACAGGGGCAAAGGCATTCTCATCATTGAATTATTGGAAACTCGCGAATAATTAAAAACACAGTGACAGAAAAGTCCAAGGGAGAGAGAGGGAGCGAGAGGCCTCGTCGTTTCGAGTGAAATCAATGAAAAATTCATTGATATACACACATTTCAATTCTCTACAGTAATGGATAATGATAATGTCCGCTCGTTATGGAAATTTATTCATTATATTTAAAGACATTGTCCCATTCAACTGGAGTATGAACTAGACTGAGCAATGAGAAATATTCATCTTTAAGCTGAGCAAAGCAAAGCAAAGTAAATGATACAAGCTAGCTTGTCCTCGGAATAAGCAAGAAAGAGCAAAAGTAGCGATAGCAGCGCTGAGAGGAGGTGGTAGCAACTGAAAATTCATTCTGTCTATAATAATGAACCGATCTGATCTAGATCGGCAATCTGGTAGATACTGCGTTTTTAGTTTTATCGTATCTTTAAAAATGTGGATGCCACAGATATTCGTCTTTTGTGGGGGCAGAAATTTTGATAATTACCTTGAGCCGTCTCTAGCTCTTATAGTCTCTGGCAGGCAGACGGGCGAACAGACAGACAGGCTACATGGCTGTATCGACTCGGCTATTGATGATGATCAAGAATATATATGTATACTTTATGGGGTCGGATATGTTTCCTTCTCTGTGTTCTCTTTAACTCTTCGAGTACGGGTATAAAAAATCGTAAACATTTGAGTGATGTATTAGTATGAAATATCTCCAAATGATTTTCCCAAAAGGGAAAGACAGATAAAGTTTTAAAAAATCTTTACAAATTACATCAACACTCAGGACTTTTAAACTTTTAAATTTATTTATGAAAATTTACCAAGTGATAACTTTGACCATTCAGATAACCAAACGCAGGATTTTTAAGGGGCCAGAGACTGAGACTAGGGCTTAGTTTGTGTTCCTCTACCATTCACATATCTTTTTATTGAGGGTTCTTTCTCTCAAAGGTATTGTAGGGGGGCACAAGAATTACAAAAACTCCGCACAAATTAGGTCGTTTTATCTTTTTTATTCCGCTTCGTGAGTTTTCAGCCGCTCGTCTCCCAACCAAAAGTCCCGCCTCCATCACGATCTCCGCTTCCTCCCCTATCGATATTATTACTCCGATCTATTCTCATATATTCTACCCGCAACTCCGCTGCATGTATCGAGTTGGTGAACGATACCACTAACCATACAGTATATAGATGTGCCAGTTCATACAACGAAAGGGGCGCAGCTGAGTTTTCTGTCCCGGGTCCCCAGGTCTTCGGCTGTTGGACCTGGGACGTTCGGGTGGCGGACCTGAGACGTTCGGGTCGGGGACCTGGGACGTTCGGCATTTTTTCGACATGTTCGATTCATGACGAGATGCGAAAGCAAGACGAGGATTGCAAAATGTATGTGTGTACACAGGCACGACAAAATATCAATTCTTATTTTCCGAAAGCGTTTGGAGTTTGTTTTGAGTTTCGCTTCCAGGTTACGTAAATGTGTGTGTGCCATGTATTCACACATACTATGCTTGTGTGTGGGCTCTAAAATTTTGGCTGCTAGAATTGGATTTTCGTTTTGTTTTGAGGGCTGATGTAGCGACATGAGCTGACCTGCCGCAACATAAATGAGGAATGGGCAGAGTGGGTGGGGGTGGGGGTGGGAAATAAATACAATATATAAAAATAAAATAAGTTAATTTTTTGACATATCCTTATATATATCCTTCCTTACATATCCCTGTTTTAGAAATGTATATACTAAATAAAATGTGCATGTACATAAATTTTGTGCAAATGACTCAGCTTTCGACTTTGCAAATTTGTCAATAAATTCCTTTATTTCCGAGAACTTTTCTATATATATTTCTTTATACATATATATATTAATACATAATGCAAATAATTAGTATATGTATACACATATGTAGATTTTTTAACTTAAATCAATTATTTATCATATACATACATTGATTGTTAGCAAAGACTATACAATACAAAACAACAAAATATGAAGTCTGACGACGGGAACTGGTCCAGTCCAGGGCCGGATTAGCAGTTGCCTAGGGCCCACCCTAGGGCTAACAGAAACAATAAAAAAAACTCAAATAGTGGATACAAAATATAATAGCCACTGATAAACATAAAAATCGAATGTTTGTTTGATTAATTTGTAAGTTTTTATATCAAATGAGAAGAGAAGGAATTAGCGTGAAAAAATGGAGAGCCCCAGATTGAAGGTTGCACAGGAGGGTTGATCCGGCCCTGAATAGGCCGAAAAGGCCTGCCGCACAGCTCAGATCGCTACATCAGCCCTCAAAACAAAACGAAAATCCAATTCTAGCAGCCAAAAATTTTAGAGCCCACACACAAGCATAGTATGTGTGAATACATGGCACACACACATTTACGTAACCTGGAAGCGAAACTCAAAACGCTTTCGGAAAATAAGAATTGATATTTTGTCGTGCCTGTGTACACACATACATTTGCAATTCTCGTCTTGCTTTCGCATCTCGTCATGAATCGAACATGTCGAAAAAATGCCGAACGTCCCAGGTCCCCGACCCGAACGTCTCAGGTCCGCCACCCGAACGTCCCAGGTCCAACAGCCGAAGACCTGGGGACCCGGGACAGAAAACTCAGCTGCGCCCCTTTCGTTGTATGAACTGGCACATCTATATACTGTATGGTTAGTGACGATACCTACGCGCGCTCCTTAATATTTAAATGGTGTCTCTCTAAGTATTTACAGTACTCTACTTATACTACTACAGTATTGACACATTTCCTGAGTGAATGCATACCTATACAGACATACATTTTAGTTGAATTAAATTTAAGTTTTCTTGGATCAACTGGCATTGCTCCGTAAAGGTGTTCCCAATTATTTTCCTTTTTAAGCTGTACAAAACTTAAGACAATTGAGGAAACACATTATTTATAGCTACAAAAATGTTTTCTGTAGGAACCTTCTGTTACCTCTTGTTGTATAAACATAGCACATTTTATGTGCGCAACACTTATTGCCAACCGTAAGAGTCTTTATTCATGTTATAGGTTTAAAAAGCTTACATTCAAGGCTAGATCTAAAGAATTCAAACTAATACATTATTTTTCGGAACAACGCAGAGGCCGGGCTACGGATTTCCCTACCTGAAAGCCACCTATTCCGACCCCCCGAAGCAGAAAGAACAGCAATACACAGAAAGGAGGGCAACTATTTTCGAAGAAATATCCGTACAAATTTTCACAATTAATATGCACTTCCTGTGCAGACGACTTGCAACCATTTCTGAATGCAACCAGCAACCACGGGTAGGGAGCTACCTCCTCCACATGGGGGGCATTCCTCAAGCATACCCGTACTTTTGCAGCAGAGTTCACATGTGGGTTCATTGCTGCCATTAATGAATACGTGTGCAGCAATAAAGCCATTTTTTATGGGCAAAAGTCACGTGAGAAACTATTTAGTACGTTTACTACGTTCGGGACGCGACGGGGGCGACAGGTAGAAGGCGATGCAGAACTGGTGCAACTTTGTGCCTGACACTGCCAGAAGAAAGCCAACTTTCTTTTTACATAAATATGAGTATTACATGAGTGTGCGAGTGTGTGCCTGTGGAAACCCAAAACGAATCACAGCAAAAAGTGAAAATATTTCTAGTTACACACATATTCTCGACATTCTTATTTATATAGCTATATATGAGCACATACTATAAGAGTATCTCACACATACGAGTATATCTAGTACTATAGATAAAGAGAGAGGCATTTTGTGTGCTGGCTGAATTAATTTTTGGCATTTATCAACTAAGCAAATTGAAATCGTGTCGGAAGAGCCGACTATGGCATTCCTAACCCAGTTTATTCTTGAGCTCCCTTTGATGTGTGCACTCAACCTCTGCTGTAGTTTGGGGAGGGGCTGGAGGAGGGCTGTAGGAAGAACAATCCAATGTTGTTGAACAAGTAAATCAACGAATTTTTGATACTTTCTCAACTTTTCTGGTACACCAGATAATTGATTTGCAAGTGGAACGACTGGAGCGTTAATGACTGACGGTTCCCAAGTTTTTTTTTTTACTTTTGCAAAACTGTTATTCCGAAAACGAAACTGAAGAGGAAATGGGTTTCTCAACATGCATTTCGATAAAACTTTTGATGAACTGGACTGTTTCCAGGTGGAAGAGGGAGAGATTGATAAAACAGCTTGCTCATATGACGATATCTAGATGCAAACAAAGTTATTCAGAGAGAACTATGTATACTATATGTATATACAATGTATATTACATCTGCACATGCTTCCTATATTGTAGAAATCTAAATAAAGGATGCTTTGGACTGACGTTTTCCCAGTTAGAGTCGGTCCCGATTGAATCTCACTCAGCTTAGATTGAAACAGAAGCCACTTAGCACAGGATAGTATTCGAGTCATCAAAGGGGAAATACCGATTAACCGCCCACCCACCACAAGAATCTTATATCAATGAAACCAAATTTACTTGCGCCGACACCCAGCAATAAAACTAGAAAAACTTCTGCACTTTATGGATCCCGTTCCAAGGAAGCCGCATATTATAGCCATGGGTGTGGGCCAGTAGGTGGAGGCAATGCACCCATTAGGCCAACCGGTAAATGAGCATTGAAACAATTCATAAAACTGCCCAAACAAAAAGGCAATTTTATTCGCTTCAGGCACGCGTAAGTGGTTGCCCCACTCTGACCAGCTCCGTCTGAGCCTCTGACTGCGTCTGAGGGTCCGTCTACGTCTCCTACTCTCTGCCGTGGCGCCATTGTAATGGCCGAAGCCCGGTTGGTCAATGGTGAAAACGTGTTTACGCTTTTATTATGTAAAGAACCGGACAAGGAGCTCCGGCCGTGGCCATAAACCGACGGGCGACGCACTCTCCGACTCCACAAATCCGCGTGCAGTGTATTAGGCGCGAGCACACGAGTCCGTGTATCCGTGTATATGCAGGAGTACGGCCGTAATGTATGCAAAGTAATTGTGCGCATTAAATATGTTCTGTTTTTATGAACTTGCCCCGCCTGGGACGGCATTCGTCGGCGGTTTCGGTTGTTTAACAAGAAACAATTAAGAAAAAAGCGGTCGGTGGGTGGAGTGCCGCCTACTGCTGTCGAGTATCATAAAAATTAAAATTATGCAAATGCAAATTTTAAAGCAACAGCATAAAAACGAAAGCAAACAATATGAGAAGCTCCTAAAGGATTCGTGGGATATAGACACGAATGGGAGAATACTAACAGACTGAGGCAAACTGCAGGCAATTTTTGCCCACTTTGTTGTTTCTCGGCTTTGCTTACATTTATTTCTCCATTCAGAATATGCAAATCCCATAAAAACTCATTTTTAGCCAATTGACTGCATTGTTCTTGCTCTTCTCCTGCTCCTATTCTGCGATTTCCCTTCATTTTCTCAGGCTGCTTCCTAAGCCCAATGGGAAAACATCAGATGAGCATCAGCGATGGGAAAAATGCCGACGACGTCCCCACCAGATCCTCATCCACCATCTGCAACGGTAATTAACTAAAATCGTGTTTTTATTTGCCGGGAAACAAGAGAAAAGGAGACCGTAGCAGCTCTAGACAGAGAGAATGAGAGAAAGGGAGAGAGAAAACAATGGAAAGACTCGTTCATCTGTAAAAATTGTTTAGCTCGGTATGAAAAATAGCGAATCGGGGAACGAACGGCAAGAACAATGCTCTCGATACTCCGACTAGACGATACCCACTACTCAGATTTATATTTTTTTCTCACTGTGCTCTAATATTGCATACTTCAAAGGCTATCCAACCAATACTTATTTTTAATTATATTGATTAAAGATTACATTTGATAAGCAGGGCTTCTTCTGCCTGTAGTTTTAACCAAATTTTTAAAATTGTCTACAGATCTATAGATAAAATATACATACATATATATGTACGTACTATACATACTGAAATACATGCAATATACCCTCGCAACTGACGAGTATTGGGTATAAAAATACACTGCTGGGAAATGTAACTGCAAATGGTTACTAATACCACTGCTACCACCTCCTCCTACATGTGTACGCTTTAGTCTAACCAACCTTCGCTGAGCGTACACTCGATTTTATGTACACACGCCATTGTTGGTTTTTAATTTTATAGCCAAACAATATGCTTACAGATTTCACTTGCAGTTTTTATTAAAAATCGATTTACACACACGCAAAGATGCACATATCGGGACTAGAAACTAAAACATCGAAAAAAATTACGTGCACTTCAACCATTTGTCGATGTTCAGCGGGTGAGCAATAATACCCGTTTAGCTTGTGGCTTTGCAGCTTTCCTATTTGTTATTGGAAACGGGAGTATTGGGCCAGAAGATGAACTATTGCAGTACGAGTCCGTAAGAGTAGCAATAAGGTAATGAAATTCCCATGGCCGCGCGGATATTGACATGTTTGTACTCTCCAGGGGATGCCTTAAACTTCCCCGCTAAAGTAACTCATATGTCCTTTGTATTTTAAATGAAGCAGAATAAAGTCTTGCCGCCGTAGTAAAAGATAACTTGAATAATGACTATAAAGAATTTTTGTATTTAAATTTAAATTTTTCCTTAAACTAATCCAAACTAAAGATCCTTGACGAAAAATATTATTTTTCTTTTTTAATTCTGGCAAACTATTTCAACAGATTTGTTTCAAGTTTCTCCTTAAATTATTCCAATAGCTTTCAGGTTTAAATTCTAACATCAGGGAAAGTTACAGAAGCCAAGTGCGGAACATCTAATTTCATGGGAAGTTTTTTGTATCTAGATTTGACTTAAAGAATATTTCCAAGCAGCAGCTGTGAATATTTAAGCAACTACATAAATACATACATGTAAATACATGAAGAGTTTTTAGTGGACTAAGAATAGGTTACTGGAAAACCATTGACGAAAATCGCATTTGTCTAGTAGGACGTTTCCGACTTTGTTGTTCGAAAGTGCTTCAACTTCTTGCCACTTCACTGTGCACGCATTTCTCCAGCAGGGCATGCAACTTGTATCTATGTTACCCGCTCTCTCTGCCGGTAGATATGTGTATGTACATATATGGTATATATCCATACGCCCCCGAGGTCCACCCACAGATGATTACCAAAGTCGCACTAAACATATTTTTCAAAAAAAAAAAAAGAAAGGAGAACGGGGAACGACCGTACAGGAAATGGTTTTAGAGCTGGTAAAAAAATTGTGCTTAAGTTTCATGCTTCATTGGATGCCGACGCCGATGCCAGGTTTCTGGGATCCTCGGAGCCCCGTTTTCTTGGCTGCTGCGTTTTCTACGCGCTCTCCAAGAACAATCAAATTTGCAGCGAGCTGCTGCTGCTGCTGCCCCAGGGTGTAATATTCCGGCGAGCCAGTCAGACATGTGGCTGCTGCACCAGCACTCCGCACCCCGCCTACAAGCATGTGGTGCTGTGTGTGGAGCGTGGGTGTGGGTTTCCTGCCCAAGCACTTTCATAATCGAAACACTCGAGCTAGCCCAGAACCGATAACTGAGCTGCAGCCACACTTTCAGTTCGGGTGTGCTCCAAAGCCTCTTGGGGGCTCTTGGCCCATTAAAGCAATAATGCCACATTGGAAATTTAAAAGGAAACCTGCTCTCCTCCATTGTCTGGAGCCACTCAAGCACACATATGTTTAACGCTCACTTTTGGGAATATATATATGTTTGTATTTATTTGGGTGTGGGCTGGTATCCCCTGACAGACCGTATAGTTTGGGGGGCTTAAACGGTTGCTTCCTTTCTGTCTCTTTCACTTTTTTATTTGCATATTTTAATGCAAATTGTGCAGAATTAATTTAGTGCTGTTTAGTCTGCTGCTCCCCATCACACACCCCCATCCCCAGCTCCAGCTCTTATGCCTGTTCCTGTTCCTGCTCCGACCTCAACCTGATCCATATCCTCCCCCCACAATTTACCACATTTTTGCTTCTTTTTCCGGCGTACTGTGTCTGTTCGTGTCGCGTGGGTGGTTTTCGTTTCATATGTAAATATTCGAGTTTCAAGTTATTTTCCCTTCAAGTTCGTCGTCGCCGGCTTCATTGTCGTTTTACTTTATTGTTTATGCTTAAATTGTGTTTGAGGAGCACTGGAGTGTGGCCTAGTTTTGGGAAACGCTCGGTCCCGACCCGACTACAAGAGGGCCAATGAATGTGCGAAAAATATCTTATGAGCAATATTATGTAAACCGAATTTAGTTTTCACCCTCCCCCCTTTCGGGTTGACATTATTTGCTCATTCTTATTGGGGCCCATTGTGCAAGTTTGTTTCCCAAACATTTTTGGGGCATTCAAGTGGCGAGGAATTCGCCCTTTGTTTGCTGATTTAGGGCAATTGGAAAATAAACTAATCCCGACTCTAATTCTGTTAAAGAAATTCACGAATTCGAAACAAAGTCAGTCTCATTCTTCATTCCCCCCTACAGGAGATATGGGAGGTACAGTCATGTCGCTCGCTGTGGATATGAATATTCATGCGTGAAAAGGCGACAACCAAGAGAATTATTACATGGAATTGCATAAAAAATGTAGCTCACGTACAAAGGAAATGAAATGAATTTCTGAGCCGTCATTCACTTTGTCCGCTAGTTATCTGGTTTTTCTTTCGTTTCCCTCTACTTTTTTGGGTCCACGCAGCAGCTGCATCTGGGCTTCGGAGCGCGAGAGCTCTGGGAAATTTATGCTGATCATTCATAATGTCAAAGACGCGTCCTCGGGTAGGATGCTGCTGTTACAGGACTAGGCCCGACACCAGCGAGAATGAATGGGCCAGGTCAGGTCAGGTCAGGGTAAAGCAGAGCAGAGCCAGGCACCAGATATCTTGGCCTAGAAACGGACTCCTGGCAACTACCATTTAGTATTTTTGTAATGTAAGCCAGGGGGTGGCTCTCTTTCGCGACTTCTAATCATCTAAGCATTATCACCACAATAATACCCAATGGGCTCTAATGAAAGGGAATGTGAGATTTCGGCTACTTATTGTTAAACAAATGCCAATCCCCACCAAATTATTTATATATATATACATACATATGTAAAGCGTGTATTGTCGTAGATGTATGTACATCGTACATACATCGTACGTTTATCGAATGGGAGACACTAAGGGGAATCAGCAGAGCAACAAAAACACGAAACACGAAAAACAGTGCTCAATAAGAAAGGAAAATCAATTTCCGCTTTGGAAATAATTCCAAAGCCATACAAAAGCTGATGCTGCCCCAACTCCTCTTGTCCCTGTTGCATGAACTGGGCCAAAGCCGAAGCTGAGCCAGCGCTAAGGCCAAAGGGAGCAGAGATGAGAGAGTCTTGGGTGCTGGGAAAAGTTGCCATTATCCTTAGCGGCAGCGGGATAAGATATTTGCACAAGAATGGCATTCAGTTGATAAAATCCGATTTGAAAATGAGCGAATGCCTGGCAATGAGCAAGACACGCGGCTCAAGGACCGCCCCAGGACGAAACAAAGCAGGAGATGAAAAGGGAGTTGGGACCTGGGTACGAAAACGAGGTCGGACTGGAATGGGACTGGGACTGGGATCGGGACGAACCGTTTGGGATAACAATTTTATAAATAAATATTTGTGCGAGCGAGGCAACTGCCGTGCCTCGTGTCTCTTTGCGTTTCGCTTTTGAACTCAACTATCTGGCGATAAATCATTTGAAGTTCTGCTCTTCGTTCTCCTGCACAATTGGCCAGGCGAAAATCTCTGCCCGTCTCCGTCTTTCTCGTTTCTTTACGCACTTTTGCCCCCGTAAATCTGTGTCCGGGCACACCAGAAGGAGAGCCTGGGCGCAGGAACAGTTCAAGTAGAGAAACGGAAGCGTGTCTCCGTCTGATAGCCTCAATGGCTTCCGTTCCTGCCGTTTAATGCTTTTTAATAAGTTGCTGCTGGAGAATGAGGACATCGACATGGACGGGGACACGGACATGGGAAACTTAATCGATTAAATTGTTGACTAGGCCAGGTATCAGGTTATCAGGATATTGCTCAAACTCTTAAACTTTAATATGCTCATTCGTACTATTTTTTGCTTTGATGGCCTTCAGGGTGAGCATGTTTTGGGAGATATTAAAATATGATAACTTATCCGAAAATCTATTCCTTTAGTTCTCAAAAACCTTAAGTTTTTCGATCGTAAATCGATTCTAGAACACCCCAGGGATCCAAGCAGATTGCCGGTCCCTTGATGTCGTCCTTGCCCTCTGATGTCCGACGCCATTCAGATGTGAGTATTGTGTCCAAATCGGTTTCGGACGACAGTTTAGAACTCGATTGGCTCTCCCAAGCCCGTGCCCGTACCCTGGACTGATTACTTATGCCGGTCAGGTAAATTTTGTAAAAATTGTCCTTTTTTGCCTCTGGTTCTGTTGTCAAATCAGATGTTCTGGCTTGGATTGGTCTGTTCTTGTGTGCTCTTTTTGGATTGTTTTGAACTGCCTTCTCTTCCATTTAGTTTGGTTTGTTTGCCTGGGGTTTGTTCCGGACGACTTGATTTGTTGTCTGTGTCTTAAAGTGCGACTTTAATTTGTTTTGGCCGGGATTTGCCTGTCGCATTTGGAGGGCGGCCATATGTCTTGGTCGCCATGTGCCCAAGATGAATGTCAGTAGCCGCGAGTGTTGGGCTTCTTTCTCGGTCGTCCTGCAACGCCCATTGACAAATGAGTGGCCCAAAGGTCGTTGCCAGGGTCGCGATTACTTCTCCTTCTTCTTTGCTTTTTTATTATTTGTTTATGCGTTGCCTGTCCGACGCTTTGGCCTATTGAAAAATGTTTCATGGACTTCCCCAAACTCCAAGAAGCGGGAAAAGCAATTCAGGAAGATAAACAAGTAGCCACAAATGGCGAACACGGACAGTCCAGTTCAGCCACTGCTCCTCCACTCCTCTCTCTCAGGGCCCATTCCTGGTCGTGTCCTAACAAATTGTGGGCAATATTTTTATTTCATCAGCAGCGTCCTTGGCGGACTATGTTGGCCACGCCTTGGGGGCCCGTTGGCAACTTTATTACATTATTGAAAAACTTGTCAAAATATTTTGAATGTGTAGAAAAGCCGTTGTCTCTTATTAAATTCACATCCTCCCTCCATAATGGTATGAAAACATTACATTTCGAGACGTGGGCAATATCTTTTATTAGGATGCCATATTTGAATATGTTCTCACACTTTCCTCGACAAGCGGAGGCGGCACCTGGGACATCGAGTTTCTCATGGTTTAATTAATGCAAATGGCAGTATTAAAATTTTATGAATATCATATTTTGTGCAAGTAAGGAATTTTAAAAGCAACAATGTTGGTTTCTGTTTTTTGAGTGAGTGTTTTGCAATATTTTTCAATCAAGTGAATTCTTTGTGGTTTAATTAAATTGCCGTTGATCCTTGCTAGAAACGTTCGGTGTGCTTTCCCCCCAAACACTTTGCTCGAGTGCAATGAAAATGTATTAAATTTTCAATATTTGATGCATGGTTCTTTTTTTGGTAAAAAAATAGTTGTGAAGTACATGGAAAATATATGTTTACGGTTAGTCAGAGGCAGATTTTCTGCTCCATTCAGCGCAGTTTTTAATTTTCTGGTTGGGTTGGGTTGGCAATTTTAAACCAGTGCTATGATCTAATTAAAATTCGTTTCATGAAACCAATTTAACAAGCTATCGCATAAGACGTCATACAAATGTTTATATATATTTAAAAAACAATTATTATAAAATATTGAAAGCGACACAAATTGAAGTGGTACTCCTCCAATGATTACAGGCCATCATTTAAAGTTCCTCGAGTCATATTTCTTAGAAATAGAATTTGAGAATTTGCATATCTTCCACATATACTATTTATTTGAGTTTCATGGAATTTTCAATCAATCCCATCTATTTCTTGCACCTCTCGCAAAATACTTTTACATTGAAAATGTAGAGTACTACTACATCAATAAGATGAAAGAATGTGTATTCCGAACATGACCACGAAATGCTGGTTTCAATTGGATTGCTCTCAGAACAGAGCAGCGACTAATTGATGGAAAAACCCGGGATTCCTCTGCTCTTTCTACTCTCATCACCTGTCACAGTCAACCAAAATCCCAGGGAGCGGAGTGGAGTTGCTGGTTGGCCACATTTTATTTTCAGAAATAATGAAGTAGATGCTGAAAATAAATGGTATATATTGATGAAATTTAATATGTTGAGAAAAGCTCAACTTTCGCATTGCAAAAACCAGAAGGGAAGAGGAATGGACAGAAATAAAGGCACGTGGAAGAGGGAGAATACGAGTACAGGAAACCATTTCGCATCAAGTTTCCAATTAAACAACAAATTCTAATTTATGCTGAGCAAGATGCGTTTTGTTTTTGTATTTGTTCTAATCTGTTTGCTTTTGTATCTAATCCATAGCAAATTATTTTCGGGGTAATTATTTTGATGCGGAATTGGCTGACTATTAAATATGCCCGAAATGGCGTTGTTTGTTTGCTATAGCTATCGGAGAATTATTTTCGATTCATTAATGTTGCATCTATTTTGTTTTTGTTTTAGTTTTTCGCTGCAACGTTTGTTTTGTTTCATTACGATCCGCATCGATCTGCTCCGATTCCCTGCGCTTAATTGAAAAAGTGCTGCCTAATTAGTGAAAGGCTTTCAAGCTCGTTTGCATCTGTATCTGTGCGTGTTTGTGACAATACGAGTCTCTGTGGGTGTATCTGTATCTATTGGCTGTCAAACCACTTTCGCGGCTGCTGTTGTTTCTGGCAGTTTTGTCAGAATGTCAGCCGCTAAAATGCCCGCGACTGTCGTGCCATCTACCTACATACATACATATGTATGCATATCTCCAATTCTGTTTCTGGTTCTGTGTGTGGGCTGGGTGTGCGCGTTTGTCTATTATGTGAAAATGCGCAGATGGCCGAATGGGTGCCATATAAATACCGCAGTCAATAATACAAATACCCCCAGCGAACACATTTTAAAATCTATATCGCAGGAGCGTGTTTTCAAAGAATGGAGTCGAGAGAGGTCTGTGGATTCTCGTAGAGCTTCGTAGCGTGAGGAGATACTTAATATGATTCCTAATAAAGTTTATTTCTTCATTTGTTTCGAAATGATTCTTTTCCACAGAACCCAAGACATCAGTTTCTGCGATATAATCTATGTAGAATGTCTCTCATGTCTTTATAATTAAAATCGTTTTATAAACTTAAAGCTCCAAGAGGAAAATTCTAGTGTTCGGTAAAAGCAAGTATCTTCTTTTTATACCCGTACTCGAAGAGTTAAGGGGTGTATTGTATTTGTGGTAAAAGTGGATGTGTGCAGCGCTGAGAAGGAAACGTTTCCGACCCCAAAAAGTATATTTAGTATATATATATATAATATAGCCATGTCCGTCTGTCCGTCCGTCTGCCCGTCTGTCCGTCTTGATAAGCGACTAGTTCCTGAGAACTATAAAAGATAGAGCAGCAAGATACCCGGTACTCATTCTCTTTCTCGCTCGCCCACACTCTGCCCTGTGCAATGCGCGATCTTTTTAGAGAATATTTATCTAAATTGTGTATATAGAATCTAAATTTTAGATGTAGAAACGACATTGTAAATTTAGATGTATATAACAGATGTAGCAAAAACATGTGAAATGTTTTAAAATTCTATATGAATCATGAGCTTGCAGATTTATATACTGACTGAGTACGGGTATAAGAGTAGAGTTGCGTCCACAGAAGCGACTGATACGTTCCTTCTCGCTTGTCTTATATCAGTAAACAAAGCTCAAGAGTTGAGCGAGTGTCACGCACATTTTACCACTCTTCCAGGACCCAGCGCTCTCCCATCCGAACCCAATGCCAATTTCTATGCGCATTTTTCTATTATTTATTATTTTTATTGAGCTCCAACCCGTGTGGGAATGTATATATAAGGACGATTATAGCAGGCGGACCAGGGCATGTCGTGCCGACAGCTGCCATTGATTTCGTTTAAAGGCGTGTAGAAAATTAGCCACGTTTTCGTTTCATTTGCATGCATTGCTGCATTAAAATTATATTCATATACACACATACATATGTATATATTTCATGCACATATGTATGTGTACGCCGGCGTATCTGTGGCGCAATAATATTTGCCTCTGATTTGATATAATAACATTACCGCCTGTCGCATAAATTATGCATTGAATTAGCACAAGGAGCGCAATTGGAAAACACCAATTTTTGTATTTGCTTATCGGACTATTCAAGTGGCCTTTATTTGGATCAAGTTTATAAATAAATTCTTTAAGCATCTTAAATGTACATATGTACATCCTCTTTCTTTCTGTTTAAGGTGAATTCCTAGGAAACTAAATTTTGAACACCAACGTGCTCACTGGGGAGAGATGGGCAGTCGACAAGTCAATTTCGGTATCGATACGGAGAGGAAAAGCAATTAAACAGTCTGGACCGTCTGAAAATGTTCTTAAAATTGAAAATTATAATTATTCATTGCGGAGAGAGCTTTATAGAAAACGGCTATAGTCAGTCACTCATATTGGCTGTTTGGCGAGCTCTTAAATATAAAACATTTAACGCTCGCCTTTGTGGACAGCTCGACTCATTCGCTTCATTTGTTGAATGCATAAAGCCACGGCCGTCCCATTCATGGGCTCTTGTATCCGTCGAGCCCATTGTGAGTGGGTTTTCCATCATATTCTCCGCTCTTTTTTTAACTTTTTATATTTTTTGTTTTTTTTTTCATTCATGGAAACAAGTAATGAAGTTCTCTTCTCCGCTTCGGATAGCTGTTGCTTTGTTTTTTTATTCGGCTTGATATTCTTTTTATCGATGCACGTTAAATTTTATTGCAATTGTTATGCGCTCACATCTTTGATGGGTGCTGCGATGTGATGCGATGCGGAGTGGTGCGGTGGCGTTTTATATTTAATAAATTTAAATCACTTTATATGTGAGTTTTATGTGCGTTAATAATGCGAGTGAACGAGCGAAATGCGTTTCCACTTTTTCTCAATTCTTTATTGACAAAGAGCGAAAATTTCAAAAGTAATTTATTCCGCATAGTCTACGCCATACAATATGGACATAAACTAACCAGCATTTGAGTGGGCTGTGGGTGTGTGGGATATTAATGATGCTTTTTGGCATTTATTTTAAATGCGCAGGGTGCATTGAATCTCCGGCCAAAGAGTCATCCACTTTAAATGCTGTTACATGTGCAAGCATTGCAAATAATTGATGTCGGTAAGGCGTTTAGTGTTTCTTAGTTGAAATATAAGTCGAATTTATGAACCATAATCAAAACAAGAAAAAATAGAAGACTATGCCAATACTTCCGACAAAAAGTTCCATTCGTTTTTTGGGCAAACTATTGTAGAATTGGGAAATTATCGGTATCTGAATCATCTGGTTCCCAGCTGAATTATTAAAACTTCACTTTCCCCAATGGATGGAATTTTAATCTTTTTTCTGTTGGCAAAACGGGAAAGCTATCTCTGGACCAATTCCCGCATCTAAAAGGAATGGCAAAAGTGCCTGCTTATTTGTAGGACAAATATGCCAGAGATGACTTAAACTGTCTCCTAAATTTTGTCCCGTTTGCTTTTCCCCTCGCATGAATGTAACCGAATTTGAAAGGAAAACTGTAACTTTGACCACACCATCGCCCTCTATCTCTCTGTCTGTCTCATTTCCTCTCTGCACCTTAAACTTGCAATAAAGTTTGCTTCTCTCCTTCTTTCCCTCGTTTTGGGGTGCACTTTTGGCTGTCAACACATCGACATAACGGCACATTCGTCCAATTTACACACAAGTTTCGTGCTGGGGCCGCCAGACGGAGCCACTCGAGGAAGGACTTCAGCGCCAGACAAGCTCATCGTGCCTCTGGCTGCGGCGGGGTGCCGTCGGAGTCAGGCAAACTTGAACTTTTGTGGCCAGCCAGATGGCTGAGACGACTCTTGCAGAGGGTCTTTTACTGTACAGTACTTACATCTATCCGAATATATGAATATATATATCTCCCTGAATAGATATATACATATATACATTTGTACTTACATACATACATCAAAGTGCCCACGCCCACAACATTTTTGGCAACCGCGCGCATTCCTCGCACTCTAATTACATGTTGAACCATGGGCCAGGGAGGGGAGGGACAGAGGAAAAACTCAAACGGAAAACTCGGCTTGAGCATGCGTTGTGGTTTTCCATTTGCATTCGCTTGGAAGAACTTCGTTCTGGAGTTTTAAGTGAATGAAATTTCTTGGTTCTGGTCCTGCCGCTTCCGCTCCCCTACATCCTCGACCACTTCTTATGGCTGTTTGTGAGGATAATTAAATTTGGTACAAGTACCCGGCACAGTCTATATGTACTTCTATATTTTATTTATGATTTCTTCTCCTTTTTTGCTCTTGTCACTGGTCCTCAAGTATGCCGAGCTGCGATAATTTCACGGTTTAGTGAGCAACAACAATTTTGCTGCCATGAATGCATTTCCCCCGATGCACCATCCCCCCTCCTGCTTGTTTTGGGTTTTCTTGTGCTAAACTTTATGAGGGGAAAATCATTTATCAATGTCAGAGAATGCAGCACACTCCCACTGCGCACGAGAGAACTTGTGTGTGGCGGCAGATTGCGACGGCCTAGCCTCTCATACGAATATTGCAGTCTGCAATGCAGTTCACAAAACTTTAGACTTTGTTTCGGAAAATACCCAAGTGATACCCAAATTATGCTCACGCATATATGCATCGATCAGCCCCAGACACGAGATAAAATTTTCATTTAAATTGCATTCCAGAAAACAATTTGTTTGCAATAAGATACCCGCCAAATAGCTATACCCGGTACTCAAAGAGTACAGGGGTACTATTATGTTAATTGTTTAATTTTTTGGCTGATATATGTACTGGTTAATTTGACCGCCCCTGACTTCAGAGGTGTCTGCCACAAGATGGGTTTCTATAGCTGTCTTAAGTAGTATCCGTGAAGAACATACGAGTGGGTGTTTATTTGTGGGGAGGCTGTATATCCATCTAACTACGATAGATAATCAAGTTTGCATACTGTTCTATCGTTCTGCATAGCAATCCTAGAAGGTCAATCATCATCTGCTGCGTTTTTGGGTTTCGCGTATCTTCAAAATTATGGATTTCCCAGATTTTCGACTTTTGGTTGCTACAGATCTTATGGTTTCTGAGACGAACAGACTGGCGGACGGACAGAAAGTCGTAAGTCTTGATTCTGATCAATAATATATACACTTTGTGGGGTCGGAAGCTCTTCTTTTTATCCCTATTAGATTAGTATTAAGATTAACCCATATCTTGAAGGTGGAACCGCTCAAAGTATGGTAAGAATGCAGGGGGAAATATCTTTTTTTGAAGAGAAATCCTTGTCCGAATAAACAATAGTATAAAGTTGTTTCTGCAATTCAAGGCACTTCCTGGCTATCTGGTTATTTCGAAATGAGGCGTGGCTTTGTCTTTGGCTTATGCCAGAAACTTTTGCACTTAGTGGCAGTTCTGCCTCCATCTCCGTTCTCTCTGTGTGAAAGCGCTCGAGCGAGTGTTCTAATCCCCTGGCCGCCACTTGTTTGCTGGCGAAACAAGTTTGCACTCAAAACTCGTAAATAATGGATGGAAAAAGCGCAACCGCACCATTCATAATGGAAAAAGTTGCCCAGCCACTTGAAACTATTGCACAGGCACTGGGCCGGATTCCGGTGGGTTCGTTGGTCTGCTCTGGTCTGGGGTGGATCAAGCCAATGGCTGGCCTCCCCCTGTCCGGACATTGCATGCCATCACGCCTCTGCTGGGGATGCAGCACTCGCCGCCGGCGTTATTGTCATGTGTACAGTAAAAATAACAAATAACAAACAGGGAGCACAGGGCACAGGACCAGGACAAGCCATAAAGGCGGACTTTGGACGACTCGATGCTGTTATTGCATTGGCGGCGGCTGTGCTGTGGCCTTGATGCGGTTGCTCTAGCCGGGTCCTGTTCCAGTCCATGGCATTCCGACAGGATAACCCACATTCATTTTGGAGCCAAGGTTATAGTCACATTTTTAATATGCTGTCTCTTCCGGAGCTGGATGTTGTTTATGATGCGCATATCCAATGACATTTTATATATGGATATTTGTGAAATAAATTTAAAATTTCTCTCAGCTTTAAATTCCGCAGGATGTGGTCGAGAGAGAGAGAAAGAACTTTAACTCTGGGTATATTTATTGTATTTCTTATGTGGGTATGAAATATTGTTCACTTCCTGTAAGAGCAGGCAATAAATCTCAATACTTATGAACTTAACTGATATAATATAATTATCTATGTTCCTGCTACCAAAGAAGACCACTTAAACCAAAAACACAGATTTCCAGGTAAATGCCGCCAGAAATCTAGGAAAAGCAGTCTACATGGAAAGTCGCCAGGTTGAGATTTTGCTTAGTATAGAGCGAGCGTACACCATATTGAATTATCTTCCATCTTACCTTTAGCCATTCAGTGATTTATTTCACGTTTGCAGTGCTTTCCCGTTCCGGCCCTGAACTTGAAGGAAGAAAGCTGATGGGTATGGCGACGCAATTAAAATCTGGGCCACCACGGCGCAGCGGATAAACGCTGCTGAAAGCCGGGTACGGCGGAAATTGGATTCGCACACACTCCTGCAAACAGATGTCGCCAGAGCACACAAACAAACGCAACCGTCCCTCCGGGGTGTGTGTGTGTTTGTGTGTGTGTGGTGGGCAGTCCGGCAATTATTGTAAGATGCGTAATATTTTGACTTTAGTTTGAATCTTATGCGGACTTAAATTGATTTAATTTATGTTGCATATACATATTTGCTTAGTCTCTTCGTTGGGGCAATATATAGACTGGGGTCGACCGTTCGACTATTCTTGCACGTGCTTCGAACTCGTATATTCGTAGCTTTAACGGACCCGGCGAAAACCGAAGCCGGACGAATCCACCATCAACCACGCGATTCGAAGAACTGAGTGCGAGTGCGGCAAGGCAAAGGCAAAGTTCTCCAGCGGCAGCAACGAGTCCACATCGGAACGACCGCCAATGAGAGTACCCCACCACTCGCTCAAGCAGCATTCATCAGTGGGTTCTGCGCAAACTCGCTCTCTGAGCTTCTGTGGTGTGGTGTGTTTGGGTTAAGTGATATGTTCGGTTGCTGTTAAAGAAGCAACAGTTTGGTGTGGCCCATAGACATTTATTCGGATAAAATTGTCACAGTTCCCCTCTTGCTATAAATTGGATTTTTACTCCCCTTCAACTATATTACCTCTGTAACCAAGCAAATACAGACTGTTTCCCATTTATTGACTGGAGAAAAGTTAGAGGAAAGTCTCAAGACTGGAAGGAGATGATTTTTAAAACTTTCCTGGACTAAAAAGAAGATTAGGAAAAAAACCAAAGCCACTGAGAACGGTACATAATGTATAGTTTTAATATTGACTCTTCTTAAAACTATGTATTCACATCCAAAATTATAAATCTGCATTAAAATATAGTTTCCACTGTGTGGTTAATCTTCCCCACATGTATGCCCCCACAAGTCAGCCTCCATTTCCCCCACACTCGTCTGCCTGTCCCACTCTCGGCAATTGTTAAATTAAGGGAACAATGGGAAAGATAATGCGAAAGCCAAATTGGATTCAATTAAATGAATTTGCATTTGCGGCATTTTAATGGGCTCATTCGCATATGCAGCTCACTGCGAAAAGAATACGGAAATGGAGTTTGATAAGTAAGTGCTTTAAATTATACATATAAAACCCAATTAGCTCGTAATAGGTTTGCCCACAAAAACTGCAGAGCCATAACCGATGTCAGTTTCTGCAGTTTTCGCCGTTCTCCGGCCTGCTGCTCGCCTGGTACTTGATTCTACATTTATCCCACATTCTCAGATCTATAAGGGACGGCCTTTATATAATGCAACAGCTGGCTGAGTGCTGCGCCACCCATCACCCAACACACACCACCTTTAGGGCACAGTCGTCCTCCAACTAACGCAGAGCACTGGCTCTTATGAAGTTCAACAAATTATTGTGAATGGGATTTTTTGTTTTCGGGGTTGATTTGTATGCAGCGCTAAAAGCTTGAAAAATGTTTTACCCGCACGTGTTTCCTGCGCTTTGATAGAAATACCCCACGCGCTCACCCTTCCAGGCACACTCGCAGACACACATTCGAAAGACATTATATAAATAAAATGGGAAAAGAAAAGCACAACAATGAAAAGCCAACACGGTGCTAGCTAAGGGGCTGACTGCGACAGTTACATTACAATCTGAGGCGTGGGACACTGAAAGGGAGTCACAAGTGAAGAGATTGGAGGTCCTCTCCATGGAGCATGTGACATTTTTAGAGAAGAAGTAAAAGATATAGCATTTTAATACTTGCAGAGAAACAAGAGTGTATATAAGCTGCGAACATGAATGGAAGTTGGGTTTTCTTTGAAATAGTATTATATAGGATATAACCATACTCCTGCTACTACTGACGTGGCAAGCTTTAGTAACTGCATATTAACTTGGGTCCAAGCCGTGATAGGACCGTAGAACTAGTGGCTATGAAACTATTAGCATTTGGCATGAAATAATTATACCTAAGCTCGCGCGTATTTTCATAGTTCTATAAATGCATTGGGGCCATTTCTGCATAACATCTTAAACTACGTGCATAAACGAATTAATAGGAATTATCCAACTACGTCAATACTTGGGCTAAATATATGTGTATCTCGTACAGTTTTCGATTTGATTCCTTTGCAACATTACATTATACTGAAAAGGGGTGTTTAAATGGTTTCAAAGGTATTTAAGAGTTTAAAATAATTACTAATAAGGCAACCCTAAAATCCAACTTTTATGCGAAGGATATTTCTGTCAGGAGGGACAGTATAACTCCTATGAATGATGGGGGCGGACTCCCCCGCCAAAATGAACTCTCATTGGGTGGGTCTTGTGACGCTTTGCTGTTAACTTTACAGATTTCCCCGGCTGACGGGCTGCATTTGCTCCAAATTGAATCCTCCGAGAATGCGCGAGACAAACATCTAAATTGTCAACGTAATGCGACAAAATATTGAAGTCAGCAGGCAAAGTCAGCTCGGCCACGGCTCCGGCCACGGCTCCGGCCACGGTTTCGGGCTCTGGCTCTGGCTCCCAGCCACACCTGACACATCTTGTCCGTTTCTATCCCTACTCCTGCCACTAGTCGAGCTTCTGCTCCTGTTGCTGTACTGGCTGTCCGGATTCCTGGATCTGTCGCTGCTGTGACTCAATTCAGCTGTGCGAAGCTTTCCAGGCACGAATTCAATTTCGCGTCCACAGATGCCATTCACCTTCGGCACGTACGACTATCAACGTCAACAAGTTAGCAGCAGGCTGATGCGAATGGGGCGCGGGCAGCGCTTCTCCAAGAGATGCTGGTGGGGGCGTGGCAGGCTAAAGTGGAAAACAGCAGTCAGACAACACAATTGCTTCCTTGACTGCATCTGAGAACCAGCGTCTCTCGCCGTCTTCCCGGGACATATCGGTTGTCCTAGCCAACGAGCCCAGTGCTCCTGACATTTTATACTGAATTATTTATATATTTTTCTTTACTTTTTTCGTTTTCTTCTGACCTCTCTCTACTATCGCTCATTATTTTCTTTTGTCGTAAACTTCTCCATTTTTATTACTCTGCGTTGTCAATAAGGGTGAAATTTAAGACGGATCCGTTTCGATAGTAATTAAATACACATATCTGGCATAGTGCGAATCTTTGATTACCTCTGAGATTTACTGGGACCTGGGGCTCCTTCTAAAATTAAATATGATTGAAATATTTTCAAGTTGTGGACACGGAAAAAGTTTCCCTTGCCAAGACGTCCCCTTCCATATGCCCATACATTTTGTTACTTCTTTGGTTTGCCCGTGGGAAATCTGCTAACAGAAAATAAAAGTTTCTGGTCAAGTGAGTGCAAAAGTTTTAAGTGACGCACTTTTTCACCAAACTCTATCCCTCTCCACAGCTCCACAGCTGGCCAGCTCCTTGTGGGCCAGAGTTGGAGATTACTTTTGTCGTTCGAATTTGGAAGAGTGGAATTTTATTAGGCTTGACTTATGGGCCATCTGCAGTATACACGTGTCCCTGCAAATGCTTGTAGCTCTTGATTAAACTCTACATCTGGGAGGGAAGTTGAAGTGGACATTAAGCTGTAAAATGTTTTGCTGCCAAAAGGCAATATATGAGCATCTAATACACTGGAACTAGGACAGATAAAACGAATCTTCAGTTACCCTTGCAGACTAATCGTTGGTGAAGTAAATACATACACGCATGAACTGTATGCACATAGAAAATTATGTAAACAATTTTATAGATATTTTATTGAATTTAACAGGAATGTGTATAAAAGCATTCTAAAATAGACTTCCATTGTGGATAATAGTTTCTACTGTAGGTGCATACAGTTTCGTATGTTGGAAAATATTCAGTTACAGCTCACTAAGGAAGGAAGACGGCTGCAGCGACGGAAGGGGTGGGTGGGCATCTGAAAATTAATTTCTTCATTCCAGCTATTATAATGATCCGATCTCATCCAGATTCGACAATCTGGTAGATGTAATCATTCTCTACGATACTGTGGATGGTACAGATTTGCGTTCTTTGTGGGGGCAGATATCACATGAGTCTGGAAATAAAATTTGATTGCTCTAGCCCAGATGGTACCTGAGATCTAGGTGCTCAACAAGAGGGATAGACAGACATGGCTATATCGACTGAGCTATTGATGCTGTTAAGAATATATATACTTTATGGGGTCGGAAACGTTTCATTTTGTGCGTTGCATACACTTTTACCACTTTTACCCCTCAACTCTTCGAGTGAGGGTATACAAATTTGGCTTGTGAGTGAGATTAATGAACTGGGCCCAGATTTTTGTTGGCTTTCCCTCAGTGTAAAGGGAAAACTTTACAGGAATCGTCGAAAGCCACAGAATAATCCAGGTTACGGGGTAAATTGAATACAATTTCGAAATCTTTTTTCCAGGTATCAGTGAA
Organism: Drosophila ambigua; assembly: GCA_018150905.1. Classification (NCBI taxonomy): domain Eukaryota; kingdom Metazoa; phylum Arthropoda; class Insecta; order Diptera; family Drosophilidae; genus Drosophila; species Drosophila ambigua. The sequence goes on from JAECWS010000110.1 coordinate 311,263, forward strand.
GGGATCTGTACCACTTCTCTGAGCACGCTGTGGAAGATGGATGGATGTGTGGCCAAGTGGCAAGTCGACGAGGAGATCCAGTGCCATAAACAAATTCGTAATTGCCTTGTAATGCCTTGTGTTGACAGCACTCCGACAACCAGATAAGGTCGTAGGCTCAGCGAGTGAGGTATGAAGCCGGAAATTAGCATAAAACTTCAATTTCGCTCTCGCACATTGCGCCCAATGCAGAAATAGCAGAGCGAAAAGGGGACAACCCATATTTTACAAACAAATCGCAATAGATTGCCAACTATAAAACAGGCTGGCTTATGTGGCCCAGGATTGCGGCGGGAGACGGCAGTCCCACACATATGGACCAATATACGATACTCCTGCATTAATTAGTAATTTATTCTAACTTTTACGGCTTGGCCGGGTCGGGCCGGGCCGCACTCAATGGAGTGTGTAAGTTCTGGTATCCGGGCTTCGTACGAGTATATGGAGTGTAAATGAACTTTTTTGCATTTGACTAATTTAATTTCAAAGTTCTGTCTGTTCAAATTTTATGAATATTTAAAAACTTTCGGCCCCAAAAATGATTCCCAGCCTGTGGCTGTGCATGAAGACAAAGCCTCATTCGAATTGAAAATTCATCAAAAAAGTTGAACAGTTTGTAAAGTGGATAAAATATTCATGCATACAAGTTTATATTAGTCAAAAAGTTGGATTGTCTATTAATTCACTAAAAACCAATTAGCTCGCTCTTAGCGTACCTCTTTTCTATACAAAAATTGAAACTGCATTACCACTTAAAATCAATGAAAAGTAGTGGAGCTGGGATGATTTTGGTCCTATTCTGAGAGTGAATGCTGAGGGAATTGGAAACTTTTATTTGATATCCACTGAACACAAATAAAAATACACCTGATAAGATCCATTTTACTTATTTGTTGCTGTAAACCGATTAAACTGATTTAATTCAAATTTGATTTCCGATTGCAGGCAGAAATGATTTTTCATAAAGACACTAATCAGCCATGTTCCTAACATCTTTTTGTGAATTATAAATATAACATTTCCCGATTATAATGGACTGAAACTTATTAACAGGAATATGATTATCTTCCAACTTCATAATTCAAAGCTAGTCACTAGTTTGAAGTAGTCGGAAGTACTAAGCCCACAAAAACGAATGTATCGCACAGAGTGCTAATCGAGGAGCCTCATAAATATTTATAGGCGACTGTTTCAGTTGTTATATGTTAATTTGGGCCAGAAGTGCCGGCACAGTTACATCTTGAGCATCTGCCAGTGTGGTAAATAATATTTACATGCCTCAGCATTTGCATAGCTAACGACAAAAACTGCTCTTCGGGCCGCTCGAGCACATGCGGACACCTCTCCTCCATCTTAGCTGGCAGACCTAACCCGAACAGTTCCAACACCAGTTTACACAAATTAATGCGAACTCGCACGTGTTAATTCAAGGATGTGCTCCGCTCCTGCCTCGGCTGGGGCTGCTTTATCCCTTCCATGGTATTTGGCATGAATTTGCATATTAGAAAAAGTTTTCTGCTTGTGAAATGTCAGTTTAATATGCGTGAAGTAGTGCTGCCGCCCTCCTTGTAAAATGCGCTTAAGAAAAGCGAAGATAAAACTTTGCGCAATCTAACTTTTGGCCCAGCCATACCCGGCCCTACTCAACCCGAACTGGGGCGTGGGCGGCATAAATAATTAGGGCGACATAGCAACTATGACACAGCCAGTCAGCATCGCGATTGTTCTTAGTGTCTTCCAACACTGCTCTGGGATAGATTGTTTAAGTTTGTCTGATTTCAGTGACGTGTGGGATGGTATTCTGTCACGAGGGATGCAAATAAGTTCTATAATTGATTAGGAACTTATTCAGGTTCTTTTGCTGATATGTATAAACAGTTGCAATTACAAAGGAACTATGAACAGGACCATCAAATTTGTCTTTTAATGATCTTATTCCAAAACTAATACCTAATAACACTAGTACCAATATTATATACTAACGGTCTTATTCCACCACAATTCAATTCAAATGAGACATATCGACAAATTAGTTTTAGTAGACGTCTATGAATATTCGCTGTACAATAGTCGAAGATAACTGTCACACCATTTATGCCCAAAACGATGCTCACCAATCTAGCCAAATTATAAAAGGTATAAGTTCTGACGCTGCGCTGCTTCCAGCTCAACTGGAAAGCAAATCTAGAGCATATATTTGTCTCTCCCACACTTCGTGCAGGGCTCCTATATCGCCATAGAGTGTTATTAATTACTCAGTGACCTTCTCAACTTATGCTGAGGCCTCTAATTTAATCGGAACTGTATATGCATATTCGGTACTCTAAGAGTTCAGGGGGATTTTTTTTATGAATAAAACGCAGCATCATACAAAATTATATTATCTACCAGAATCTGGAACTAGTGGAACAAACTCCGTTGATAGTTACCGTCGGAACTGGTATCGCCTTTGAACGAAATTAAACATATGTATATATAAAATTTGTCCATAATTCTGGACAATACTACAGGTATATTTACTTTACAAATGCATCATTCAAAATCCTTTGACGACCAGCTTTAAGAGTGAACTGAAAAATGTATTTTTGCTAATCATATATCTCCCTTTTAAAAGGAAAAGGTTTTACGCATATAATTGATGTATGTGATTTATTTTTAAATTATTTGAGGGTTACCATACCACAATTACCGAAAAAAATTGCGAAATCCCGACTCGCCGCTATGCAGAATATGCCTTGGCACTCCTCTCCGCAAACATGAACTGTATGAGAATGACCAAGTAAGTGACCACGGCTGCAAACATCTGAAATATATTGAGTGAAGCTCTTCCATCACTTGAAGGAGTACATGCACTTACACTGCTTAGTAGATGAAGATTAAGGCTGAAGAAATCCTTGGCTGTGACCACAAAACGCTGATGGAGGGTCTGCAGGAAGAACTGGCTGACAAGATTGTTGTAGCGCTTGCTGCCCAGGGGCTTTGCTAGCTTTGAGATGAGACAACCAATCTCGCGACCCTGGAAGGATGATGTTAGGAAAGTGAATTGACGCGGAGGCTTTATTCTCACAAGGTTATAGCTCTGCTGGCAGTGCCAACAAGCTGCCGATATCTGAAGAGCCACATTGAAGATGAAGCCCAAGTTCTGTAAGATGGGATATACCCTAGAGGGAGTGGTCCTCACATCGACAAAAAGCCAGTAGGCGTTGCACACAAAGCCCGCGAAGAAGACAATGAAAATGATCAGCAGACTGCCGCCATAGTTCTCGTTGATCCGATGGAACAAATGATAGAGTTCATTATAGCGCCGCTTTAGGTCGACTACCCGAGCCGTCTGATGGTCCAGATATTTTGGCTGCAGCTTGCTCCGCGGCCAACTACAAGTTAGCTCCCTGGCCAGCGCCTGCAACTGACGGCGGGCAAGGCGAACGCGAAAATTCACATTCATAACCTGTAATATGAACGCTATGATCTGAAACTGCAGTCCCAGGAGGCTAGGCAGTGTCTTCCAATAAAACGAAATGACTGTCGGCGGAAACTTATCCAGATTTGAGCATACCAAGTACTGAACTGCAAAGATCGGCACCAGGAGTCCCAGCACAGTGACAGCCACCAAAGGATCACAGCCCTCAGGTATTTTGACGTCATCCTGCTGGAGAAAACGCTTCTGCAGGAATGTATTTGTCACAATAATGGCATGTGACCCGGTTTCACACACGAGCAGAACATATCGCAGCATACAGTCTAGATCGCAGTCCTGGAATCGGGTAGTTCTATGCAGAGTAAGTGCCCAAATCGATGTGTACCAGCACAGCCAGCAGCAGAACTGAAGCCACTGGACAGGCCGACTGTGTCGCCTAGAGCTGAGGCCAAGCGCGGAGAGCGTCAGGTGCAGAAATTTGAGGACCACACGCGAGAAAGCTTGCTTCCTGCTTAAGGGAAACATGATGACTAACACGAACCAACCAGAGTAGTCGGAGACAGTCGGACATGCACTCAGGTGGAGTACGAATCCATCATTGTCATTGGAAATTAGGAAAGACTAAGTATTTGACCCATACAGCCGTAATGTATCCACATACTTACATTTTCAGCCCCCGCATCGCCGTACCAGAATAGAGTGGCGATGGGAGTGCCAAAGTCAATGGCGGTGGCTCCGTTGAAGGTGAGAATCAATACGTTCTGTTCCTGGTACAGTCCCATGAGCATCCAGTATGCGTTGGTCACAAACTGGAAGCTGGTCACTAGGTGCAGCCCGAGCATGCCCCAACCAAAGCAGTCGCTGAGCACCTCAAAGGACTCGAAGATGCGTTCGTAGGTCTTGCGGAGTGCTTGCAGCTGGCCCCACTCTTGCACCCCGTACGGTTGCCAGAGCTCGTTGCCCGAGGCCAGTGCGAGCAGGGAGCGGCGCAGCTGGAGCGAGCGTTGGTTAAGATCCATCACATGCTGCACCAGCTGAACGTAGCGGAAGCGAAGCAGCCACATGAGCGGCAGGGAGATGATGAACACTGGGGATATAATGGTCCCGACTTCGGCGCTGATCAGAAGTCTCACAAGGTCGCAGGTAAACTGGGTCGCAATCAGGGGCAGCAGGTGCGGGGCCTGGCGACCTCTTCCGAACATACCCAGGCGTTGCAACTGAAGCTGCGACTGGAAGCGGAGGTCCTCCAGCTGTCTGTGGGTCTTCTGTTTCAACACACTCTCCAGGAGAAGCAGCAAGCCCAAAATGGAGTTGCCCATGAAGAGCATGGTCCCCACGACATTGCCCACACTTTCCGTTGCTATCGCCTGGAAGCCGATTCCGATCCACAGTAGGTATACAAGGTACACAATCCAACAGCAGCGAATCGTCACGGTTGGGAACAGGGAGAAGAGCTGGGAGCTGGGGGGCAGTGGCACTAGCCCCAACAGCCAGAACACTCCGGCCAGACAACGTCGCGTGAGGCACTCCAATGATTTCATTCTGGACTCAGAACTTGAAGTGATTGGTCTGAACGGCTGGCCCTCGAGGGAACTATTCATCAGATGGATCTATTGTCACTTTCATGACAGAGTATATTCTACATTGCATTTATAACACTACTCGACAAAACCGAACTTTTTTTTCCTCAAGGATCCAAACCGACTTTTTCTGATAGATATGGGGCTTTAAAATTTTTTAAAGAATTATGGTTTTTTTTCTATGGCAGAACATTTTTTTTTAAGTTCTTAACAAACAGATGAAAGATACTAGAGTTATGTGAAAAAAACAAGCGCTACCTCTGAAAAAAGCTTAAAAAAAAAACCAGTTTTCAAAAATTCTTCAAAAAAAAGTTCTGCCATAGAAAAAAAAAAAAATATCATCAAACCATTTCTAATCCCCAAATCTTTAATAAAAAGTTGGTTTTGTTCCTTGAGGAAAAATCGTGTTGACCAGTGTAATCATTAAATGACTCAGCTTATTTTTATTATTTCATTTTTTTGGGTGTATGAGTATATCAGTCAGCGCAAACAGACAGTACATTTAGGTGGTCATCGGAAAGCTGTTCTGGACAGACGTAGCCATACAGCTCACAAAGGTCGAACGAAATTTTCAGTCCAATGTTAAATTAAAGCTCGCTGCATCAGTACCTTTTACTAGTTAAGCTGATGCATTTACCAGGTTCTTGCGAAGTTATCGGCTGTGTACTCAGGCACGGCGCCGAGGCGCGAGGACCCGTGCTTTAACTAATCATCCTCTCCGTTAATTCTTCATGCTTTCCCCCGATCTCTATAACAAAGGTAGCGAGAGTCTGACAAAAAGCATTATAGAAGTATGTCTGAGTAATCTGCTATTCCCCAAATGATTGAGACAGTTTTAGCTCCCCACTCGCAACATCTCTGAAAATCACTTACTTATATGTAAGTATCTCCACCTCAGCGTTGATTTATAAGGCAACGACTATCAACATCAAGCTTGCTAACATCCTTTATCTAAACCGATTTCAGTAAAGCATTTGACGGTTGACCAGCTCTCGTCGAGCATAATATTTTTGAAATATTTGTGCCAACTGCCAACTGGTGTGATGTCTTTGCAACCTTTTTCCAAAAATTTTCCTTCCTAGGTCGTAGCTCCCTTTCGGAATTCTCTGAACAACTTATACCGGGAATGCCATGAGTTGATATTGCGCATTCGCAGTGGAGGCCAGACACTAATGGGGGTGATTAACAAATTAATAAATGAATGGAACCCCAAGTCAATCGATTAATATAAAATCCAATTAGATAAATGTGTCTGTGAATAAATAAATTTAGCGGTAATCCATGTATTAGCATTCGCTGGTTGAAATGCAATTTACCATTATGCACACAAAGCGGAATTATTTTAAAAACTGGTTTTCTTTTTCACATGCATACTCGAATAATGTGCTCCCCTTTGGAATTAGTGGCGCCATTAAATTCGGTCCAGCTGCCAGGCACACCCAACTGCGTCCTCTAAGCTCTAAAATAATACCGTCAAAAAATTATTCCAACATTTTGGTCACGTTTCCCAATTCGTGCAAATACCAAATTCCATAATTGGCGTAAGCAATTCTTTTTGTTTAGAACGACTCCCAGGCACAATATGAGTGCACTTGTATATGAGATTGCCGAAGGAAGGGGTCGACGTGATGTCACAAACTTGTTTCAATTTAATTTGACTTTGATCGCCAGCTGACGCGGATGTCAGGCATGATGACACGTTCCCCCATTGTGCTCCATCTTCGGCCCAGTATCCAATTCTGCCACATGCGAAAATCAGCAAAATTAAAGGGACGAACATGTCTCCTTCTGTTTATGGATTTACATCAGCGCAAGCTGTGGCCAAATGGCAACCGACTCAAATGATATTGTAATTGAAACGGATGATTTTTATAGAAATTGTATTAACAGATGAACAGTTTTTATTATAATAATTTTTATGGTGCCCCCACCAACATTTTTTTAACACTAAACACTAAAAAGTAATTTGTTTGACACTTAAGTTTATTTGCGAGAACTTTCCGGTTTTATGGGCGGAAAAAAACACTCTTTCGCCCCATAAAGATTAGTTAATATTTTATATATGTGTACATTTCTTTTTTTTGTGAATGGAGTCTTTAAAATGTGCATACTTATGAGCACAAAATGAAGAGGAATGGCGGGGAATGAGGAAAAAGTTTTGTATCGTGTTTATAGATGGCTCTGATGGGTTTCTGTGTTTTATTGCCCAAGGAGCAGGAAAGTGGCCGGGAACTTCATAAATCACAGAAGTTTGTTTTTGGCCATGAAAAGGCTTACGGGGGTTTATCAAAATGAAAATTTATTGGCGCTCCGAATTTTAGATTTATGTATTCGCCCCAATCCGAGTAATATACCTTATACGACTATTGACAGAGGACGAGGACTGCTGGCATGTGCCGAAGAAAGTTTCCAATAATCATTCTTTTTGCCATCACCAAAAATTCTAACAATTTTCATGCCCGTTTCTACTTTATCTGTCTCTGGGCCTAATTGACAATTTGCCACAGAACGGAACAAGGGAAAAGTTCGTATAATTAGGAAAATCAATCTCTAGTTTGATTAAAGAGCTGTTACAGGGCTCATTCGATGTATGCTTTTCTTGTTTTCCACTTGTAAATTTTGACGATTTAACAGATGCTAAAATCGGGCAGGCTATGTGTTTTTTCTACCGTAAGCTCTATTTGTGTTATTTCATTGGGACAATGCTCGTGGGATCTGGTTGATGTTTTGGGCCCTAATGTGCTGGATGATTAAGGAGATGGTTACCCAGTGTGAGCACCGGCATCCAATGAGCCACAACAAATAAAACCCCTACTGCAGAAGTCAGGAGAAATCAGGAATCTCATATGCATACGGAATAATTTGTTAGCTTTTTAGTTTTTCAAAGCAAACACGTTTGGGGCCCTGTACGGAGGACTTCCAGCTGTAGCTCCTGGAGTGGGTTTAATTTTCATTTAAATTCCAGCTTGTTAAATATGCTAAAAGTCTTTCCATCTGAGGGGCTGCCCGTTGATAGTTAATGAACTAGTTTGCCACTTTGAGTAGTTATTAAAGTTGCAGAAGTCCATTTACGACACCTTTTTGGGTGCGGTTAGCCGCCAGAGCACAGTTTCCACTGCAATAAAACTCTTATGAGTGTGGGATAAATTTATTCAACACACTTTTTCCCGCAACATCGTGATGGGTTGTTCCAGAAAGTGGTCAGGTTTGCCCATCAATCTTTATTGGGAGCATTTCGAATTCAATAAGATTCTCTCTCACATTTATGCAGTTGATGTGCACTCATAAATGCGAAAACAGCTACTGCCAGCCCGAAGCCGCCCCCCCAAAAAGAGTTGCCTAATCTTCAAAGGCAGCCGCAACCCTTTTCGTTTGTCGGCAAGCTGGATAATTTGTGGCTTTGTAGCAAAAAGTCCTTGGGCAAAAATGCATAATTCATAAAACGGCAAGTCGCTCTCCCTCCTTCGATATTTTCATCTCCTTAAACTTTGATGGTTAAACTTTTTAATCGGATTCCCCGGGTTCCCAGGCTCGATTGCCACCACATCAGCTCATCGCTATCGATTTCTGCATCATATCGCCCAGTTTCCCCCCTTTCTGGTCGTTTTTCCACAGCGCACAATTTGGCCAATAAGTGCTCTGGGGCAACTAAAGTTGAATTCCTCAATTTGGAAAAGATAGATTGCGTTCTATTTGGCTCTTCCATGGCAGAAGATTGTTTCTTTCATTTGTAGTCTACGAGTATGTATATGTATTAGATTTAATTTTAATAAATAATAAGTATAAGGAACACTCCCCACTCATGCCTTTTCTACACACATATAGTTATTGTCTTTTTTTTTTTGGTCAAATATCCGCACTCTTTGTCATATTCATACAGGAGTAGGAGAAGCGGTGTTCATTGGATTAATAAAGTATCCCAGCTGTTGCCAAAGTGAGAATCTTCTGTCGTTTACACAGTATGTATGACCACATAAGAAGAATACACACCATGGGAAATTGCGGTCTCAGCTGCTTAAAATTCCCAAGCTCGACCGAAGAAAGCGCAGTCCATCAGCCATCACCAGCACCAATTACACAGGGCAGTTCGCAACGCAGCCCGATGATATTGGTCACCCCTCAAGATAAGCAAAAGAAACCACATTAAATAACAAGGAACGAAGACCAGCAAAACAAAACCATAATACCATAAGTGAAAGAATCTACAATTAATAATAAAAGCACATCCAAATTTATGAACCAAAACCAACCAATTACTTCTACAGTACCTCCGCCGACTCAGCCCTATCCTCACTTCGGTCAAAACAACCAGCCTTCCACTTAAAGTTCCCAGTGGATCTGCAAATTTCTTGTAGAAGAATCCTGGACGGACTGAGCCTACCTCAGATAGGTTCTCACAGGCTTAAAAATCGTCAATGAGTCCAAGGATGTTGTGGAAAAATCAGAAAAGTGGAAAGAGATTGTTTAAAAAATATATTATCGAAAGTATCTGCATGAAATCGCTTTTCGCTTTTCCAAAAATCTAACTCGAGTAATTACGCATAGCAGATTTGTAAATACGAAAAATGGGGACTTCCAGTCAAAATTGTTCGCGAAAGTTCAGAGGCCAGGCTCAAAGCATTCGGGTAGGTGCTTTTGGCACGTCGGAAAAGTACTTGAGGGAAGGGGAAACTTGTTCCGCATAATGTGACATCCTGCCTAGAAAGTTGCGGCAAGTGTGCGAAAATGTTTCGTTATTTATGTATGCGCCTGTTGCAGTTCGCTTCCCAGTCGCCTCGCAGTTGCCTCCCATCTGCAACTTCTCCAGAAATTTGTTTGTTGTTCTGTGTGTTTGGAGCAACTTTGGCCGGATGATGTCTGAGGCGACTCTGGCCCTGCGACTAGTCCCGGGCCTGGACCAGGCCTAGCCCTATATTTCCACCGGTTGCAAGCAATACAGTGTCACTGGCTGCCCAACATCTGTGGCTGGAGCAGCTGGCTGGAAAATAAATCACATATTTAAACAAGTTTCACAACTCGAGAGTGTAAACAGTGCACGTGCGGAACTTTGGTTTATGACAAATGTTCACTGTATTTCAGAGCAGAAAAATGAAATGGAACATAACAAACTAGAGGCAATCTATGAGCAGGGAGAAGGGCACTGGAAAAATGTTCTAGGAGTAAAGGAGCTGGCCAACCTTGTCCTCCTCCAGTCTGTGCTCCCAGAGCAGCCTATAGGAAATGTCGCCGCCTGGCCGAACCTTCCTTTTGGGCTGGTTGGGACATTCATCCTTGTACTTGGCCAGGATCGGTAAGAAGGCAGCAATGGCGGCTCGGGTTTCTGAATGCTTGGTCGAGTGCAGGACCAGGACGAATCCGCTGGGGAAGACAGCAAAAACTACGTTTTCGCCCTCGGTGTTGTATGTGATGAAGGGCCGAGTGCGGCAGTTGCGGGTCACCTTCATGTAATGCTGCTCGTACAGACGGTCCAGGTCCAGCTTGAAGGGCATGCAGAAGGAGGCGTGGACAATGTTCCGACTGAGGCTCTTCACGTCCATTTTGAAGTCTAGCTCCTCCACCATCCGAATCACCTTGGACAAGGAGATCCGAGCCGACTCGGCGGTCAAACCGGTGGACACCGTCTTGCCGCCCGCATAGATCTTGACCAAGCCAGTGGGATTGACGGTCTTCACCGAGACCGAGGGATGGCAGCCCGGATCGTAGCGGGAGTCAGGGATCAGGATGCACAGTTCGTATATATTGAACCGACAGATCAGATCAATTACCCAGCTGAAGGGTCTGTACAGCAGCTGGAGGTGCTTCTCCACCGCGCTCAGCTTACTCAGATCCTTAAAGATATTATCGTAATTAATGTCGACATCGGGTGTTACGGGTTCATCCTCGTCCGAACTGAAATCCCACATAAAAATGGGAAGCTGACCAGGGCCATAAATGTTCGAATCCTTTTGCTTTTCGATTTTATCGTTCTCCGACTCACTAGTCTCAGTGTCATGGGTTGGATGAATACTGAGCAGGTCCATCGCATCAGAAAGCTTCTGAATATCGGAAACGGGCTCTTCATCTGAACGTCCTTTGTCAAGTGCGCCAACAGTCTTGGGTTCTATCGCATCTACAAATATATCCGCCACAGATGTGTCCATTTGTGGTGACTGACTTGAACTTTCCTCTAGCTCGGCTCTGCAAACATTGGGCGCCTTATGGGCGCCTCCTATAGCCATCTGGCTCATCATGTCAGATATGCACTCGTGAGGTTCACTTGTCTGAGCCTCATTGCTGAAAACAGTACGGTGGGTGGGTATAAGGCATTCTAGAGTACGAGCACCTAGTCAAACTTACTTCTCAAGTGCATCACCTATAGCTATCTGGGGAATCGTATCAGATATACCCTCTTCAGATGAACTTCCTTCAGCTTTAACTCTGAAAACAGGGGCGTGGGTAAGTTAAACATGATCGTGCCTTGCTGAACTCACTCTACACCAATGACGATCATATGAATGTTGCTGTCATCCATCTGTGATCGCTTTTAAATTCCGTTACTTTACTTCACCAACAGAAAGTATTTTCTTTTCTGAGCTTGTAATTTTATTTTATTTAACTTAACTATTCCGACTTATTACTTAATGTGAATTTAATATTTTGACGTAAAAAGCATCTGCTAATCGAGACTTGAGTAATTGCTTTTCCCATTTGATGCCTTCAAAAAGCCAGTTATCCACAAAATGCAGGTGGTTTTTCATTTTGTGTAACGGTAAGCACATGACAAAGTGCAACAAATTACCAGTAACAAAGGAGCCAGATAACAGGACACCACCGAAAGCCATTTCACTCAACTTATGCGCTTGTCAAGCTTATATTTACACACAGTTGACCATATTTTATGTCGATTCCGGTTATGAAATTTGCAGAGCTGTCAGAAAGAGTTCGGCGACATTTTAGTAAATATTGAAATTTAATCAAGCAAAGTGCAATGCACACAGAAACACATACATGCATACATACATACATACAGACATACATACAGACATACTTGCATAGGAGGCTGGGATGGGATGACAGCGTTATGGACACGTCCACCCTCAGACACCTGTCACCGTCGTCGCTTGGCATTACGTATACTCGTACTCGTACTCGAACTCGAACTCGCTTCCTGCTCCAGCCCTAGTTTCAGGACGAGGATGGTCTTCGCTCTGTGTGTGCGAGGTTGCACAATGGCTGTGCCAGGGTGTGTGTTTGTCGGAGTCAACAATCAATTGAATCGATTTCATTTTACAAATTGCGTTGAATTTTGTGGTGCAGCCACCACCAGCTGCAATTGACGGGGTAGCCGTAGCCAGTGGCAACAATAACGAGCCCTGGGTGGTTTATATCGCACGAGTACGAACGAGTATACGGGCATGCAGATGGAGGGGGACTGCCTCGTATGGACTGATTTTGATGATCAATTGCTACATGCAACAGCTTCTAATTGGAAGAAACCCCCAGCTGCTGAGCCCAGACACAGATGAATGGAAAAATATCGATTGAGCTTCCTTTTGACTCCTACGCACGAGCATGGCCAGGCCCTGTGCAACAATACCCATTCAATAAACTCAATTTAAAGTGCGAATATTGTTTCCTTGTCCCATCAGTTGACTGCTTTCCAGACCCGAAACCCATTTGTCATACATGAAATTGCAATTTAGGCCCTTGCCCACATAATGCCCATGCCTAAATCGATTATATACTATTACAGCAGACGCCTACGCAGTCCGCAATTAATATGCTTTTTGGATTTGGATTTCCAAATGGCATGTCCATTCCCATTTGGGGTTTGGGACCTGGGCTCTGGGCTCTGCAGGGTTTACGAGTGTATGGGTTTGAGGTTGTGCGCGCCGCGCTGCATCTGCAATTTTGTGTGGCTGTAATTAAAAGTTGTGGCGCCAACTGTGTCCAGGCTAAGGTTGGTGCTGGGACCAGCCCCCACTTATTTGAATTCAAATTGAAGTGGCGTTTTTGTGAGGGGCAAGTAATTAGAACATAAAAAGGAATCGAAGCTCTCCCCCAAGCCAAATTACATTTGGCGAGTCGGGCAGGGTAGCCTGCGGCTGTCCCTCCCGATGAACAATCGGAGATAAGTGCAGGCAGGCATGAAATATAGCAAATAAAGCACTGGCCTGCCCCTTCCCGACTGTATTGCGGACTGCTGTGTTGTGGTGTGGTGGGCTGTGGTATGGAGCGCTGGTGCATGTCCTCCCCACTCAAATAAAATGTCGCCGGCACGCAATGTTTTCATTTAGCTAATAGTCATTAGGCAAGCGACGAGTAACAATTCGAATAATTACAATTGCTTTGCGGCGGCCGTAAATGGGAAGGGTGCTGCGATTGGGACCCGAATTGGAAGCAGGACTGGGAACTCTGCCTGGGGGATGGATCATGTAATCATTTTGAGGCTTGAAATGTTTTCCCTTTTTTAGAAAATTGATTACTACTCGCGCTGGGTCCGATAGAGCACGCCTAACCCTGAGCCAATGCCAGCCCTCTAGGGTAGGGTGCAGCTTTATCGTTTTACTCTGGCTGCAGAAGGTCTTCAATCCGATTGACACATTAATAAATGTGTTGCAATGCAACTGACAGTTTTTCCTTCATTCCTCTTTCTTCCTTCGGTTGTGAAACAGAGTGTTAAGTGCATTGGAAAGTTTCACCACTTCTTTTGCCTTCTTTTGTTTTTTTATGAACTTTCTTTTTTTCTGTGCACTTCTTCCACGCATGGTCACCAGGGGGAGGCAGGTCCCGGACAGCCAGCGCAGCCCCCAACTTAAATTGAATGCCTTCCCACCTTCCAAGTCTCCTGCGCCAACCCTGCCCAAAGAAACTTGGCAACTCTACCACTCCCGCTGTCGCCGTCCCTAACTGTCGTCGTTGTTGCTGCTGAAGGTGTTCATGCGTGCCAAGAAATCAATAGAAAAAGTTTGAAATTACAAAATTGGAAAGAAAACAAATAGTGGGACGTACGAGCAAAATAAGCAAACAATCAGACGGACGCACCAATCGAGGGGTGGCTGAGACGAGAGTAGATAAAGGGGGTATCTTCCCATCTAGAAGGGGTGCGGTGGGAGCGGGAGCAATCCCAGAGCCGGCAGAATGTTGGCTTTGGCCAGCCCCAAAGGAAAACAAATCCTCTGACTCTGACAAATGTTGAAAAGTTTAACTGCAACTTTTTATGGATTTTTTCCCCTCGCCACCTCTTCTTCACCATCCTTCTTTAACTCGATGTGTATTTTTTCTAGCTCCACATGCAGTTTAGGAGCACATGGGGAAAAGTATGTGAAGTGCTGGGCTGAGGGATTATCAACATGTAGATGGTACATAGGATGGAGGATGGAAAGAACTGTATTATACAAAAATATATGAACTTTTTACAGCACAATAGACGAATGTTAAACTGTTGGAATAAAATATGTTGCGAGTACAGCACTCTAGAACTCCAACAGAAATTATAAATTGGAAGAGATGTGAAAATATCTGAGTACATAAATATAAACTTCAAGAGAGAGTATCCTTTCTTTACTTCCGTTCTCCATAGCAGCTACAAATTATTCCATCAAAATGTAATTTATAAAAAGATTCTCTTCCACGCGTTTCTAAAAATCAATGTCTATCCATATACATATCTGGTCATATAAAGCTAGTAGTTTAGATAGTCAGAGTTAAACATAGTTAAAGCGTTCTCTCAGGCACTACCACACGAATGCTTTGTCATCGGAAAGCTCACGCCTGAAGGACAACATTAATGTCACAAAGGTCCCTGCTGATGTCACATGTGTATCCGGGTCCGTCGCGGTCTGGAATCCGCGCATCCTCATAAATTATGCCGTCGATGGTGTTTAATACTGGGACATTTTGTTGCAAGCAATCGATTCCACAGCCCTTATGGTTCGGGCCGCCACCCAAAGGCAGCCCACATGTGTCGTGATTTATGCCCGTCGAATGCAACGAATTAAAATCGGTTGCAACAGAGGAGAGAATATTGACGCGATCGTCTGCCAAAGGGGTAATTTATAGGCCGTGTAATGATGGGTTTGTTGTACAAAATGCAATTTTAGCAATAATCTTATCGGATGGCTCCATGGATTCTGTCTCAAAATAAATAACAATGGCTAAAAAAAAATGTAGCTCTTAAGACATTTGCAAAAAAAAACCTTATTCAAGGTTTTTTAAACGACGTAACTGGGTCCTATAAACCAGCAGACCCCAACAAAATACTTGTGGAACGAATGTTTGCGTACAACATTTTTCGTTTTCCACTAATTTCCCCAAGGCATTTACCCTGCATAACTAAAAACCTGAGCGTACCTTCACCGGGGGGACATGCCAAACGAACGCAGGACGGGTGCGTGTGCATGTGTATGTGTGTGTCGTAAAAGTTTCCTTTCATTTTGTATTCCTGTGGTTCCAATGGCGAAACGGATGGAATAGAATGTTGGAGACGGGCAAAAAGGATTTCTGTTGCTCCTAATTGCAACTTTAGTTGTCAATTGTTGGCTTCCAATCGGCTGCTGCTGGTGACATCAATGCGAGGCAGCCGTAATCGATACTCAGGCGATGCCTGGGGGACTTTCAATAGCTAAAGAATGCCCTGTTATATCTGTGACTGCAGATCCGAAGTGGAAACAAATATGCGAAACATTCTGCTTATATTCTAGTCATAGTCATTTGCTGCACGAAGCAAAAACCAATATTTAATTTGGTGTGTTTTAACTATGTTTTTCTGCTGTCAGGGCCATAGTATTGACATATGTATGTACGTTCCCGTCGTAACCAATTGAAAATGGTCGGCAATTCAAGTATTTCACGAGTCTTCCTATTTTTCACTACTTTCTCTCAGTGCTGCAAAGCTGCTGATGCCATAGATTTGAAGTTTTCATGCCTCGAGTGGCAAAGTGGCTGTGGTTTCGCCCTGAGAAAGGATGCCCGAACTCAGTCTGCCTTTGGCCTGGGACCAGTCCGAACGACTTCCAGATAAAAATGCATAATTAAACGGCAAGCAGGAGTAAAAAACTGCTACGAGGAGGACGCAGCTGAGGCCGGCACAAATATGTCGACAGCGAGCACTGGGTTCGGGACCGGGTCTGGGTCTGGGCAACAGCTACGGATTCAGCTACGAGCCGCATAAATTCGCATCCACCGCATCATAACGTCCGCAAATCCTGGACCTTTGCAATTTTAATAAGCACTCGAAAATGAAAAGGAGTCACCTGTAGGGATCCGGGCCCCCTGCAGCAGCGTGTTAGGGCTCGAGTCGCCCAGTCTTCAAGGAATTTTAATGGGCTTTGGCCGCAGTTTACCCTTTGCATATTTAATGGCTGAATTTTAATGAAAATTAAATCGAAATGCTTGTCGCCTGGCCACCGACACCTGGGCTGTCTACGCACTTGCGATTTATATTTAATCCTTTCTGGCCACCATCTGTCTTGTACCCCAGATCCTTCTGCATATGCCACTGCCTGGGCGTGGGCGTTGGCGTGGGCGTGCGACTTGGTGGGAGTCTTGGGGCGGGGCTCGAAACAAATGGCAAATGCCCACGGGCGGTACATAAAACATGGCCCTCTGATTGATGACTTTGACTTTTGGCCATAATTTATCATAGATAGTACGACCGGCCTGCCATTGTTTGGCTCTTGTCAATGCCAGCGAGAAAAACGCAGCCGTGGCAGCCAGCGGCAACAGATGACGCTCATTCCGGTGAAAAATGTGCAGAAAAGTGTCATAAAAGAAGAGCAGAGGCCGCTGGGCCTGGGCCGGACTCGTCCGCCTTGGACCCGTATCCGGCGGAGGCCGGGAAACTAATTGCAACAAATAATAAAAACTAATAGGCTGTCGAAAAAGACCCTCTCCCTCCTACTCCCACTCCCACTCCGCACGCCCTATATCCAATGAAAAATGACGACGAAAATGGCAACGGAAACAACAGGGAGAAGAAAACTGCAAGGATCATCATCATGAATCATCATCAGAGTCGTCACACACTCATCCGCAAGCAGTCAGACAGTCGGATGGCGCGACTCCGAAGAAGCTGCTCCTGGTAAGGAAGTTAATGTCCTGCCAAGAAGTCGCTGCCTCGTTGCGCCCCTAAACGTCACAAATTGCTCGCTGGCTAGCGGTTGGGGAAGATGGTGACGAGTGCGGGGCTGGGCTGGGCTGGGCTGGCAGAAGTCGGAGTATGGTTACACGGGAGGTTACATGCACATTATCTCCTTGCCCCGAGTCGGAGACACTAAGTTTTCCTCCGCACGTGAATATATTTCACAGCGCGACAGGTCTGGAGAGAGACGAGAGCCAGGTGGCGTGAGACAGCAGCGTTCATTTGAGACGCTCACATGTCAAAAGTTTTTCCTTTCCTCAAAAAAAACATTTGAAAATACTGAGGAGGGTGGCGCTGTATCGGAAAAACTGTTCGCCTACACGTATTCATTTTTTACTACGTAATATATGTACGAGTGTTTTTTAGATAAATCAATTAAATTTCAATATGCTTCATATTCCACCAGACTGATGCGTGTTGTTCAGAAGCTCTTGTAATCATTTGAACTCGTCCACTGAATTAAATTGCTAATTAATTTCTAATGGCACGCACATTAAGAGCACTTGCAACACGTTTACTTAAAAAAACTCTATATGTATATGATTTATCGAAAAGTTTTCGAGCACTTGGTTCTTGTTTTAATTTCTTTGCAAAGCTAATTTAATCCAAAAAGATTTAATTCAAAATGTTTGGTATGTATTTCAAATACATACTCGTACTTGCTTTGGTACTGCGAATATAATTGCGACATAATTTAAAACAATCGACTTTTGGACCGCGATGGGGAATCTTTCTGAAAAGGTATCCGCTCGTTTTTTCCTTGCCATTGTTGACATTTCAGAGCTTGAATCTCTGCCAAAGGACCACGTCAATTGGCGATACTCTGTCATGTGCGGCCAATTAGCAATGAAAACTTCAACTGTGGCGGCTCACAGACACACAGAACTGGCTGACTAGCCGGGCACTCCGGGACTCCGTCTCCATCCAGGCCAGCTCGGCAAACCATCGACTCAACCTCGGCTAAACACCGCACAATGTCAGTGCATTTTTGCAGCAATCTGTGCTCATTTTTATGAGTTTTGCTGACTCCACCCCCTGACAGCCTGTCTGGCTGACTGAATGCTGTTCAAATGGGAAATAGAGACATGTTGGCTTTTCTGCTTCCGATTCGCAACAGTTGGCGTTCCATGTAGCAGTCACCACTCCGTTCCTGTACGAGTATGTGTCATTGTTGCACAAACAAACCCACTCACTCACTACCCCGTCGTACGGACAGATGGCATGTTCGAGTATGTACGGTTATGCGGACAACAAGAGGAGGCCACATATGCTAATACACGGACGAATTCAGCCGTGCCATATACGCTCGCCAGCCAAATCCCCACCCTCGAGGGGCTTAGCCACTCTTACCCGAGCTGGCCACGTCGACTAATCCCTGGGAAATTGTTCGACCATTAAAATAAAAGTTTGCCAAAATCAAGTGCACAATTATTTGGCTTTAAGAAACTGCTGAACACGCTGTGAGGACCTTCAAGCTGTTTCCTTCTACCAGTTCAAGCTGAGAACATCAAAGCTCAGAGAGGCCGGATTGATGCTCTCCATCTGACGCATCCCACTTCGGTCCACAACGAAGACGTCCCAATTTCGCTGGTTGATGATTAAACGCTTCTGGATCTCGGCCACGCACTTCTTTAGGATGGAGACGGCCTCCGCATGGGTCAGCTTCTGGTTCCAGTACCTTTGCAGGATGCTGCCACAGAAAATGCTGCCCCAGCCGTGGCCGGCGTGGGCAATGGACTGGGCAGCCCCGTAGGAGTCGATGTAGTGCAGGTCGGGTCCCTCGACGGCGTCGTAGCCGGCCAGCAACATTGCCACCTGGTATCGCGTGTTGGTCCGTATATAGTCGGCCAGATTCTTGCGGGTGAAGTGGGCTGCGGCCCGCGGGCTCAGATGGTACCCGTTGGCGATCTTGTACAGATGCAGGTTCTTCGATATATAGTCCGTAAACTGAAGGGTGTCGCCCCCATCGCCCACCGTGGCCATCATGGAGAAGTCCGAGAGACGGTGTATTTTCGATTGGTCTGAAAGGACCCCAAGCGATTACTACTTTCAGGTGCTGAGTGGGCTAAGGAGCCAATGGCTTACCATCTTTCACGAAGATCAGAGACTTGGCCTGCATTGTGTCAGAGGCAAGCATCACGAAGTCCGGTCCCTTGATGCCCAAAATTGTTTCCATAGCCATGTTAACGCAAAATTTTACCACAATTGATTTCCGTGCCAGGCGAACTTGTGTATTTATTGAAAGACTGTGTTTTGTGTGCTGCTAGTGTTCGAACTTGTGAGTTATATACCCAGGTAACTACTCGTAGCTAGCCGGACGTGAAACCTAGTTCTGACTGTGATTCGGCCTGGCCTTGTCCCGTGTGTTGCCAATCAAGGTGAAGAAAGAGTAGGCCGCCTTGCAGCTCGCCTGAAAGGTGCTCAGGTGTATGGGGACCAGGTTGCCCGCTAGCAAGCGCGGATGCCGCTTGGTTCGCTCAGCGAGAATCATCATGTTGGCTCGGTAGCTGCGGTTCTGTTTGACCCAATCGCTGCAGAAGACTGCATAGTGGAGTCGCCCGAACCGCTCTTCCAGGAGGCTGCCGTAGAAGCAGATGGGATATGTCTGCAGGACGAGAGCCAACAGATATGAGACAAAGTACATTCGGTCCTGCATGGCCTCCGCAAAGAAGACCAGGCCGAACATGGTAGCCGCAATATTGAGGGCCATGACGAAGAACTGAATCATCATGGGCCACGAGATGACGGCGCTTACGAGCTCAAGTAATCTGAAAAGAAAGAAATTTCCGATTGTTAGGACTTTTGGCTAGTATCCTGTAAAGTATCGGGTACAGGCGGCAGTTTGAGCTGTTTACCCATAGAGCTCCTTCTGGTCCTTGATGCATCTGACAAGTTCTACTTCGTTGGCGGCCTGCTCGCTGGACCCGTGGCCAATACTGGAGATGCGCAGGATCAGCAGCTGACAGTGCTCCGCACATAGGCACAGGGCCAGCGGCGGAAAAGAGTCGTCCGCGAAGTTCTGCAGAATCTGACAGAAAATTGAGACCAACTGAAAACACAGGGCTCCAATGTAGTTTATCGTGGAACTTTTCCAGTCGAAGGGGAACCACGAGGGGAATGGCAAGCTCCGCTCGCTCTTGAATAGGAAAGAAACTTCCGAGTTCAAGAGGACGAAGCCGTAAGTGTACAGGAACAGGTTGGATAAATGGCGCAACGTTTTGGCCATCATGCGATGGCACCGATGCTGTTCTGCTCCCTCTACACGAGCGTCCAGCCTGGCGATAACCTTCTCCATTTCTCTGAGCCTTTGCAGCTGCAGCACATACAGGCCGAACTTCAGAATAGTGGCCGACGAGGTTATGGACAGGCTGAAGTTGGTGATATTCTCCAGTGGCGTATCGAAGCTGAACATGGATAGCAGGAGCGCAGGCGAGTACAAGGCCACGACAATATTGAGCACCATGGCTCCACTCCGATATTTGCGGTCATTGAGCTGCAGGGCTCCCAGAATTCGCCAGGCTCGCCACTGGTCGCGAAAGTAGTCCGTTCTGGTCTGAATCAGGGCCTCGTTAGGTGTCATTCCGTAATTTTACTTGCACTGAATGTGGTTCTGGAATAGGTGGGTGCAGCTTTTATAGCACCTTCACCTCTTGACTCGATTCGCGCAATTAGCGACATCAAAGCGCCGCGTTATTAGCTGTCAATTAAATAATTTTCCGGCCCTGGATGGCCAGCTGTGCTTCCCCATGACAAAAATGCACTGAGCAAAGTCCTTTTAATTTTGAATTTGTATATTGAAGTATGAAGTTTGGCGAGGGTTATATTTTAAATAATTATCTTCCGTTGGATTCCTAAGGCAGTCGATCTGACGATATTGATAACTCCTGACCTCCTGGTTGGGACCCAGCAATCAGCAAGTAGAGCTGCTGGCATACCCATTTGTCACCCACTACTAATGCAGATGCCTCTTGACGCAGTTGCCTGGATCGAGTCTCCGTGAAGGAGAATACTTGATGAGATTAATATTCGGTTTGCATGTGATATTAATTTCAATGCATATGCTTTCCAAATCAGAACCGTCGTCATTCTTACTTCTGGGACTTACTTCCCTCACGTAGGGAGGGAAAATGCACTTTTAATTATCTGAGTCCGAGGTCTGAGGCTTACCGAGTAAATATTAAAATATTATAAAATACTCGTTGTAAAAATGACATTCTCAGCAAATTATTTTTTACCTGAAGAGATTAGCTGTCTGTTTTCACAGGATTCCACGCATTTGTAGCTTTGCAATGCCTTCTATAAAGCTGGCTGGTTAGAGTGTCCGTGTCCGTGTCCGTGTCGAGTTCTCCTCCCACCGTTGGGGCACTTAAAAACCACTTAGTTCTGTTTCATTGAAATAATTTTCAGCATTTCCGCACTTGAACACGGTTTCATTATCCGCTAGCTGCATTTTACTGTCCCCATTGTCTGCACTTTTAATGTGATGGAAATTCGCGCAATTCTGAATAATTATCACATCCATTTTTGAAATGGAAATATTTCCGCAATTAAAAACATATTTTCTAGCACCCTTCAAGTAATGACTACCATTCCCCTCCGATTCGCCGCCATTCACCCTGGCGTTCATATCCTTTGTTGTTGCCACTTGGGGCGTTAATGCTGCAATTAAAAGCTGGCGCTGCAAAGACAGGACATTTGAACCGAATGGCGCTCGCCTCTATTAAATGTGTCCCAGGGTCAGATCCCAGGAATGTGCTTACCTTCACATCATGGACTTTTTAGTTTAAATTTACTTTAGAATTTTCTTGTTATATTATTGTTGCTGCTTCATGATGATGATGAAATATGGACACTAGCCAAAATCTTAACAAAGCTACCACAAGCCAGGTTAACATAACCTAACCACAGGTCTTTTTGGGACTTTGTTCAACTATAGTTTCAAGCAATCTTCCCACCTGTCACTTCATAGACAAAAATTAATCATGTAAAAAATTCACTATAAAATTAGGCAGTTGTGGGAGCTGGAGTGGCGGGCCTGGTAAAAATGGAATTGACTATGAGCTCCAAAAGCCACATCCGCGTTGAGGGCACCGAGATGGAGAACGATTTGATGCATTTCAATATCGATATTTCGGAGGAAGTGCGATATCACCATCACCTTCAACATAAGAAAGACCAAAGGGCCTTGGACAGCAATGGAAAAAGTAAGTCGATCCAAAGTAGTTGCGATAGAAGTACATTCCAAACAATCGAATATGAACATATGTTTAGGTCGAAATCCTGGTGGGGGGCTTGCGAATCGAATTAAGGCGAGCGCGGTATCTTTTGGAGAACCCAATAAATTCTATGCCGAAAGTCATGATATTGGGCAAAGCAATCACACACATCACGCCCTTGGACGCGATCGCCATAAAGAGTATACCAAGAGCCGTAAGCACTTTCATAATCGAACTTATACGATAGCCAAGAACCGGGAAGAGGAGTCTCCTGAAGGAAACGCCACTTGGTGCAAAGCCCCGACACATGCATTTAATAGCTCAGAGATGGCATACGAGAGATATTATCCACCCCAACTCCAACCGCGACGAAAAGCGATAAGGGAGCCAGGGTTCGAACCAGACTTCAGACCACCTTATCCTCAAGAGACCAATAAACTGAGAGCTCAGGCATATGCCGGTCCCGGGTATGCATACGCCCATGAGTACTGCCAGAATGTCCCCAGGCAGTACCACGAATCACACTGTCCGCCTCAACCACACACAGAGCATTTGCCGTATGCAAAAGTTACGCCAGTAGGACCTCGCACGTCGGCATCTTACAGAGACTTTAATCCTTACTCGGAGGCCCCATCCCATGATGTATTCAGCGGAGAGTATTTAGTGTCTAGCACCAGCATTCCCGTGTATAGGCCGCCTTGGGAGCCGCGCACGCGCATACAAGTAAAGGGGACAGTACCTCCCGAATATCCATTGAACTACAATTCCCCGTGCCATTATTCTTCGAACTCATACCACGACTTTGGGAAATACCGAACAAAATATGGCAATAGTGATCCGCATGTGCCAGCTGGCACGCCCAGAGAGTTTTCAGGCTATGATTATTATGATGCAAAACATGCCTCACGAACGCATCCCCTAGGCAAACCTTCCCCAAAAAGGGCATCCAAATATTATGATACGTATGATAACCCTTCAATTCAACACAATACCTATTCGGACGGCCAGGGTCCTATGAAAATATCCCATAAATATTACAAGGGGGAGGCAGATGCTGAAGACGAATGCCAAAATGTACCCATTAAGCATTTTAATAGATATAATAATAATTCGGAAGCTATGCTAGAGCAATGCGATAGCTTTAATTACAGGAAGAATTCTTCTACGAGAAAAGGAAAAAATCATGAAAAAGAGTGCCAAAAATCTCCGAAGAGGTTCGATAATTTTTTAAGGGAAGAAATTCCTTATCGAAAACCTCATTTTGCCGACATTCCTCAGAGACTTAAGTACTCCCCAGACTATATGCCCAATCATCAAGAATCGAAAATACAAGCAAAATCGGCAGAACTTGTCAAGTTCAATGATTACGGTGGGGGCTTGGAAGTGCCCCATAAAATTTGTGAGTACCAGATGACTGAAAGTCCCATTGTGCACTTTTCCCCTGTCGAGATACCCTATAGAAGAAGAGAGCGGATCCACCTGTCTCCGCATAAAAACAAATCGGCGCACAAAAGCTTGGATGCAGGCTGTGATACTATACCGTCGTTCTCTGGCTCCGAACTAACTGTAAATAACGGATCACACCACTCAGCTGGTCCTCAGAGCCGTGCTTTCAATAAATACTCGCCTGATGATAGACGACATCCCCACCGCAAAGCATTTAGGGATCGCATATCTGGTTCGGTTAAGAAATCGAAACTTTCGCTTACCAGATCCAATCTGTTTAAAAGAAAATCTCTGGTACTTAAAGGTTACAAGCCGGTTAACTGCTTCAACTTTAGCTCCATGGGGTGTGGCATGTCGACAAAAAACGAGCGGAAAATTCAAGAGGAGAGATCTTTCTCTGGCGCTGAACACAACTTTATGAGGAGACCTAACGATGGCCAGTGCCACTACCCCACCGGATATAGAGGGCACGGCCAGGAAGACGAGGGAAGAAAATACCAAGAATATTCAATGTTCAACGTACTCAACTCCAGTGAACGCAGCAGGGTGATCGGTCATACAAAACATAGTGAATCATGCAGAGCCTCTGATTCTAGCCTAGATGAGTGCAGCATATGTGACAAATACAAGATCAAAAGTGATTGCAGCGAAAGTTGGAGCGGAAACTCTGATGACTGTAGTAGCGAAAACCTTAGCAACAGTAGTAGCTACAACTGTGGCGACAATTGTAGCGACAACTGTAACGACACTATCCGCGACCAATGTACCCACAATTGTTGCACCAATTGTAAATGCGACGGTAATGGGTTCAAGGAAACTAGCGATCCCGTCAAGCCCAGTCAGATAAATATCTGCCTAACTATACGCACAGTGGATGCGAATCTGGTCGAGCAACCGAGAGTTACATCATCTGAGTCCAAGGGCCATTGCCATTGCAAGAATACTGCTGCGTGCAGGGTGGACTCTCAGCCGACTTACCAAGTATGTGTATGCGAGTCGCCCAGTCCGGCTCAGTCGTGCCTCAAAAGCCCAAGCTCTAGGTGTCAGAAGGGAAGCGCCAGCAAGGCGCATAGGGACGAACCCCGAGGCGGTTGCGGGGAAAACAGCTTTAAAAATGTAAGACCATCGACATCTTGTCCCAGCAAGGGACACAACAAAAATACAAGTTGTCCGCCTGGTAACATGGAAGGCAAATGTTCAAGGCCGTCCCAGAAAGGTTGCTCCCGAAACAGCTGTGCCTTGGGTAGAGCCATCCAGAAGCAGGATAAGAGCCCTTGCGCCCAGCCCTTGCGTCCAACCATAAGACCTTGCAGTGAAGCGCAAGCAAGATCAAGGCGGAAAAGGGTTGTGTTGAACACGAATAGTGATTCAACTCTAGTTGACTCGGACAAATCAGAATCGAAGAGAGCTAAAGGCTGTACGAGATGTACTAGCCTAAAACGCGCCTCCCCAACGAACCCTTCGAAAGGGAGTTGCTCAGGTCGGAATACTAGGTCGAATGGTACTGCAAATAGGAAACACAAGAATTCCAAAACAAGCATGAGTAGTTGTTCAAGTAGAAAGAGCTCATCAAGTTGTGAGAAAAAACCAAAGCAAAGTCAGGAAGAATATGTTTGTTATCCAAATCCTCACCTGGGTGACAACACATGCCCTGGAGGCAATTTCTCAATGCTGGCAAGCTACACTACTCCAGGCCCCGTTCAGCGCGGCGACCTGTGCTGCCCCAAGCTCGTCGCTGAATGGGATCAGGAGTGCTGCCACCGCAAAAAGCCTATTGAGGATTTGAAGCAGGAGCTGCTAAAGAATATGAGAAGTGAACAGCACCTGGGCGCACAGGCCGGAGCCCTGCGACACCCTCCGCACATGATGTTCCTTCCATGTGTCCCCGATGCTCCGTGTCAGCAGAATGCTTGCCCTTTTGCCTGCTGGAGTCCAGACCCGGTAGTGTCCTGG
Source organism: Drosophila ambigua (assembly GCA_018150905.1). Classification (NCBI taxonomy): domain Eukaryota; kingdom Metazoa; phylum Arthropoda; class Insecta; order Diptera; family Drosophilidae; genus Drosophila; species Drosophila ambigua. The sequence goes on from JAECWS010000110.1 coordinate 337,036, forward strand.
CCACCTTGCCCCACGCTACAAGCACCTTGCCCCACCCTACAAGCTCCTTGCCCATTCTAGCTGCTCAGACTGAAATCTCAGTCTTAATTTAATAAATAATACCAAATACAAAAATCAGAAACAATTTAAAAAACTTGCATATAAAGTGGTTCCTCAGGTGAAAAATATATTGAACAAACAAGTAGCGGGTCAAGAAAATGTATGTGTATATATTTAACGATTCTTTTCTTCAGGGATATGGGTTTTGAGAGCCACAGAAATAGTCAGAATGCCGCTGGATGACAGTTTGCTGGTTATTTTCGATTCGTCAACGTGCTCGGGGAGAACAATTTCATTCTTCACTTCAAGGGACTTTCCGTCAGACTTGTGGTACGCACGTAGATGCAAGGAGCTACCCTCGTGATGGAGGGTAATCTCCTCGAATGAAAACTCCTTCATATCATACTGCCAGGACATGACCATTTTTTGTTCCGTGTTGTGTTCCGATTTCACCTTTACGATTTCCCTGTCCTTGTCCAGGGAGCGAAGCCACTCGAAGACATCTTGCTCTAGTTTCTTCACCCGTGGCTCGTATTGGGCGCGGAATGCCTTGAATTCCTGTTTCGTCATATTTCTTCGCTTTTTTGGTGTAGCCATTCCAACATTCATATAGTAACTATATAATTTGTATTATATTTATGGACTGCTAAAAAGTACGTGAAGTACAAAGCTCATGTGATGCTAGACTCAATACAGATGGTAACTAAACTACACATATTTGAAAGACGAATTTATTGAATCTGATTTAAAGGAGAGACGCCGTTTTAGTTATTCTTGATGTACTCCTTATTCGGAGCAAATTAGGATGCGGCACATTTTGGTGAGAATCAGCGGACACCGGAGAAAGTGCGCCTCAAGATGGAGAGCTCTCAGACGAATCGTCGACGTCTGGTATGGAATTCCAGCAGTAGCTCTATACCTTCCTTGAAGCTTTTCTACGGTGACTATTGGAGTGCCCACAATGCGAGAGGCACGACCAACTTCGTCTTGCTGGGCAGGCAGCAGTTGCGTCACAATGACTTGGAGTCCTTGGGGCACGTGCTTACCTATATCCTGAAAGGAAACTGTCAAGGCAAGGTGGGAAGGCAAGAAGAAACAGTCCAAGACCTGACAATGTAGTGGACCTATTTTATGGCCGAAGAAGGGTGATCTTATCCATATTTTATGGATCTTATTCCAATGAAAACTTCTAGTTTGCACACAAGCAAGCTGTCAGTTTTCATTTGGCATCAGCTTCCCAGAGCCTGCCCCTGTCAGAAATGCCAATTTAGAATACACAAGCTGCAAGTTTTCCGAAATGAGTCTAATTAACAGAGCTCAGATTTGTGCAACGTTTGCAATCTCTGCAGATTCCTGCTGCTGAAGCAGCTGCCAACAATGTCCGCCAGAACGGACTGGCAGCAAAAGTCAATGGGAGCTCTGGAGCTTCCTGGGAAATGGCACCCAGGCAGAGGGCGAGGGCGACATGAACTTTCGAACAAATGAAAACGTACCAAATGACAGCATCCAATTTACGTTTGCAATTAAACTGACACCTAACAGACACTTGATTTAGTCGGAAGCCCTCGGACCCAGTTTCCCCCGCCTCAACGACATGTCGATTCATGGTGGTGGACAGTTTCCCAGCAGGCAGGCAGATTTATGAATATGGAAATACATATTTGAAATGGCACTTTAATTGTTCCCCATATGTCTGGATGTCTTCTTCAGTTCCAGTCAAATCTCAACGCACTACTCGCACAATCACCAGGCGCCGGCACCGGAACACGTTCGTGCAGTCCGTCATGTTTGTCCTTTTCCGCAGCTGAGAGGCTTAGCTTAAAATTTAGATTTCCGTGTTTGTTTCTAGCTCATCACTGACTTTTATTCCAAGGCCACATATACACACTCCGTAGTACGAACTAAAATTAGTTTTTTGTTTTAGCTTTAGCTTTAAAATGCAGACACACCAATCGCCTTCAATCGATTGGTGGCATATTGGTACATATATCCGTTGATGCAAGTCATTTAACCCCACCTTTTGGGACATGCACTTAAATTGGCTTTAGTTTAGCGGGGAGCTTACAAGCATGTGCATAGTGCAAAGCTATTGTGGCTATCGAGCCATGAAGTCAGAGAAATATCTCAATGGAGTGGACGGAACGGTGGGAACCAGCGCCAGGAAATATTAATGCGGACTGCTTATCAAAAATGGCAGCAATCAGCACGCTCAGTTAGCACCTCATTATATCGCGTATGGGAGGTTGTGGGGACCGGACACATGAAACCATCATCCCCTTCACAGACATACATTAATCGTGTGAATGTGTGGAGTAGCACAAGTAACATTTCGTCTTTTTTTTTTTTGGCAACAGCAGTCAAGTGCGAGCGGGTCTAAGAGCCCCCATCAAGGCCAAGTGGCGTGTCAATCGGCCATTAACACGGGTCGGGACTCGCTCTTTTTGCCGGCGATAAATAAAAGTAAACACCTAGCACCTCCCACACACGCACTCCTCAAACATTCCAATGGAAGAGGAATTATTGGAGGGCTAAACGACGTCAAGACTGATTGAAGAACTCTGAGGAGAATGGTCAATTTAGAAGGCTTTCTGTCGCGCCTGGCTGCTCTTCCACGAAAAGTTGCACCAAGATCCGAAAAAGAAATTTCTTAATTAAAAATTAAATGCGGCAACACTTGGAAATTTGTAAGAAAATTGCTCATTAAAAGTTTTCACCTGGAGCGGCGCTCAAGGCGAATCTCGACACTAATTTTCTTTTCATGTAATTATGTGCAGCAACTGAAGAAACAGCACAAAAAATACAATCTCTTGTGCTTTCCCCAGCAATTTCGGCCCATTCTTGTTGTCGCTTGTTGTGAGGGAGCACAGCAAGTTTTCAGCACGAGGCAGGCACTAGCCGAGCTACGAATGCGGCAAAGTTGAGGTTGTTTGGGGCAAAAAAACAACTTTTTGTAATGTGTGGACCCATCCCGGCGCTTGCCAGCATGCTGAAAGGTATATGCGGCGACACTTTCTGTGCATAGCGAAGGTTTTTACCCATCGGAATGGAGACCACACCTCTCTGCTTGCAAATTTAGCCATTATCATTTGGTATTCGCTTTGCAATTGGCAACTGGCAAATTGAATTGACTTTCGCTTGCATTCCCTGGTGTCCACAGCGGGCTGCATCCACATCAAAGCTTAATATTGGAAAAATAATGTGTACAAATTGAACTTATAAATAAATCAAATCAAAATGTCTCGTCCTCTGGTGGCTGCTATCTGGCAAGTGGTTCCAAGCGCACATTGCGTTCGGAATTGAGTTACATTTGAATATTTTACTCATTGCAAATGCACTGCACTGGCAAATGTTGTCAGAAATTCACGAGGTCTAAGCTCTCTCCACCCAGTCTTTCGTCCCAGTCTCGTTGCCAGTTACCAGTTGTGTTCGATATTTGCCTCGATTGAATTGCCAGAATTTCCATTTCTCATAGTTAAGTTTGATTGTTTTTTGGCAGAATTTTATGGACGAGTCCGAGCCCAATGTCAGACCAATACAAGTGCGATTATGTGTGAGTGCGTACTTTATAAATGTGTTTACGTGTGTCTGGTCGTTAGACTTGAGTATTGGAATTCATTTTATTGGGCATAAGCTTAAAATTCTCTTGATTTGTTATTCAAATCGACGAGATTCCTCACCAAATATGGCGCCAATCTTAAATATTTTAGTACCTAAGCACACTCATAAATATATATTTATATCGATTATATCCATAGTCAAGGATCCAGCAAGCAGTCGGAGTGTGAATTAATTGCGTTAATTTATACCAAATCATTTGAGTTTCCTTTCGTGCATCGAGTGTCTAACAGGGCGTATAATTGATATCACTTCCGCGAGTTCTCGAAAGGGGCGCCGGCCATAAATCCCCGACTCACAATACGCCCGGCTTAAAATTATACGGATAAGATCAGGAATAAATCTACATAGACCTGCAGTTACATTCGCCGCAAAAGCGAGCCACAGCCCAATTTCGTAGTCGAGTTCGATGCAAAAATCTACCATTGCCTGGCAAGGCACCTTCAGCCCCCTGCAGAACGCTCCCGGTGATTAATTATCTACATGAAAGCGTGCAATTTACAGCTTACCTTGAGAGCTGTTCTGCCCTCCGCTCCGCTCCCCTCCCGGTTGTGTTGTGTTCATGGAGTGTTTAGTTGTCTGGGCCCGATCAGAGTTCGGATAAGCTGGCAAAGTTACAGCGAAACTGATTTCCATAGCGCACTTTATCTAAATTAAAATCAAAAACTCTGCCGGTGCCGGACCATTTGTTCAGCTGCGAGTTGCACGCCAGTGGCGCCTGCGGCCATAAGGGTAGGCCGACGGCAGCCCCCACTAGTTCCATTTTATTAAGTTGATTGTATAACTTTTTGAGTGCCTAGTTCATACGATTTTTGAGGCAACTCACGAGTCTATAGCTGTAGGTGTCCAGAGACCCATTTCCTTTCGGTTTAATTAACAAGATGATTGAATCCGATATTTTTGAATAGGATGTTGCACTGGGAGACGAAACACCTAACACATCCATTGTTCGCAGTATTGTGTTCTGCTTGTGAAACATTTTGACCAGTCTGACTGCTGCTCACAGGAAGATGATGTCACGATCTAGTCCAGCCCATACAATCCTGTAGATTACTAACCGGACCCGGTTTGTCACTGTCAGAGGAGTCAGCCGCTGTGTCGCTGTTGTCTGCAGGTAAATGGTGTGTATTTCAATTTAGCTGCGGATAAATTGCCGACAATAAAGCGAAAGAAAAAGTGTAATTTGTTGGAGTCGTTTGTTCCCAGTGTCATATCTGCCAGAATGTATCTCTCTCTGTGTCGCCGTGTCTCTGTCTGCGGCTGAGCGATGAGATTCTTATTTTAATTTTGATTCTTTGCCTCGCCCTGTCCTGCCGTGCTCTGCTCCAGCTGCAGATGTATTTCCAGCAGATTTGTATCTGTTAGTTACATTTACAAATTGCTTAACGCATTTACCCATCCTGCTGCGCCACACTCTAGAATTGGACTTGAAAATAGAGCTGCATGCGGGCCTCGCATTGAAGCTGTATTTCGAAGGGTCTGTTCTAGTACCCAACTAATGCCGTGCGCTCAGGGCTTTCATCATTTGATGGATACTTGAATGACTCTCCATCCTACGCACTAACGGGACACAATTGCCGGGCACTTAGCAACGTATTAGCCACAAATATCTAAGGAGGATTGATCGAGTGCGTGATGTTTAAGGGCGTAAACAAGGGCGGGAATGTTGTTAGCAGCGGCAAGGTCTGTGGCTTTACTTGTATACCCAATACTCATTCAGCATAGAAATGCTCTCTTGCTTTTAAATGCTGGGAATTCATTTTTAAAAGTGTTCAAAATGAAGCGAATATACTGAAATCGGTGACATATTCCACTCCCAAATTAAATTCGTTTGCCAGAATGCATTACTGCACCTCCCAAAGGAACTTCGGTTCCGGCGTTCATTTTCTATCCAAAATGGCTCAGAACACCATCCCCTGGGTCGGAAGCAGTAGTATTGGGTCGGCGAGGCTCGACTTATTTACAATGACCAACTTGTGGGCCATTAGCAAAAATGAAAACAGGGCCGTACATACACTGGGAGAGATAGAGTGAGCAAGGGAGGGATTAAGAGGCGAGTCTACAAAGCGCTTATTAGAACGACACTTTAGCCCCGTGACAGGATGTGCCGACACATCCTAAGGCGCACAAGCAGAGGTAATTTAGATTGCGTCCCACATCCCAAGCCATCCCAAGGCAGACCCAGTTGACATGGAGGTTAAATAGATTAAGGATATCGCCTTCACCATTTCACCTGCCGCCTGCTAAGGGACGAGTTCGGGTCCCTAGCCAAACAGAAAGTAATTGCCAAATATTGGGGCAACAACATCCGTAGAGACGGTGGGAGGCGCGTGCCCGGCCCCTGTTTCTGTTCCGTTTGTGGGCCAACAAGAAATTGAATTATTAATGTTGTCATTGGGGTTGGGTGCGTTGAAAGTTTGCCGCGAACTTGGCTCTCACCTGCTTGCTAATGTCCAAGAAACAGAATTTGTTTGTCCAGGCACCACAATTAAGTTGTCAGTCATCCGTCTACTACGGTGTCAAATGGCGGGGTCGAGACCAATGACTTTTGACTTTGATTAGAGCTGAAGGTGTGTCCCGTTGGGTCTCAGGCTCTCGTCATCCTCAGTAGCATGTCCCAATTATACACATACATAGATATTGTAGCGATGTATCTTATTAGTGTTGAGAGGTATGGATAACAGACAGAAGGAAGCATGTCCGACTCCATAAAGGATCAATATCAATGGACGTGTCGATATAGCCATGTCCATCTGTCCGGCCCGAGGAGAGTCTCAGTCTCAGAGGGGGAGAGAGACACTTGTATCGGAATGAGCGCTATGGAAACAGATGAATTATTCTTAAGTTCGAATTATTCAAAGCGCTTCCACTTTTTTTTTGTATTCTGGCTCTGGTCAGAATAGCCGGATTGGGAATCTGTTTCAGTATTAGAGGAATGATCGAAAAGGGGATCGATCAGCGTATCCCTAGCTGGAATATTGCACCAGACCAGCTTTGTTTGGCAGAAACTGCACGCCGCTGTAGTAATTGTTTGGCTAATTGGAAACCACAAATTACCACCCAGGTAGTGAGATCCAGAGTAAGAATCATAAGATGATAATTGACCTTATCAATTATATTTCGATATTAGATTCAAAGTTAATTAGTGCCGCTTCTATTACTAGAACTGATCGTCTGTAATAACAAATATGTAAATGACAACAGAAAATTCACAGTAATTTGCTTATGAGGATGGACAAAGGCTTCAATGGGTCTGCTCGATACCTCCGGGGAAGCAGATGCTGTAATTTCTACAATAAATATAAGTAATTACTCTGACGGATGGAAGGCTGGTTGGAATTTCATTAAAAATGCAAATTTCGAGCACAACTCATGAAGGCTGAACGACTCTACAAAGGCGCGATTACGCAGTTCAAGGAGGTGGCCTTTGTACTTATTACTTGGAGCCGTTGCTGTTGGTCCTGCCTTATCCTCTGCAGCGCCTGTGGGTCGCAAGTGGAGAGTTGGCGGGGCGACAAAGTTGTCTTCAAGTGGGCACTCGGCAGGATGTTGCCAAACAGCCAGCCAGCCCAGCCCCTCTATGGTGAACGTGCCAAGTGCCCGGCTGCCAGAGCGGGACCAGGAACAGGACTGCACCTGAGGCAAACAATAGGCAAATGTGTGGGCAGCCCCAGCCCCAGGGAGTGCACTCGGCTGCGGTGGCCTGGCCGTGCGGCTATGCCTGATTGTGTATGCTCAGTACTTTGGTCTCGTCTTGGAAACGAGATGTGTTTGCCATGTGTCAGGAATTGCTATTAACTGCATGTCAAGCGTATCTTCTGGGCAGCCGCAAGTAGGTAGCATGTTGATCTCCGCCTTTTGCAGGAGCTACCAACTCTGGAGCTGTTGTTACCCCAGCACAGTCCCATGATCACAGTCCTGGCAAATAATAATTGCAAGTCCTTAAAGTAGAACGTCAGTGGCTACTTCTCACAGTGTGCCGAAGGAGCGCTTGCCAGGAACATGCGGTGGTGCGCAACCACCACCCCATCATGGCCAACTAATTACGCGCCCCTTAAGAAATTAAATGCATTTCGGCCTTGCCATGTTGGCAGCTAGAGTGCTAGAGTGCCCCTCTCGGTGGCTGGGTGAGCACATAATTGCCACTTGCGCGCCCCTTGAGGCAGGTTTCTTAGGCGCTTTCGAAAAAATACAAAAATAAAACTGGCTACGAATTGAAATCAAAGGAGTTGAATGGCAATTAAAATTAAATTAAATATTTGCAACATGAAATGAGCTTCAGCTGTCAAAGGCAGCGCCCATCGACGAAGTGGCAAATGGAGTAATCTAATTGGAACGGAACTAAAACAATCCCATTTCTACTTGAGGAAAGCACAGCTAAAACTTTTATTGATCATTTGGATCTTAGTCAAACAATATTTTCCAGCCAGGAATGCCTGGCAAATATGAGGAAAACAGCGACATATTGAAGTTGAACACGTAGTCTGAGACGTGAGCTGTACCAAAGGGGCCTACCAGCTGTCAAACGGGCAACATGAACTAGAGTGGGAGTAGGAATAGTTTTGAACCAAGTTTCGTCTGACACTCGAAGCTGGAGATGCGTTGCACGCACTCTAGGTATGACACATGTTTTCTGGCTATTTTATTAATCATATTTTTGCCACATTTCAGGATGGAGATTCCCGGGCCACATCAAATATTAAAAGCCATAGAAACAAATGTGGATTATGAGGCTGGGTTGGCTTTGCTCCAGCTCGGTTTAGTTTCGGCTCGAGATGGCCAACATGCACAATAAATTGTATTTAAAATGAGACAGTCAGACAGCATCTTCCATTCCGAACACGTGCGAATTCATTCAGAACGTGTACGGCTGGCACTGATCTTTGACGTGGCAGGCGGTTGGTTGAGAGGAGAGAAGAGGGGCGGAACCCAGACGAGCCGACAGGACTCGATGTTTGCCTTTTGACGTTTACAAATTACCCACAGCTGGTGAGCAAAATGCCGAGGCACACAATGACTGCTCTGCTCCTGGGTGCTATATTAAACGTACATATGTATTTTTGAGGTCTCCCCGAGTACTCGCACCGCTCTTCGCATTCCGCATGCTGCCAAAAACAAGTACCTACATGGGTCTGAGTGGCTCGGAGGTTTAGTTTATTTGCCTGAATTATTCATCCGGCTTTGTCTCATCAAATTGAGCGACCTCGTTAGGTTCTAAAATGTCAAAAATTCTACTGCCAAACATTTGCTATTTCAATTATTCAAATGTAATTTTCCAAATTGCACTTTTCAATTTGTACTCATGGGATAACGACCAGGAATGATATGAGGAACTTTCTGGCTCGATACATACATAGGTACAAGCGTAAGCATGTACATTTTATTTATAGACAATATTAGCATGTGTACCAATTATTTTGAGGAGGAAGAGCGCTAAGTAAGGAAATCATTTTCAAAATACATTCAATAAAATGAAAACTACAGACTTCTACTTCTACTACAATGTCCGTACATGACAAAAATTTGTCTGCTCAGCTTGATTGCTTGGAAGAGAATGTTTCTTAAAAATCTTCCAACTGTTACAATTGTTCTTATATTTATTGGAGAGCAAAAGTTCTCCCATTCTTTTCATCCCATAGCGAGAGGGAACGTTCTGAGTCGCTTCTGTGGACGCGACTCTACTTTTATAGCCGTACTCAGACAGTATATAATTTTGTGAGCTTACGATTTAAGTAGAATTTAAAATTTTTACATTTTTTTTTCTTCATCTGTCATCTACATCTCCTCCGCTAGAGGGCGCTGGCGTACTGAATGGGGCAGAGTTTTGCTCAAATTGTCAGCAGGAAATCTAAAACCCAGTGCTAAAAAACCCAGTGCCTTCTTGCTAATGTTTGACTAGTTCGATCGCAGAAAAAATGGTCAATGTAGGAAGGAAAACGGAAACGGGTTCAAAGAAGATTTTGAATATTTTGATTACTTTGACATTTCTAATGTCACATAATTTTAATTATTTGTATGTCAATTAAACTGTTATCGGCTATGGAAACCAGATTTGGATAATTCCGTTGCCATCATAACCATTTCTAGACCTTGTGTTCCCTTCCGTTTCAACTTGTTTCACGAATACAATCGTTATATCCTCCAATTTTCTTTAATTGCTGAATTAATTTACGAGATCTTTGGAGGTTGAGTTTCGGACTGTTTGTGGATGCGGATGTGACCCCGAGGCGCGGTCCTGGCGTTTATGCGAAAAGTTTTATCAGCAAACTAAATCGCTTACCAGCGCAAATGTAACTAATTTGCTTTGCGGGCCACATTCGTGTGAAAAAGTTCCCAGCATTTGCGCTTCATAATGATAAAAGTTGAATGTCCCCGCAGCTATCTGGGAACACAAACCCACCTGGCGGATGTGAAAAGGCTTGGGATGCACAATAAATAATTTCGAACCGCGTTGCAATTGATTGCTGCCGTAGAATTGATGATCCAAATGGCGGTGTACTAATTAAAAAGGCTCTAGCACTCTACCATTCAGAATGGAGGGGTCTGGTGAATGGCGGGTAGGGAGCACACAGAAAAGCACATACAAATGCGAAGCAGCAGCGGGTGCAGGAGCTCTTCAATGGCAACATTGAATACGCATCTGCTCGAGAGGCTCACATGTTAATTAAATAGAAAGCTCCCGAGCCGGCTGACGGGACCGATGCAGTGCTCTCAAAACTCGAGTCAAGTCGTCTCAACTCAAGTCAAGGACTTCTGGGTCTGCGTCTGGTTGGGGAATGGTGCTGGCACTGACTGGGGCAGGAAGTAGAACGGTGCCATTCATATCAATTTGTTTGGGCCACGCATTGAATTGCGGTCTGTGGATGAGCCGAGGGCGAGCCTTGTGCCTTCTGATCTGATATCTCCGGTTGCGTCGAGTGCTACTCAGAATTTACAGAATTCATTTATGCAAATTAAGTGCCTTTTATGATGTCGCTCCTCGGCATGCACCAAAGATGAGATGCTGAGAATGGGGATGATGGGAAATGCCAGTACTGAAACCGCAGCTCTGCATGGAATGGAATAGGCGAGAGATACAAAAAGAGCCAGTGGCAAACAGAAGCCAAGCTGTGAACGAAAATTCAGCAAATTAGTTTCGAGTTCACAAACATTTTGCTGACTTTTAACCCGAAATGTTGGGAAATAGCCTTGGTACATTTTGCTCAGATAAACTCCGAACAGAACGAATAGAATAATTTTGATATATTTTCTTTGTGCCTTTAACTCTAACATTTTATATTCCTTTCTTCTTCTGCCAAGCTGAGACCTGACCATGGAATCTTGCTCGTCAAAACAGCAAATTGCCAGTAAGTCCATTAATATTTTCAGCTTGCATCGGCTGAGGGAACATCTTTAAACTGACTACTTATTCAACCATATATTCATGGTTGTTTATCTTATTCATCGGACTATTCACTTGTCAAGCCATAAAGCATGCCCGGAATGTCCTCAAAGCCAATCTGTGCCCCATCAATAAAACAATCAATGGACGCTGACAGCTGAAATCCCTTCGCCTGGTCAAACAGATACTCGAACAGATAGATATCTCTGCCGGAGCCCGCATTCATAAATTGACACATTATCGAAATTTATGGCGCCAACGCCGCCGATACAAAGCCGTGATATGATGCCAGAGGTCCCCAAGCGGAGGGTGGGGAAGGGCTGAGCAGGATGCAGGCAAATAACTGTACAGAATTAATGATGCGACCCACTGGAAAAACAAAGACACACCAGACAACAGAAGCAACAGTTGCACGGAGGCACAAACAAGCCAGTGCCGAGTGCCGACCGTAGGGGAAAAGGCAGCAGCCACCACCTTTTTGCACACCACCACATTCGAACCGCTTTGATGGTGTGCAAAAGGGGGGTGATAGTATAGTATATATACTATCACTCAGCATAAGCTTTAGCCAAAATTTTCCTTGCATGTATTATTATCTACACGGTTTTTAATTTTGCATACCGGTAGAAAATTGTGTTTATACTCTCTCCTCCTGTTACATCTCTGCCTTTACGAGTATCGTGTAAATCGCAGTCGCAAGTCCAAGTAACCCCAAATGGTATGTTTACTTTATCTTGCTCTGGTCAGAGTCATGGTCTGATGCCATCTCGGGTCACAGACGGTGGGGTCTGCGTTGAGGGTTGTGATTTCTAGCCGCAGGCTGCTCCCGGGGTCAGTCCTGACAGTTTTATTAAATTTTGGTAGCGTTCCACTACCACCCTGAGTCGTTTCGCTTCTCTTCAGTTGGGATCCGGCATTAAGTTCACAAATTTTTTAATAAACTGCCATCAAGTAATGAGAAACAATGAAATTTCAGCCCACAAAGGGGTTGGTCCGCTCATTTTCCAGAGGGGGATAAGGGTGGTGGGTGGTGGATGGTGGTTGGTGTGTCCAACGCCCTTGCAATTTTCCCCCGCTCTGTATCTAACTGTCTGATGGAAATTACTTGTTTTGCTTTGTTGTGGCCAGCAGGGGAGTGGATTGCTGTTTGATGTATTAATTCTGGAAGTCATAGAGAACGGGACTACTCGAGGAGTGTGGGACTGGGAGTATACATTTCCAGTTGCTGCAAATAATTGTGACGTGAGCAAACTCCAAGGGGCACTTGGCAGACAGATGACGCCAGAGTGTGAAGTGCCACTTGAATTGTCAAGAGTTTGAGCCGGAGCCGGAGTCAGAGCAGGAGAGGGAGCTGGAGCTGGAGTCGTCTACAAATGTTGTTCACCTTTTTACACGTGGAGAGCATCAACATCAACGTCAACAACTTTTTAACAAAGGCGACGAGCATTGAAGACGCTGGTAGGACGGATCAGGATGGGATGGGAATGCTGGGAATGCCCTATCTAAATCCAATGGTACGTCCTGCCAGACAATGGCAGAGTTGACTTATTCATGCTGGAGAGTCCCTCGCATAGACATAGCCGGCAAGGACTTCCGCAGAAATCATCCTGACACAACGCTGTTTGACATTTCGGCCTGAATTATTTATTCGTTGCACTTTCTACATTTTACCTCCTGCCAGTCCTCGCCCTGGTCTATGCTGTTTTCCCAGCTTTTCCGCTCTCAACTGCCCAGGGAATCGATGTGAAATGTAAACTTTTTCAGTTTAGTTTTTATTACGATTTTGTTGAGAACTACTCTCCCTCTGTCTATTTCTCTGTCTGTGCGGATTTTTTTGCGAGTACTCTTTTATTTAATCAACAACTGACATCGCCAGTGGTCGCTCCCGTGACAATGGGAGTCCCCACTCCATTGTGGGGCGCACATGCCTGTAATCCCCGTTGGCCGAATCGTGAAAGCTCCGCTCCGGAGCCATATTATTCCATGGATTTGTTGCATTTATATGCATTTGCCAGGCAGTCCCGGAATCAGTGTGCCGCACAGGTTTGGCTGTGATTGGGTCATGGACCAGCGGGGCATCCCAACAGGAGGGAGTCGGGAAGAGTTCTTTATTTCTCTCGATTTCCTGCTGACAAGCGGAAATCCTCATGGCCCGGCACTTAAGCAAATGGCAAAAGAAATCAAAAAAGGAGCTTCTATCTTAAAATTCGATCGATTGTGTGGATTAAAAATCCATTAAGTGAACTTCTTCCACAGGGAGTTCTGGTCGACTTTGATTTACTCGTACGCATGCATTTTATTAGCTCTACTCTACTACTTGACATCGATTATGATAACACGAAAGAGGAATGCTACTTTCAAGAACCATTACTTTGGATGTGTGTGGGTACTTAATTAGTACGAGTTTGTAAATTGCTACCTCACAATGCCACAATCAATCATGATCGCAGCAATTTAATCAAATTAACACTGCCTAAAAAATCAAAAACGATGTCAACTGCCGTATAATATGGGACTGAAAGTTAATTAGCTGCAGAATAACCTAGCTGGGAAATCATTTATTTGAGTCACGTTTACATATTTCCAGGCTTGGAAATCCAATTATGATTGATTCTTAATTAGGCAAATTATTGTTTTGGCCAAACCTCAAACTGTTTTCCGTCTTCTAGGCATACATGGTCTGGGTCTGGTTCTGTGGAGTCTGGCTTTAATTTGTTATTCCCTTGCAATGTTTCTCTAATTAAAGCAATGCTGGGGGCGGACTGGGAGCCAATTAAGAGGACTGGGAATGCGGCGAGTCCCCATCATCATCGAGACGTTGATATAGGCATTTTCGCGAGTATTTCCACTAATCAAACTAATTAGGAAGTTATTTCCATTTGTCTGTGGGATACGTGGGCGGAATGCGCCCAAGCATTTGCATGTTTTTAGGAATTCATATGAAAGCGTGTGTATCCTGAATATGCGTATTTACTTGCTTAAGGTAAGGCCTTGTGTGTAAAAATAATTTATGTATGATGTTTGTTATCTGCCTCAACCCGACACAGCACCGACCACACTGGCACCCGCACGGGAAGGCCCCACGCACATTTGGTTCCATTCATTTGTTTGTAATTAGGGATTAAATAAGATTACAACCATCAATATCAATTATTGGAGCTACTATTTCCCTTCACCGATTTCCCGTTTCCATTCCCCACCTCTCCACACATGCCAATGTATTAGTGTCCATTAGAATTTATGCACAAGAAAGAAACACGAGGCGGGAAGGACACGAAAAAGTGTAACGTACCCCACAACAAAAGCCCTGAAACAATACATTAAATAAATTAATGTTAATTTAATGAACGGAATGCATATTCATTAGGCCGTGCCAAAATCGCTTTGGGTTTCCGTGAATTTAGTTAATTGCAATCGAACTGTGACAGTTCAGTTGTAGGAGGAGGCTTTCCTTATCGCTAAAATTGTATTCTGTTTGCTTTCACAAAAGTACGCAAAGCTGATTACGGGGGCATGTTAAGCGGATGAGCAGACGGAATGACAGGAGAAGGGGACTTGACTGAACAGTGTATGCGTATTTAAAGCAGTAAATATTTGGAATTGTCCCAATATATGATATAATGGGTATATACTCATCATTTAGGAAACAATACATTTTATTTAAATTGAATTTTTAACGACTGAAATATTTGGAAAATGTTATTTTTAATTAAAACTAAAGCACAATTGTGTGATTCTACTAACTAAATATCTTATGCAAATACTATTTTATTTAATTTCGAAAATATACGTATGTATATGTTGCATTTTGTATAATTATAATGAATGAAATGTCTAAAACAGCTAGTCCCACAAATGTCACCATAGGACATTCTATCCTTCGGGATGAATGAGAACCAGCTTCTCCGTTTGTCGGAACGGATGTGTTGACTCTTGCGATAGCATTTTTTCAAGAGAGACCCTGCAACGGAATGTTCCAGAAGACTCTGACAAGAAAACTACATTTAGGTGGGTAAGATTTGACATTATACTCGATTGATATCATCTTAACCTTAATTCATCTATATTAAAAATAGCTTAGCATAATCTAAATTACACAATCAGTAAGGTAAAGGGTTCAACCTATTCTGCCCATTTATTTGACTATTTTAACAACTATGCGCAATCTTTTCATTTTACTTATTGCTATGGTTATTTAGTTTTTCGTCAACTGGGGAAAACAGAATGTTTTGAATTCGAATGCTGTGCAACTAATGGGTGAGACTCACATTCCAGCAAATGCTCGAATGCTAAATTTAATACATACTTCATGCAACGAAAAATCATATTAATTAGCTTTCATAGAAATATAACAGCTTGAGATTATTGAGAATATTTTTCCCTTACGAAACGAATTTCTCATATAAATTGCTGGAGCATTTCCAAAAGTTTAAACATCGTCTTTTTTCCAGTCATTTTTGCAAGTGCAGGCCAACCATTTACTGTGTTCTGACTCCGACACCCTCGAAATGTCCCTGCTTCTTCCACCCCACCTTCTAGTGTGTGACATTGAAATATTACAATAACATGTATGCATGTGCATGGGTGTGCGTACGTATATCGATTTTCCTCTGCTATAGGCAGAGTTTCCACTCCAAAGGAAAAACCCGAAAAAAGCAACCAAAAAGTCAAATTTTCTGTGAATGTTTTTGTCACAAATGACTTTTCCGTTTTAATTGATTGCTGGCAATAAACCGAACAGGCGCCCATTGTGAGTGGGAGTGTGAGTATGAGTGGGTGAGTGTGAGTGTTTGAGTGCTGGTGTATGAGTCGTTTCCTTTTCTCCCCTGAAACCCGCAGCTGACGCAGAAAGCTGAAATGGAAAGCGTCAACGTCATGCATGGGAAAAGCGAATTGTGAGTGTGGATCGCCCTTTTCCGCTTTGGGCTTTTGCGGAAAATTTTCTGTTTTATTCTTAGACATTTCTGTGCGACAATTTCAACTTTTATTTGCTCAGTCCTGCTCCACCTCACCCTCAACCCTGCTTCACCAGCCCTCATAAAATTCTCAATTACATTTATGATTTCTTTCGCTGTTTGTCCCGCTCTTCTATGAGATTTTTTCCGCTGCTGTTGTTGCGAATCCAATTGTGCTACACAATACATATACATACATATATTCGTACATATATGACTGTTTCTTTTTTTTGTTTCTGGTTTTTATTTTTATGCCACTTTTATTGCATTATTTTGAACGGGGGCCGCAGCCCCATTCTATGCATGTGTTTATTTTGGAATGTGCCAGGCAAAATGGAAATGGAGCCATTTTTCCGTTCGTCTCGGAACGTGACTGAAACGCAATTTGCCGAGCTTAGTTTAATTTGCTCGTATTAAGCCGGTCGAAATGGTCTGCAATAAAGAATCTCCCATTTTGCCACTCGATCTCTTTCCCTAGTCGGCGGGAACTTTTCAATAATACGCATACGCCCAGTCTGTTTGATTTTTAACGCCGACCGTCTATTGACAGGAGCATTCTCGGAAATTTGTTCTCCTCTGTGGAGAATGTCGAGTCCTAGCCATTTGTCCCTGATCCTGCTCTGGGGCCCCTCTTAATCCCTTTAATGGACTATTAAGCGTTTTTACGGCCACAACAGACCGTTACCGTTGCCGTTGTCCTGGTCTAGGCCTGGGTCTGGGCCTGCTTTATGGTCCTGCTCTAGTTTACGATAATCTCATCATTTGATGTTGCAGCACGTTCGTCAATGCCCGTTTTATGCTCTACAATATTTGCATTGTGTGTGTGGGACCGTGTAGAGATGTAAATTTGTCGAGTCCACTGGGCAGTCCGTCTCGGTCTCGGCATCGTTCTCAGTCCTTGGCATTTCCAGAACTTGTCGGCAGCCGTGTGCAATAAATTGATTGTGCCAGCAGGGGGCTGTTCGCACACCCTTCCTCCTTTAATTTTCGCTTGATACTTGATAAATTGATACCCCTAATGGCTGGGACTCTGGGCCAGTGGGGTGGTGTGCGGTGTGCGGTATGCTGCCCTGATTGACATGTGAATAGGAAAAGACGCAGCCACTTTCTGTTAGCCGCCCAATTAAGAGCGCTTTTTGCCTTTGTGCCAGCAAACAAAGCCAAACACAAAGGACACAGCCAGACCCATAGCCATAGCCAGAGCCAGAGCTCGAGTTTGAGCCCAGCCCCAGACATGGCCAGTGGACACCGGATGTGGATGGAGACGTTCAACTCCTGGACTGCCCGGCATGGCGTGTCAGTCACGCAGTTTTTTAGACTGACGCCGTTAATGCCAACGACCACAGACAGAGTCAGGGCTCAGGTCAGAGACAGTCGACTCCTCTGGAGGCAATACGAGGGTACTCGTACAAGATGGGCGTGGCATCGGTGGAAGGGCGTTTTGTGACTTTGTTGCGTGATTACCCTAATTGATGGGCATTTCCGCTGAACAAATGAAGCCACTCAATTAACACCTTTCACGAGAATAAAAGCCGCACGTCAGCTGCCCCGAATCCAGATACACATTTCGTCTGGAACCCCTCCTCGTTATTTATTCAACTATTGTACATTTATTCAAGTGAAGTACCCGCCTGACTTAAATCTGTGAAAACAAGTTTTGCGGTGAATATTTGCATATTTTGGTTTATTCTACGGCAGACTTTCTGCCTGCGATGTCGCCTTGCCTTGTTTGATTTCGCCTTAAGAACCAATTGTATATTTTAGTTTGTTTTGCCGTGGTCCATCGGAGATAGTAATGCTCTGACCACAGTCGGCAAACTAATTTCCCCATCTGGCACCTCATTTCAAAATGAAGAAAATTCTTGGCAAGCTTTCCGCTAAAAAGAATCGCAAATTACATGTGTAATTATTTTGGCCACCAGCGACGCGACTGTCAAAAATGGTTCGTGGCGCGTATTATAATTCCATTTGCAATTCTCTTTCATTTTCCTTTCTAATTTAACGAAATTAGCAAATAAAAAAGTTTTTCCGCAAAATTACACAAATGTAATTCAAATGCCACGAGACTGCGCCACCAAACTCCATTCTGGACCATCTCCTCTCCTCCTCCTCCTCCTCCACCTCCCAGTCCATCTCCATCCCACACCAAATTGCACAAGTCAAAATGGCAAAGCGCCCAAAACGAACCCCAGGAGAAAGTGGGCCGTAATGACTATAGGGAGGGGTCTTTTGGGAGCCTGGTGGCCTCAGGGTCAGGTCAGCACTCATTTTCAGCGAAACTTTCTGAAATTGTATGATAATTTAAATATACAAACAAATTGTGTGGCGCTTTCAATAAAACTTTGGCCATTTCTTATGCTCTTTGCTGGACTGGTTCTGGTCCTCCTCTGGCCCTCGGCTTTCTTTCCTTGCTCTGGTTCAAGTTCGGGCTGAGTTATTAGCGTATTAAGTGTGAAAATTTGTGCTGTCCGTGGTGACAGTCATAGACTGAAATTGTTTTTTCCGCCCTGACTGCCAGACTGTCTTCTATACTTTCGTTCAAGTGCCTGTCAGGCAGCTTTGATTGATGGAACTGACAATTGCGGCGGCATCCGTGCAACAATAAGTCACACACATACACACACACACACACTCGCCGTGGCATACCATTTCCACCCAAACACCCACAACTGCGGGGATGTGCCGGTGCCCATGTCAATTCCTCAATCTCGATGTACGATGCTGCAATTTTCGAGGCCTGTCAACTTCAAAAACAGAAATGGCACATTTGCATGACAGCTCAATTCGTGAAATATTCACCAAAAACATTCACAGAGATACTCGTACATGTGTGCATCTGTACGAGTGAGTTAGCCGAAAAAAAGCTACCATGCGCTCTCATTCTGCAACTGTTGGATGCAGGGTATCACGGGTATACTCGCGTAGGTGCTTAGAGTGTGCCATAGGGAGATAGGCTTTCCCGAAGGATATTCAGAGCAGAAGAAACTGAGTTATATATGGTGTATAGTATATCCCAATAACTTTATGTACGGAGTTAAGTAACCTGCAGTTTCAGCTTGCTCTAATGAATTAAATTAGAAATTCGTGCCCCCTTTCCGAAAGGGTTTCCTGCAATGTATTTCGTTTTGGTTATTATATTAGAAAGTAAGTGCTTTAATACATGCTATTTTTATTCGTAAACATATTTACCAATAATTATAAAGTACTTGCGGCCCGGCCACGCCTCACTGTGGAACATTGTGGTTGCATGGATGAGAAGTGAGTCGAATAAACGTTAAATTAACAATTTTTTTTGAAATAGTTGGTGTGTATAAAATACGATTGATTTACAATTTCACTTTGCCATTAAGGGAGCACAATCCAGGCGTTTCTCCAGCAAGCTTCAACGCCCCACAATGCTCGCCGACTTTCGGCGCTCTTCTCGTGAAATTTTTCGATCTTCATCAGCTAATTGCGTCGCAATATTCCGTAGCCTAATTACTTCGCTGGGAAAGATTCTTGTCTATAATAATATTCTCTAGTCTTTTTTACATAGAAGTGATTCGCAAGAGATTAACTATCGTAACAGGGTAATCCTAAGTCGGTCAATACTGGGTAATGAAGTATCTTGATTTATTTAGCATTCTGCAGGTGTGCTTGCTGTCTTTCATCCTCGTCCTGTGTGTGTCTGTGTGGGCCGTTTGTAATAAATATTTGACGCAGAGACTTTTTATGGCCTTAACTGGAATGAAAACAACGTCAAGCCGCACTTAAAATGGCAAATGGAAATTCTCACCAGTCGAAACCACAATTAATACACCGTAGAGCCGGTTTGGTCTGGGCTTGCATCTGAGTTTGTGTGTGGGTCCGAGTGGGGAGTCCATCTGTCCGGCAGTGGCATTGGCACTGCGGTTACTGCATCATCATCTCCGAGTAGCGACAGAGGCTGCACTGCAATTGGAGCTGGCCAATGCAATCAGAAACGATTCGCATCCGCAATATCAGCGATGACCTCAAAATCAACATGGCAGTCCGGGCTGACGTCCGGCCGGCCGCCGCTCGGCCAACCAATTTATTTGTTGACCCGTGGGCAATGCAGTCAATTTCTGTGACTGCCAGTCCTGGCCAGTCTGGGTCCATTCAAGCCCAGTCCCGTGCCGCCCAGGCCCTGGCCAGGCTCCCTTCCAACCCGAGTCGAGTAGAGTCGCAATCTGTGCCAGCTGTCCTGTCCGTTCGTCCCGCCATCTGTACGGCTGTTTGTCTGTTTTGCTGGAAATAAACCTTTGAGTCGCAATTTTTACGTTCGACTGCGGAAGACCACAAAATAATGACAGGAAATTATCTCACAGAGCACGATGGACCCAGAGGTCCGGCTCCGTCTCTGGACAGCTCGATTGGCCGGCATCCAAAACAATTTCACTCTGTTGTGATTACGACTCTTGACTGTGACATCTGCAGCATCTCATCTTGCCCCGGACTTATTGGATTTTCGCAATCTGCTCGGCCCGGCCTAGGCTGGAAGGCTAGCTGCATATTGCACTTTCCACATGCTCAGCTCCGACTTATTCAGGACCAACCAGTACGGAGGCCAGCTGGGGCTTTTGACGGCCCGCAACACTTTGTAATTGAAAAATTAAATAGAATGCCTGGGCCGCGGCCCAGGCAAAGTACGGCCAACAACTTTTTACACCTGAAGTGACGCCGGAAGAAATCGGCAAAGTTTTATAATATTGTTAACATCAAAAAAATACAAGATGAAAAAAGAAAATAACGAATGAGGGTGGAACCAACCGGCACACGTTTTGTAAAAGAGAGTGGAAAAGTTTTGCTTTGTTTCTGCTTTTGGTTTCTTGTAAAAAGGTTTCCTTCCACCTCGCCTCTTATTTATTTTTTCATTATTAGCCAATTTGCAAAGTGCTGTTAAGTTTTTGACAAAGCCTAGCCAACTTCAAATGAAAACTTTACGATATTGCATTGAGCACAGCTCAAATATTTGACTTCTTTATGGATAACTAGTTTAGTTTGAGCATGAGAAAAAGTCCAGAAAAATTGGTGTGAAAGAACGAATGTAATGAAGGGGAGATGTCGGTCTGCTAGCGTTTTAATCACTGTGTCTTTATATGAATTTATATGAGTAAGGCTTAAAAACGTCAGGACAAACACATTGCGTGAATGCAGAGAAACAAAATATATTGCATATCGTTCTTTCCTATAAAAGTTACTATCCGGGTCTAATATATGTAACTGAAATCTTGAATTCTCCAAGAAAACCAACACCGGGACGCCTCGCTTGTCCATCCTATCCTGTGGGATGGGAAAACTACTACAAGGAAATATTTTAGATATCCTACAGACCGCACTTTCAGCTCTAACTAAACTTAAAAGTTTCAATGATAAGAACATTATTGATTAAATCGTTTTGGGCCATGAACAGACTGACAGACTAAGTCTCATGTTCGTAGTATCCTGTGCATGGATATGTGACCATTTTTCTAGGTTTTTTTTTAAATATTTTGCCCCAATTTGTAGCGATTGACAGCATCGAGATTGCAACTTATGCAACTGCTTTTAAAAATAAGGAACCTTAAGTGCATCGACCTCATCAAAGTGAGTCATTAGCCTAAACGTTGGCAAATACGAGTATGTAGGTCTCCGAATGCACATTGCCATTTGCAGTTTGTTTGTTCAATAAATTGCACAGACGCATACATTTATAGGGAAGACGAAGTCATTTCAAAATCTAAAATAAACATCAGAGTCAGGGTCTGTGGCACAGGAGCGGTCAGTCCGGAGAGTGCCGGCAAATCAAATGTGCAGCTGCTAATACTAAATGAACACGAGCGGAGGAGTTAATCCTTATCGACAATTTGACATTGGCAATTTTCGATGCTTTTGCTTTCGGCCAACGGAAACCATTAAGTTGTCACATGCAGGCAGCGACCCCAGCGCCATAAAAAATATATATCTATACATTTGGCTGTGAGTGAATCGGATCCCAATCCAGCGACCATGGTGATGTGGAGGAGGATTGGTGGCTGGGAGTGCCCTGCATTGGAAAAGCAAGCCACAAGTGGTCATTCAGACAAATGGCCAAATGGCGGGGCTCATGAATAATTCAGATTTTAAATTGCATTTATGCAAATGCGGATGCTCGCAGATTTTCGCCACTGGTTGTCGCACTGGCCATTGCCGGCTCGGTCCGGGTCTGGCTCCGGGTCAGCGTCACTCCAACCCGTCCACTATGTGCCACTGGCGCCTTCACCAAACCGCCTCCCCGGTCTGGTCTGGTTCGGTCCGGTTCGGTCCGACGCAATGCATTTGCAACTTAATGCGCCGAAAGCTGCGAGTTTTTCGCTAATGCACAATTTGTATGCGTCAACACTTTCGTCCGACCTGGGGCGTGGGGAGCAGTGCAGCATTCACCGGGCTTCATTTTTATCAACGCAAATATCAAAAAACTTATTGATAAGCCCTGCCACCGTCATCCGCCCCATCCCCCATCAGCAGCCGGGCATTCCTGTTGAGAAAACCCAGCCAAATGGAGGCCAAGTAAATCAGTGACCTGCAAGACATAAAATGCTCCTCCACTGACGATGTCGGCCTGGCTCTAGTGCCAGTCCTGCTCTTGGTCGTAGTCGCCCTCCTGGGCCACCTGTTTTGCGCCCAACTCTTTCGCAATTTGTGTGCATCGCCAACTGCAGATGTTTTTCTCTCGAGGTCTCGCTCTGGAAACTTGCAGATTTATTGCCCAGAAACTTTTATTGCCTGCAAGAATATGTAGAGGCAAAGATAAAGACGCAATCTGGAGCTTGTTTGGCGAGTAAAACACTTTGCCATCTGCCATCCAAAAGTGTGTGAAATAATTGAAGTCACTCAGGAAGTCAGGATGTGGCATTTGTCCAGGTCAAATCTGTCTATATGTATGTACTTTTCCATTTCCAATTCTGCTATTTGTTAGATTCATGCCGGTAACTTTTCCTATTTCACGGTCGGCAATCACCCCCAAAAATTCATAGTGTGGGTTACTCTATTTATGTTTTCATTAAATTCCGAGTTTCTTGCTTGTCAGATTTTCCTTGGATATGTTATAGATTGTTGGGCAGCGTAAACCCCTCGTAGATTACAAAAACAGCTGATTATAGAATTCGTGTAACTGGTTAGATGATTCAGAAAATAATTTAAACTACAACTTGGGTGGCCGATTGGTTCAGAAACCGAAAGAACAAATTTCTCCAAAGTGCAGCCGAGCTGTGGCCCGAAGGAAAGTTGGAAAGTTGAACTAAATGTTTAGGTACAACCATTCCAAATTACGAGTGAATCGGTCAAGTCTAGAAGGACTTTGACTGGGATTGGACAATATTTGTCTGGGAGATGATACTGGTCGCATACGCAGGTAAATAAACTTGTCCTCTCCTCTGTTGTATTTGTGTCATTCGTCTGTGCTCTAACAATTTGAGCACACAAACAGAATATTTCCCTTGAATGTCAGTTTACATTACCTCTCCCTGGGTCGTTCACCGTCTGGGACATATTAATGGTATCTCTCAAGCGAAATCAATCTAATGGAAGTAATAGACCCTTCGACAACAACTGTGGCCCTACCAAATGATGATAATCGGATTTGAAAATAAGAATCGGGACGGACTATCACACACCACAACAACAGTGCCAAGAGCGGCCTTCTTCCTCTTGAACGGGTGCAAAGAAAAGGCGGAGACGGCTTTTCCCCCCCGTCCGTTTTCGGGAGGGTCGAACACCCTCATTTGGCCAGTGTAAACAGTCGCCAGCCGCATGGACATGGACAGCCACGGGTAACCCAAAGATGTCGGGGCTCTAGATGGGCTGTGTTGTTGCTAGTCATTGAATGGAAATAGAATCGAAGCGATTCGATCCGACTCGATTTTATATTCATTTATGCGCCTCAGAGATAAGCACTAAATAAATAAATCCCCACATAGAAGGCCGGGGGCAGTCAGGCGGGAGTTGGCGAGAAAATGTAAATAAATGACTGCAAAAATATGGCGAAAATCGAAGTCAATCGCCAGCGGGGGATTCATATGGAAATTATATGGCATCTGTCCCGAATTCCCGACATCAGCATCCTTAACCGACAGGCACCAACTGTAAATTTTTCACGGCCTGCTTTAAATTACAACTGTCAATCGAAGCGTGGGGAGCCAACAAGTCCTGAACAAGCAAGGGATTCCTCCATTTCCATAGGTTAAAGTTTCGTTTTCGGCGTGCTTACGCACATATGGTGGCTGAAATCAAAACATCATGAAATTGTTTTTCCAACATAATTTGCTTGGAAAAATTTCCCTTTCGTTGGATACACATTTCCGTGCGTTTACAGAAGGGATATGAACAACATCCGGCGTGTTCGGGCCATAATTTCTAACAGCATTTTACTACTCATTGCATCTGACCAAACAAGCAGGCAGCGCCGACCCATCCATCCTCCCAAATCTATCCCCATCCCTTTCGGAACAAGGAACAAACCGCACGGCCAACCATCCAACCGATTTGCTTATTACAAACTCATATGTATCTTGTTTTGCTGCCGCTGGTCGGGCAAAACCAAAGTGACCGCAGGGCGAACGGAATGGAAGGCCTGGCCCAGGACATGGTTCTGGGTTGGTATTGGGGCAGAAAGAGCTCTGACCAATTTCGGGGCGCTGCTAAAAATTGTTCAAAATTTGCATTTTATATTAACGGAAACAGTTGCTGCCTTTGCGCACACATGCTCCCTTCTGCCACTCAGGGCTCTCCGTCCTGCTGCTGTCCGGCCTGTTACACAATTCTAAAACAAATTTGACGCGTTTATGCATGTAAATTAAACAAATTTGATTTTAAATATCTTCTGGCAAAGGCAAAGCCATCGTAGCAAACAGACCTCTCCAGATCATGTGCTCGGAGACCAGCATCATAAATAAAATAAATTCAACAAATTATGCCGGGAGAAAGGAAATCCCTGAGAGAGATAGGCAAGGAGGAGCAGAGGATGAGTTGGACTTAGGAGAGCTAAAGTCACCTTATTTTATGCGGTTCTTGAACTTGAGGTCCATTAATGCTTGGCACATTGAAATGCAAAACCCTCATGAGAGCCAACCACTTGTTACGCTCCATTGGAACTGTCCAATCTGGACATCGAGTCATTGGGTAGGGGGAATATATGACAAGGGTTTGAGGGCCGTTGCGGGCTTGGGTATTGATTTATTCAATAACACATTTGGTTAATTAATGGCAGGTTAGTGTCGGAGATACACCACACATAAAAAGTAAAAATACATACAATTTCCGCACATACTCGTATGCACTTGGAATATGTCTACTAAATTTAATCTTTTGAATCTGATGAAACTTGTAGTGAAAGAAACTGATTCATGCTGTTGTAAGTAGTTCTTAAGGAGAGCTTCCAATATACACATGAGATTACTCATTAGAGTACGTAGACTTGGTCCACAGTAGTACACGCAAAGTGGAACTTATGGATTGGTTATTCCGATAAGACAGAAATAAGACTAGCAACAAACATTTTACTGTACGCTTACTTGGAGGCCTCGCCAACAGTTCCTTGAGCAACAAAACTCCACTTTCTATATCTATAGAATAAAGCTTCACTACAATCTTCGTATTTAAACTATTTAATTTTGTATTCCCACTTGGACCGAAAATTGCGATTTGTCAGGCAAGAGTGGGAAAAAAGACCAGTGACGAAAAGTTCGCACGTGTCGGAGCATCGAGCCAAGGGATTATGGGCTAAATGTCGCAGCAGCACCAGATGCAGAAGCAGCGTCAGGACCGAACCGCCAGGATCAGCACCTCGAACCAGAGTGGGGAGTGACCCACTCGACCCATTGGGTGCGACGATTTGTGGTTGGAGGGGGCTAGTTCCATATGCACAGCAAATCGGAAGAGAAGAACGTTTCGCCACTGAAGTCAAACACAGTGGGAGAACATTGTTGGCCGGCACTTAAAAGTCCATTAATGGCAGTAAGTGGACATTGTGCGAGTTTTAAGCACATTTGCTCCACAATGTTGGCAGGTTGTGGGTGGTGAGAGAGTCTTGCTGCTGGAAACTAAACTAGTTTT
Organism: Drosophila ambigua; assembly: GCA_018150905.1. Lineage (NCBI taxonomy): Eukaryota > Metazoa > Arthropoda > Insecta > Diptera > Drosophilidae > Drosophila > Drosophila ambigua. The sequence continues at coordinate 363,097 of JAECWS010000110.1, forward strand.
AGCTAGCCAATCGGATGATAAACTATCGTTCCTTTGAATTTTTCCAATTTAAGAGCCAGTCCAAACATAATTTTGATGGTCTGCTCACGTTGTGCCGGGATTTGCATGACAGGCAACACCGAAATTCGACAATAGCAGGGAAAATTCAATGGCTGAAAAAGGTTCTCCAGGCTGGTGTGGGTGTTAGTCCTCTTGTTGATGCCGTGGCTGGTGGGACCTGTTTGGTTGTTCGATTTTGCGCCGCTGGCTCTGAATTCACGGTTTCGGCCGGGAATAAAACGCACGAATGCCCCGCCATCGCAGCCTCCGCGGCGCAAAACAAAAATGACAATGGCAGGCAGCAAATTTTTGCAATTCCCAACAGCACTTCAACTTCCGGCTGCCGTTTTTTTCTCCCCCGTTGACAAAAGTTGTGCGCAGCCATTGAAAATGTGACTCCATTTGAGATTTGCCCAACAACTACTCGGTTTCATACTATTTGTGTTGACAGAAGGCATCGACCCTATGATACCTTATGTTTGTACAATTAGCTTTCCAAAAAGTCTGTAATTTAAATGAAGAAGGGGATGATGATCCAATCGAAACCATCTATGATTCCTTTCACAGGCTCTAATGTTCTTTACCTTAAGGTAGAATGCCTTTATCCTTTACTGATTGGTTCTTGAAAACGTTAAACGCAGTTGAGGTTGATTTTGTTGTATTTTGTTTCCGTCTTCTAGTTTGTATTTATTTTCAGCATCCAAATTATGGTGTAGTTGATGTTTGCTCAAATTTAAACCATCTCTTATAACAAAGGCATGAAACATTTCACATTTCAACTAAACAAACACTCAAGTTTCATCCGGAATTCCATTGGTACTTTTGACCGAGTCCAACACTCCTCTTACCCACTTAAATTTGGGCGTAAAAGAAAGAAAATATATTTGTTTTTGTCACATTTTAGATCCCGTGGAGTAATGGCCGTTGCACTTTTAAAGCGCACGAAACTGTTAGATACTCGTACCACTACGTACCTCCAGGATCCTGACGGAGTGCTCGTCTCGCATCCGTGTACGTATGCAGTGCCGCAATCAACTTGCAATCGAATGCAATCTGATGTGCTGATGTGTAGAGTGGGTCCGGATTGGGTTGGGGGCAGGTTCTGGTTCTGGGCTGGGCTGGGTATTGAGTGACTTGTTCACTGGCTTCCCCATACTTCAGTCACTCTTTGAATGACATCCGCATTGCATTTGCATTTCGCAGAGCTCTCAATCAAATGTCTGGAACAAAGTGCTGTGCTGTTGGGAAAAGTTGTTCAGCTTTCTAGAGGGCCAGACCCCGAACAGGGGACTCGACTTGATGTAGCTGCAACGACAGGACCAGAACCAGAACCAGAAGCAGGAGAAATAGGAGAAAGAGCGAAGCATTAGATGGACACAAATTAGAATCAGAGCACGTCCTACGCTTGTCCATCAATCAAATCTCGATAAGGAGCAAATTCAATTTTGACAAATCACAAATAGGCTTTTGTAAACCGAAATTAATGGCAATCGCCCGATCTGGGCCGTGATGACGAATGCCTGCCGTAATTAAAGGCACATACTATGTATGTGTTCAGTTACATACATACATACTTATGTGTCTCAGGAAGACAATGTTTATTTCTATTTAAGCTGGACTAATTAAATACGTGTAGATTGAATTTTATTTAAGGCCCCTTTAGGGTCTGCACATTGACTAGGTTGTTCCACCATAAGGTATAAAAAGCAAACAAACCCATAACTTTAATTGGCGCTTCCTCAGTTGTGAGCAATATTGTGAATATGATGTGCTCAAATAAAAATAAATATTTCATTATGGCAAACAAAAAGAAAGACATAACCATTGTGGCTTAATGCATAAAAATGCAGAGCCGCAAATGCAATGTCCATATTTACAGAAATGTTCTTTTGATTTATTTGAGTGGAACTAATTGTGGGCGTTGAACTGCAAAAAAACCGAAATAAATCATACATTTTGCAGCAGAGCGATAAAGATTTGTTATAAAAAAAACAAACAGATGCAGATACACACGTTCCGACTGATGGGTTTCCATATGCAGTGTCATATTGAGCTCCACTCTGCTCGACTGACACGGACTGAAAATTATTTAATTAAACTATCATCAGATAAGTGGAAACAGAGAACTCGGCCACCTCCTTCCGCCCAGAGAGCTTCGTGTCTATGGAAAATTAATTTCAACATTTACAGCGGGGATGGCATGAAGGCTGCATTCAAGACATTTGCGTGTTTGCGTGCAATTTGTTGTTGGCAGAACAAAGAAAGCGCCAGAAATTTAACACTTACCAAAGTCACATGAGACCTAAGAAGACTCTGCGGAAATTCAATTTTATATAAAAGAGGAAAGGTCAGATATGTATATGAAATATACTGTGTTATACTCGTAGGGGAGACTCAAGGAGATTTGGGCTTTCAAATTAGTTCTTGGGGAGTCAAAATCTAATTAACACGTGCTATCAGACGACCAACAGAAATCCTCGCCCCGAGGCAGAGGAATATTACAATTTAAAAAATAATTATGAAAATGTCTGCAATGAAAACTGCTGGAAGGCAGCTTCAGAAGGCGCTAAATGTTAATGAACATTATAAAAACAATTGCAAGTAATTATAATTTGAATGATAATAGCGCAACTTCTTAATCCCCGGAACGGTAATTTTTATCGCTCCTCGCTTCTCCATTTTCCATTCGCACTCACAAAGGAGAGTCGGAGACAAAAGCAGAGAACTTGAAAAATGCATATTAAAGGATGCCGAAAGGAAAACACGATGCCAGGAGACAACGAAGCGGGTAAGAGCTCGCGTTGTAATTAAATTTTTTAAATGAAATGAAACCTCAAAAAGAAGCGAGAAAGCCGATCTGAATCAAAGATACTGGTACAAAGAGAGAAGGAAAGTAGGGGAAGACTGGAACGAGGGAATCAAAATGAATATGAAAGCCAGAAAAGTTTAATTACAATTGAGCTATGCACAACATAAATTTGGCAATAATGTATAAAGTACGACCACTGAAAATAGCTAATATATTATTGTGTTATTTAATTATTTAACTAACCAATTACAACTGCTCGCGATTCGAGTGTTCGGTGGGTTTTTTAAACGAAACTTGGAATGTCACAAAGTAACGCCAAATATGTATGTATTCATATGTATTATGTGTAATACCCATAATAATCGTATGTACTTAAAGGCTGCCCTGACCGCTCCTCAATGGTCCTATGGATCTCGATGCTGTTTCGTTTCCGTAGGTATGGAACTGTCGAAGCATCATGAAAATGAATTCTAATTTGTAGTTTCGCCCACAGTAAACCACACGCCCACGATGGACGTGAAGCTCATCAAGTTTTCGCCGTTTGGTCCTGGCCGTCAGAGACTTTGGCCACTTTGCAGCTAATTATTCTGATGGAAGGACGAAGGGAAAGGGAAACAAAGGCAAAGAGAACGACGGAAAAAATCGAGAGCGAAGAAATTTGCTGCGAAAAATCAAACAACGAAATTGCTACTTGCAATTTCTCGTCACGTTCAAAACTTAATTAGTACATCAGGCTATCACCGAGGCTGAGGCTGAGATGCGGCTGGAGCTGGAGCTGGTGATGGTGATGGAGTCTGCTGAGGAAGCGGCTGTCATAAGAACGTCATGTTTCTTAATTAGTTCTTTGTTATCATAACTTTGCGGAACAGTTTGGGCTCGGTCAGCCCATAACCACTGGACAAGGTCTGGCGCTTCATTAGCGCGGCCAGTGGGAGCCTTGAATACTTCCTTTGCATTTAAATCCAACCTGCATAAATGATGTTTTCCCGTCCGCACAGTTTACCTTGAACCCGTCCTGCATCCCAGATCATTTCCGATGCGGATTGTCAGTGGGAGTGGGATGGGATTCTGATTCGGATGGGTTCGTTCTGGCCCGGGGCGCATTTCTGTACCGTGCACATATTTCGGGTCTTGGCATGCCGCACACGTAGCAGATTTCCGCACGAATTCGCAAAGCAACTCTTGATCCCTTTGACTCACTCGGCGACATGTTTTCCCTGCCATTCTCTTTGATGTTTACAAATTACACCGAAAGTTGGCAAACAAATTTTCTTATTCACTTTTTCCCGAGTGCACACAATGAAATGGCCAAGCCGCACTACGACTAAGCCAACGGATGGATGGAATCGGACTAGGACGGGATCCCCAGCCAGGGGGGACTGTTGAATCGGGGCATGCGATGAGGAATGCCTGTGAATGTGCCAAGTGAAATTGCGACCGAGAGAGACCGACGAAATTGTGTAAATACATTTACAGTGCATTCTTGAGCGTTGGCCAAATACGAAGATACGAAAACTTTGGGCGGCATTCGAAATCGATTTGGCAATTGGATTTGTTCAAGATTATGGTGCAAAACCAACGATACGAGTATATCTAGCATTCATCCCTCCAAGGGTGATGGAGAAGGTCCTTTGACGGCAGACTAACAACTAAAACAAAACTTTTTAAATTTCTCCAATTATATTTTTACGCTATGGAAAGTTTGATGCTTTTCCGTGCAGAGCCCTCTCCGTCAGTGTACGTATGCTGATCTGTAGCCCCCGAACAAGAACTGAAACAACCCACTTGTACCAGTACTAGTACACAAAAAGGCGTAAACTTTCTGTGCCAGTGTGTGGCAGAGTGTGGGAATGTTGCCGGGGGGGACGGGGAATGGGATGCCGTTTGTGCAAACAACAACGATAAAAACATCTTGAGGTCTAAGGATGAGCAAACTTTTTTGTTCACTCATTCATAAGTTTTTAATTAAATTGACGTCACATTTTTTAATTCATTTTTTTTGTTTGGCTCAAACAGAGAATGTTCCTTTTAATGATGCCGACACTGATGCCTGATAGCGCTTCAGGAAGGGTTGTGAGAGGAATCTAAAAGTTAATAGTTTACACGTGAAGATGAATGTTTTGTGTGATAAAGACGGTTCATATCTACTTAGAAAATGAGAAGAAAATTTCATTATCCAGGGTGCCCGAAAAATATAAATCCAATTCACTAGCTCGGAGGACTCTAAGTCGAAAAAAGCATGAACTTTATTCCAATATAGTCGCACGGAGTCCTTTCCGAATGCCTCTGCTGTGAAAACCGACGTGTTTAGAGTTTTGGTGCAGACCGCGACCAGCAGATTGAGAATTACTACCTTCTCTTCCATCCTGTAGAAGCAGCACACACTTTGTGGTTTATGGATAGGTTATTTATTTTATAAGACATTTACAATCTAACAGGTGTATAAGCCACTGACAATTAGTGAAACTTACGCCAAAATTATAGTTATGTTTACTGTTACCCGGTGAGAAAAATAACGTATTACAGCCAGAAGAATTCTACGAATTAAAGTTGCGATACCGCCCCCTCATATCCGTTTATATTCGCGTAGCTATTTGGTTCATGACAGCACTGTCTGTTCCAATATCTTGCCCATTTATTATCTGGTTGTACCTCTGCCTATCATGGTTTTGAGGGAGAAACTCGAATCCCTGATATCTCGGCCACTTTAAAATCATGTTGTTGTCATTCATCCCCGTTAAACTTATACCGGAAGTTCAAGGTTTTCCTTCTTTGCTTTCAGTCGATAGTCAAGAAGCACGAAACAAATTGGCAAAATATTCATCAAAAAGTTGGGATACAAACTCTTCTAGTTGAAAACTGCCGTACCAAAACCTTCGCGGATCTGTGCAGCAATCTTAATTGTTTGTTTGTTGTGGGTGGTGTCGAGGCTTCTGCTGTTTGCTTAATGTTTTGATAAGCGTTTCGTTTTGTTCAATTGAATGGGTATTTTTTTTGGCCGCATTGGAGTTCTGGAGAAAACTAATTGCACGCGATGCTTGCACGAAAGGTGAAACAAATTCCAATTGGGCCACGCCCTAGCCAAGTCAACTCAAGTCAAGTACTCGGAGGACAAGGAAGGAAGGACAAGTAAGCAATTAAACCAACAAAAAATTTTGCAATGAACATAAACGTAAATTTTTTTGGCACCCAGTGCTGAACGAGGCGTTACTGGTAATTATTTACACAGTTGCTAGGATGAGGACAGTATAATACCATCAAGAAGTACCATATGGGCTGCAGCTGAACTGCAACTGGCCTTTAATTTCGGTTCGATTCTAGATAGCAAGTTAACCCCCAATCGATGAGTAGGGTTCCAGACGTGCAATTAAGATTCCACATTTGTCCAACTGCGGCTCGAGTTGACAGCGGAATACGCAGTCTGTGACATGACATAGGCCAAGGGGATTCGGAAGCTCCGTATAGCGTGTGGGTTGTGGAGGGAGAGAGATACTAACGAGTACGAGCAACAGTAGATAGCTCCATCCCAGTGGAGACCAATCCGTTGCTCTGGCGGCTCAATTGTTAGTGCCATCAATCACGTGATTGACATTTGGGTTGGCATTTGGAGAGCGACATCCAGCACAGAACTGAACTTTTTGGTCGATGCTGTAATTGATGCCGAATGCCAGTAAGCCCCTAAGCCCATTTAAAAGGAATGATGCACTCGAAAGAAGAGCATGGCAGAGGGACAGCAAAATTAGTAACATAACCGGATTCACAATTTACCAAATGCAAAGTATTTTCGAATTCCAACTGAAATCCTATTATGAAAGCCGTACCTGCCATTGCCACTGCCAATGGCTATGGCTATGGCTATGGTGCTGGCACTGGCTACTTCCGTGGCCCACACAATTAGGACAAAAGCGAAAAGCCAAAAGCAAAAGCAGCCAACAATGGAGAAGAGCAAAGCAAAAATAAAGAAAAGCTCTCACACACCGAATGAAACATGCCCGAAACCGTATGGCCAAAATGGATAAGCTTCCCATGGGGAATCGGAATGGTTACCGGACTCCTATAGAAAATGGCATTACCATTGCCCCGTTCTCCAGCACCCAGCACTCTGCACCCAACACCCAACATCCTTCCTGGCTTTCGTACGTTTTCGCTTTTGTGCGTCTGCCACAGAAAAAAATAAATAAAGAGAGATGAAAGAAAGAAACGGCAGGGAAAAAGTTTCGGGGACCAGCGAGGCGCATCCTCTGGGTGACTTAAATAAAATTTGTTGATTTTATTGAAAAGTGATGATGTGTCAAATTTTTTATCGCATTACCAGAGCGCGGCTCTTATTTTGCTTTTAACCTTGGCATTTGCATAAAATTCGCATTGAATAGACACATTAGCATTCTTAATGGCGTGACCGCTGGAAGTCATTTTGTTCCCCGGCTTGGGGATGGCCGGGTCCCGGTTCCTTGGTCTGCTGTCTCCGTCACGCCTGCAAGTTTATCAATGCTGAACACGTTTAGGTTGTGAAAGGTCTGAACAGGCAGACCCCAAAGGCCGAGACAGAGACCCACAAAACCCAACGAAACCCAGGCTCAGGCCGAAGCGCATTCACTGAAGTGACAAGTGAGCAATATGTCTGGATCGCTTCTCATTGGGGGTTATTTCTGGCTTATATGTAGGCATCGCACTGATTTTTAGACAAATTGAACAGCGTGTCAAATGGTTTGTCTTGAGTTAAACTTTTAGCTTGTTTAGTTTCTGGGGTAGTTGAATGAATTATGTGCTTAAGAAATTTTGAGTTCGTTTGGGAACTTCTCGTTCGGCTATCAGTTTGAGGAAACACCACCGACACCACAACCCAGCATACTCGTATAATAAATGCTTGATAAGCAAAAATGGCTCAGCGAAATTTTCTACTCTTATTGTTTGAAAGCCGTAATTTGTATCTACCAAGTAAGTACCAATAGCGTCCGAAATTACATTCCGCTCCTTTAATAGTACTACTTGGGTGCTTATATCACCTTTTCTACAGAAATAGGCAATGGTGGCAATAGGCGGAAGCCCTTGCTGCGGGTTATAACTTTCCCGAACTGCTGTGCATTTTGTTTTTTGGATAATTTTGCTTGATTTCCTTTTTATTCTAATACAATTATTTATTATTATAGACGAAAGTCCCTTACGGTCAGAGTATTGAATCCCTTTCCGGTAAATGTGTCTTCATTATTTTCATTCGTCCATATGGTTATTTTTTGTTCTGCTAGCCAAAACTAATAATATCTTAGTACGCACGCACGGGCAGGAGCCCAAGGGAAATCTCTCTGTGGAATGGATTTCTAGCCGGTGCTAAATGAGAAGAAATGCGTTTGCATTAGAGCGCATCCCAGCCATAAATAACATGACGTTTCATTAGCCCGGCGAAATGAAAACCTATGTATGATCACCCAGCCATCCGCCAGGGACAATCACGCGCTGACTGGGAGCCAGAGGCGGAGGACAGTTGTCCCGGCAACTCCAGTTACTAATGGTACTGCTGTTGACTGTGTGTGCCCCGGTCCTGGTCTGCTCCTGGCAGCTGTCGGCGCAGGTGTTTTAATCACACGGATGCGGCTACCGTCCCCGGACCCGAACCGCTACAGAGCGTATAAATTTTCATTTCCATTTTCATGGCTCAACGCATGAAACGCAGTAAGGAGACCGGGGACAACGACAACGACAACACCGACAACCACTACGTTTTGCCATTTGCCTTTGTCGCTTTTTATTGCCTGCACTTCATTTGTTGCGCAATTCGGACCCAGAACCGCCGGCCTGGGCCTCAGGCCAGAAGCACCCAAAAAAGTACTCATAAACCGACTGCGGTTGTGCCAGTGAGGTCGGACCTCTTTGGGTTAAGCGGCCGCAAAAAGTTAATTAGAATTAATGCGCTGGGCGGCCTAGAATCGCATTTGCCTGCAGCCTGGCTCTTTCCCGTGAACAAACAACATCTGTAGCTATTCTTCTATACACCCCCAACTCTACAAGTATATGTATATAGCTGGTATATGTATGTATGTATATGTTTCTATGTAAATGTCAATGCTTTTCTGTAAAGAGCTAACCCAGCGCCATTTGCCAGAATGGTGTGCAATAATCATTTCTGAGTGCGAACAGGCTCACGTAGTCGTCATCGCGACGCTTTAGAGAGCGGAATAGGGGAAGTATAAGAGCAAAATATTAAAACCCAACATCCGGAAAGTCACGAAGCGACAGCAGCCGCAACAACAACAATAATAACAGCAGCAAAAGCAACAGACACAACACCAACAAAAACAACAATGCTAAGCAAATAGACAAAGTAATGAAAAAATGCTCGAGCCCGTATTCATCAAAGCAAGTTTCGACTGATTGATACCCCGTATGCAACCAGCCGAGACGAGCCTATGATTATTCGGCACGGATCACACAGAATAAATTTCTCATTTTTTAAGCTTTGTATTGGGAGAAAGATTGAATTTTCTAAAGAATTATTAATAATAAAATTGTTCGGCTCTTGTTATGTTTTTCACTGCAATCAAAGTAGTATCAAGTAGTATTTTTGAATGTAACTTAGCCATTGCATATTGGAAAGACATGCACCCTCCTTCCGACCCAATCTATCAGCGAGGGTATATCGAAAAACAAACACAGAAAGTTATACTTGCAGGATGGGAGACACAAAAAAAACTCATCAGCTGGAATGGAGGTCGCCACGGGTGCAGTAAACGTGGCTAATGAATGCTTTTGGCCCAGTCCTGATGGTCGCTCTGTGTTTAATTTAATAACACGCACTCACACACACACACACACACACACACACGCTGGCGCGTAGGTACTCGGGCCAACACGACAGCAAAGCAGAGATATGGACATGTGTACACCTCCCCCATACACATGTACATGATGGCATCTGTTTGTGTGTTTGTACTATATTGAACAAATAAATTTGAAATGTTGACAACATTTTGCTGTTTGTTAATAAACGAGGCCATCGTCACCTGTGGGAGTTCACGTGCCCACACGACCACCACAAGACCTGCAGCAGCACCACCACCACCCTCGCAACTCTGAGCCAGCCGTTGGCAATAAAAACTTTGAGCCACATACAACAGTACGAGAATGTTGTAGCTACTCTGCCCCGTGGGGGCTACACACGCATAAAAAAAGGAAAACTTTCATACTGGCACATGACCATATACTCGTACTCGTATTCGTACTCGTATTCGTAATGGTACTCGCACTCTTCGCACCCCAGCATGTACGAGAACTCACAATCCCGAACCATTTCAATGCAATAAACTGTCATGTAAAATCCCAGAAACTTTCATTTGCAATTTGCTTAAAGTTTACGCAATATATGCACCATAATAAAAAGTTCAGCAAGGTGAATAGACAATAATAAACCAAGAGCTGCGGACAAAGTACAAAGTTTGTCCAAAGACATCTTCCAGGAAAAACATGAGAGTCCATTGCAAACCATAGAAATATTTACTTTAAAGGAAACAATGCACTGCAGTGCACACAGAGGTCTGTATTCCTAAAAATATTACACATGGCCAAACATATTTATTGTTCTAAGCAATTTATGCATCTCAATTAATTCATATAGAACACAACACATCGAAAAAAATTATTTCCCTAATCAATCATGCATTATAAGGACAAACGTAGATTTTCTCAACAGACTTGAGTTTGATTTAAAAAAATAGACTTCCATTTGTACCTAGTTGTTATTAAATTATATATTGATCTGAGCAGAGGATCAATACGCTAGGACCAACAGGATAGCAGGGTATTTTTAGTAATTATCCACATAGTTACAGAAATTCTCAAATATAATAAACATACGGTTAAAAACAAATTCGGTTTTTCTTGCAATAGACTTGAATAAAATGTATTTCCGGACGTTATCAGAATTAATGTTCCTTTTATTTTAATTGCAATATTATCAATTGTAATTAGTGGATTCACAAATTAACTAATTTTGGAAACATTTAAATTTGTTATGTTGCATGATTAATGCATATTTTAATTAATAATAATTCTCTTCTGCAGCTTGCTTACATATATACATATATGCTCGATAATTTCGTCATTAGAAGGCAATTTCATTGTGATTTTATTCTCACAGATTGGGGGGAAGGTTCATGATCAAAGCTGCGGAAGGAAATATCGATTTATTTTCGGTTTGAAACGAAGAAATATTATCCCATGTGGGGAACAAAGATTTAATTTTGAGTGTGTTCAAGCGTGTTCCACGGTCTTGACGGTCATATAAAAGAAAGGAATGTGAGCTTCCAATCAATTTCAAAGTCATTTATTACAAATTTTAAGTGCAACCCTAATGTTAATCAAAAGGAAATCCCATAAAAACAACAACAACTTCTTATCGACTGCCACCAGAAGGCGCTCCACTCGGTTGAGTACAGCACGCGCATTGCTGCCTTTGGGGGGTGTTCCCAGACCTCAGAAGCAGATCCCAAGCAGAAAGGTAATGTTTCTTCATATTTCAACGTCACAACGGCATCGTCATCATTTTTCTGCGGCCAACGCAACGGCGATGACATCCACAGTTCTGCATAAATTTGCACCCGATAAAAATTTCAAATGTTTTCATCAAATCATTTTCGGTTAGCAGAGACGAGACCCTGCAAGGGAACCCAGACCAGGGAAGAGAGGAGGACGCTTGAGCTGTGGAGAGGTCTAGTCGACTCGAGTCGTCATCCATCATTAATGGAGCGCACGAGAGCTGAAGGAGTTGAAACGGCAACTAAGCGCCAGAGGCTACTGTGGGCAATGTTGGACGGAGAGGCGGAGGAGAAGGAGGCGCGCTGAAATGTTGACGGTGACATTACTTTTTAATGACTTTGACTTTCTGCAGCAATTGCTGTGCGTCTGGCCACCCCAGATCCATCTCCAAATACGCTCCTGGTCTTGCCTTTGTTTCGTTTTATGAGCCTCATTGAAGACGCTGGGCGTTCGCTCAGATTTTATACTCCATTTTTACGATTCTTCTTTAAATTTGTGCACTTTTTAGCTCTGATTCTTTGTGTTCAAATATATTGTGAACAAAGATACAAAGATTCTTTATGTAAATGTCAGGAAAATTAATTCTTGTACGCTGGTGCAAAACGCATCTGAAAATCGAGTCGATACAGGGAAGAACATGTTGTTATCCATTTGTATAGGTTCCTGTATGTCTTAATACTTAAATATGACGGCCACTTCTGTGTGAGTTTTTTGCCACATGCGCTGCAATGGTACACTCACAGAAGATCCCGAGAGTACCGCAAGTACCACCCGTGCCCCAGTAAACGGCTCCAAACTCGGCCTTCCGCATGGGAGTCGGAGGCTGAAACTGCCGTCGGCTGACGGCTGCCAATATTCATATAATATTTTCACAGTGAAATATTTTCTGCTCATAAAAGAAAATTGACTGCGAAAATTGTTTTCACCGACGCGCTTGCAGCTCCACTACCGCCGCTCGGTCCACATTCACATCCCGCGTGCAACTCTCCAGCGGGGGCTTTGTTTGCTTTTTTGTGTGTGCATTTTTACGTTTTTATGTGTTATTTTGCATGCATCAGAGCGTTATTAAATTCCGTGCTCCCCAGAAACACAGCGGAGGAGGCCCACGAGTGGAGAGACGCATCCGGCATCCGGCAGGCGTCTCATTTAACCACAAGCTCCTTCTCATAAAAGCCACAAAATAAAAGCCAAAGACGAGCAGAAACATATACTCCAGCGCACGCCCACGCATCCGTTACCCCATGCAACCGCCCATCAAATTCGGGACATTGTTCCGCGCTGAATACCCAATTGCTATGTTTGGCGTACACTCTCCTTTCCTTTCTGCTCCGATCCGTTCCCGCAGAGCTTTGCATCTCCGTATCGTTTGCAGAATGTAGGACACGCAACTTCTGGCTTGCACGCACATGAGCTCCGATGCCTGTCGCCTTCCCTTTAAGACTGGTTGCAGCTTTTTTGCTACCTGTGCTTCAGGCACATGCTTAGTAACTAATCCAAGCTCAGCAAAGCTTGGAGGAATACGGCGTCCCGTAAGATACGGCTTGGGTGCTCGGTGTGAAAAACCCTTTGAGGGAAACTTTTTGTCAGTATCTTCCTGGTATTGCTTTATTTATTTTTGGAAGCCAGTTCCGTCTATTGAAGATGAAAAATATGGGACAAATCATATAATAAATATGTCAAATGTGACTGATAAAGAAGAATGCATAGGAACTGCGTTTCTGCAGTCGTTTTTCAGCCCAGTTTCTGAGTGGATGGTACTGTCAAGCGGTACAGTTTTTGATGCATATTTAGCTTGGGAATTCTTAACAAATAAATACGACGATATTAAATTTTTTTATTTAAAGCAATATGTTGCCACTTCCAACTAAAACAGCAAGTATTAGCTATACAAAACTGCCAACACTATATAGAAAGTTAACTCCATTATTGCTTTTAGATGTACATATATCACCTGTTGTCGGTAGACTTTCCATTTCTTCCATTATTTCGTGACTGTAGCGCATTATGGGTGTAAAGAAAATTGCTGGAGATGCTTTCCTCGTGCCCTTGTTCCCGTGCAGCCGCTAGTTGCAGAATTCTAGCTATTTTCTATTTGTGTACCATAAGAGCACGAAGTGTAGACAAATTTAAGATTTTCCATAAGGAAATGGG